>CM077115.1:488248694-488848694 GCA_039619475.1 Icerya purchasi
ACACTAGATCGCGTGTTTTTAAGTGGTATTTAATCTTTTTTTTTTAATATTTAACTTTGTTGCGTCTCAATATTTTCACTATCTTTTCTACTTCTTCATTCAGAAATTCTGGTTCTACTGGGAAATTAATTTCAACAGAATTCAGTCCACAAAACATCCTCGGGTCCCCTCAAATATCAGATACAATACAAAGTCAAATAATGGAACAGTGGAACCAAGAACACACTTCCACCCCGTCCCACCGCCACAATATTAAGAAGTCCGTAGAGTCATGGTGGTCCCCCCAGGGGACCTTAAGAGTATATTATCGTGCGCTCAATTACGCCTCGGCCACATGCAACTATCCCACGATTATTTGTTGGAGGGCGGTCACCCTCCAACCACTTATCTTTTCTGCCGCGCACAAGAGCCACCGGTGGTTGATCACATTCTCATAAATTTCCCTACATTCCAACCCTCCAGAACGAGACACGGATTTGATAATCCCAGCCATGTCCTCTCGAATTCAGAAGTGAACCAGAACGCAGTTTTTAAATTCGTCAGGGACAATGGATTAAGGGCAGTCCGTTAACCGAAGACTCTTGGGCCGTAATAGCCTAGATCAGTGATTCTCAAACTTATTTTTGTCGCGGCACACTTTTAACGATTTCAAAATTTGGCGACACACAAAAAAAAAGGATAAGTTTCAAAGTTGTTTACTTACCTATAATACATTGTGTAAAATAGTTTATGATAATAATTTTGAATGTAAAATAAAATAATATGTACCACAAAAACAAGGAATTGATTACAAGTTAATAATAAGAATACTTTTAATGAGAAATTTGAGCTTGATGACTTTTGATAATTTCATTTATATTTGGTCGTAAAAATTACAATGCTACTCTCATATCGTCTTCTACATTTAACAGTCTCGATCTTTCTTTCGTTTTTACGTTGGTTAATACTGAAAATCCGAATTCACACAAATAAGATGTATAAAATTGTAATAATATTTTTAAAGCTTTTTTGGCCATAATGGGACAATCGCTTCTAATGTTAATCCTAAATGAATTAATTGATTCTTCCGAATATTTTAAAATTAAATCTCGATCATTAAAAAGCGAAATTAGTTTTTCCTCTTCGTTCAAAGTTAATTCAAATACAGAAGTATTCGTTATCATCACAAATGGATTACGAATCCAATCAAATTTTTTTATATCTAAATTTGGGAAATAATGAATAATTCTCTCCTCTAACGTTGTCAAATGGTCAATAACAATTTTATGAATAGTTTTATTAAAATCTTTTGGGACTGACTCAAATTTTTCCAAATTGCTTTCCTGAGTTTTATTCTTCCGTAAAGTTATTTGTTTTTGGAATCCCACCAGTTTATCTGGTGAGTTTAATATATTTTCTTTCGGCCCTTGCATACTTGAATTTATGTTATTAAAAATAACAAAAATGTCTGATAAGTAAGCTAGCTTTTTAGCATACCATATTTTATCTTCCAACAAATGAACAAAATCATAATTTTTATTTTGTTCAAGAAACATTTTCATTTCATCTTTTAATTCCAGCAGACGAGATAAAATTTTTCCTCTGGACAACCACCTTACTTCCGTATGCAGTAACAAGGATTCTTACTTAGCTTCCATAGCTTGCCATAAATTACTGAATAAGCGACTTTTTAATGGTCTTGATTATATATAATTAACCATTTTAACGCATTGTTCCAGAGAAGTATTTTCAATTCTGATGGCAAATACTTTGTAACAATCTCGATGCGAAAAACAATGTGGCTAACTAATATATATCCCCATTCAGTTCTTTAACATGTGCTACACAAGTCGTTTTAGATATGTCCGATCATAGGTTGGAGCACCATCTGTGCAAGTATGACAATACATGAATTTCACGAAAATTTAATTTCTTCTAAATATGAACTACTAATTACATCAAAAAATATGTCTTTGCCAGTTGTAAAATTAGGTAACTCACGACGGCAACGTGAAAATTGATTAATTATACCATTTTCGTGAATAAACCGAACGAATGCAATTAATTGATATCTGTTGTTTCGTCGATTTGTAGAACAAAATTTAAATTTACAAGTTTTTGCAGTATTTTGTTCAACATACTTTGCGACATATCTTTGATTCTGCGATGGATTGTGCCATTCGAAAGTGGTATTTTACAAATATCAATATTTGCTGAACCATAGGCGTACCCAGGGCAGTTTTTCCAGGGAAGGGGGGTGGGGGAGTCAATTTAAAAAAAAACACTTGACAGAAAAAATAATTTTATGTCAGCACCTTAAAATGCGGAGCAAATAAATCACACTTATCAAAACATTATTATTTGTATCTTCATCGGCTAAAATATTTAAATATGTAACCGAACTCTATCACTTGCCGAATTGCTTAAAAAAGTTTTTGAATTATTTTGCCAAATGGCACACACAACTTTAAATACACAAAACGCTTACGTGAAACTAATGTGGTTGGCATTGGCTGCTCACTGACAGTTACTTAGTTTATAGGGGCATTTTTAGCTGATTTTAATAACTGATTTCAAGATAAATCACCAAAAATTTCCCAAAAAGCCAAGAGTATTAAGGAATTTAAATCGGCCATTTTAAGCCAATTTAGCGTTAAATCGAGTTTTAGGGTTTCTGCTTTTGCCATTTTTATTTTTTGAAAATGTTATTTGTTATTTTTATACTGCATATTTTCCGCTATCATTAATAGTAAAATTTAATCGATTTTTTTTTAACATCTGACACACTTTTTATTAACCATTTAAGCATGTTTAGAAAAAATGAAGTAAAACAGGCAATACTGCTCTAAATAAAAAACAGAAACAAGCAAAATTTTCATGCGGAAACTGCGCGGTTTTTTTTAAAAATAATTTCAAGTGATTATTTGCTTATATTAAATACTTCATTGCAACTGGTGTTTATCTCAGAATTGAAATACGTGGCAATCCTGCCTAAAGTACAGAAACATATGGTACGCTGCTAAATCGTAAAATCAACTGTCAACTTTCCTAAATCTAAAAAAATTCCCAGATTTTTAATGGTACCGAATAAACGTAAGTGACAGGCATTACACAGATAGTTAAAATGTTGCTATTACAAGAAAATCATACTCAGAAAAGATTAAAGAAATATAGAAGATATCCGATTAGCATCTTTTGAGGCGAAACTATTAGGGTCACAGCTGATTTGGACTGAAAAACATCGAATTCTTGAGACGCGATTAGGCGCACGCCATGAAAGAGAGCGAGATAGAGGTGTGAAGGAAGCAAGAGAAAGAAAGAGGGAAATTACTCATGATTTGGCTGCGAAATTTTATCGGATATCTTCTATAATTCTTTAATCTTTGACTCAGTGTTTCTTTTTTTAAATGCAGCAAGACCTAACTAGATAAAAGGAATAGTGTCCTTATTTCGCGAGGGTGAACCACCAAATCCCTCCCGGTACGCCCATGTGCTGAACCACCAATCGTTATTTTTACAATTTTGCGACAAGCTGGTAATATAATTTCTTCAGCTAAATTGTGAGGTTTTAATTTAACTGCAATCAATTCAGCTATTCCATAAGAAGCTATTTGAGCTTTTTCAGACACACCGATTTATTTTTCAAAAACCTTTACTTGCTTAGATTTTGAAGATAAAAGTTTTTAAAATAGCTTTTATCTTTTGTTGAAAACGAAGGATGGTTAGTCAGCAAAACCATAGCACTATTTGATAATTTAAAACCCATATCACACACTCAGGAACAACCATGTCATTTTCCATTGTAGATGTAAATCAAAATTTCAAAAAATCTTCATTGTATTTCCGATAGACAACATATTTTTTGGAGCAAGAAATATCTTTACTTGTACCGAGTGTGGGCCCATTCGACTGATCGCTAAAGTTATCATTATTATCATTGTTAAGCTTACTTCTTAAAAACCCATTTATCGATTTTCAGATGGTTCTGTTAAAATAGAAATAATATTGTCAAAACATTATAAAAAAGAAGGCCGAATCAAATATTACCTTTGGATACGTTTTATTCAAGTTTAAGAACACAATATTGCAAAGCAAATTTGCATATATAATTTTATAAATTGAACAACACAGCAAGCAAATAAATAGTAAACTGAACCACATATGCCAATTTGAACGAGAGAAAATACGCAACAGAACTTAGTAGTACAACTTGTTGGACTCCAGCAAGGAGCGCAGTAGGTTCTGTTACGCATTTTCTTTCTTTCTTTGTTTCTGCAAACAGTTGGAGATCCCCAGTGGGCATTAAAAAACCTGTTTTTGTACATACTAGTGAAGCTAGCCGTCCTTTGGATGCGTTTTCATCCCAATAGATTTCGTCAGAAAACGAACGAAAACAAAAAATGCAGAGAAAAAAATTCGTATGATAACGCTTCTAAAGGTGACACGTGTCAGCCGACTTGAGGCATAAAAATCAGTTTATGATTCTAATAAAGAACGCGTCATAAAACAAGTAAACACTTTTTTTATGAAATAGCTATTCCTGTTAAAATGATCTGTACATTTTCTTTTTAAATTATATTATGTAATAATTTTAACATATTCATATATTGAAGTACTTTTCTTTAATTTAAACTCTATTCGTAATTACAAGAAGCATTATAAATTTTACTATATACATTTCTAAAATTTCGCGGCACACTTATAGAATTTCGCGGCACGCAAATATTATACACGGCCCGGAATCTAACTAAGGTTGAGAGGTATAAAAAAAGAAAAAAAAAACAAAACAACTACTTATACCGTGACCGTTATCTATGTGATACAAATTTTTATAATATTCAGTTATGAAGTTATTTCTTTTCTATCCTATATTTTCTCCTCCCCTTCCAAGTTCTTAAAATGAGTTGCCAATTGTGTACCTATACGGAGTTTCTTTTTTAGCAGTCTTATATTTTTACTTCCTTCTAAAGTATTATTAATAATTTCAATTTTTTTTGAACTCGGTCACGTTCTCTTATTTTATTCCTTATTGCTCTCGATACTAAATTTAATTCAATATCTTCTTTCAAAGACCTGTTATATTGGCTATCTTTATTTCTTCTGTTTCTAATCGTTTCCTGATTTAACTTTCAAGTCCCTACGTTTCATTATTTGTTAGTCTTTTGTGCTGGGTAAATGTCCTGAGTTGACGCGCCCAAGATTTAAAAAAAAAAAAAAAAAAAAAAAAAAACGATTTTTAAAATTTCCATTCTTTTTTTACGTAGTTAATAAATGTCGTCTACTTCGTCTTTCTGCTGGATATTTCCACTTTTCTTCCTAGATGTGTTTGCGCGAACATTGACGTTATTGTTTGAGATATGGCGTTATATAGTTCGTCAATCTCTTGATCTCTATTTAAGTTTTTTTTACATGGCCGGACCGGACGAGAGGGTGATTGCAGCGACAGTGTGGTGCAGCGTGTCTTAAGTAATTCACAGCAAGGTCATGTTCGCCGATTTTTGGATGTACACCATCATTTTTTTTTTTTGTCGTTCTTTATTCGCTATGAAGAATGTTAGTGTTTTTTTGTTGTTTTTTTTTTCGGTAAAACGGTTTTACAAGAGTATTTCGAATTTCTTACGTCTTATTTTTTGATTCTACATGTTAGATTCGTGATTTAAGGGCCAAATAAAGATAATAAAATAGGAGACTTTCGATAAATGTAGTTTCTCATACATTGAGACTGTACAAAAACTGTTCACAACAATTACAAAATTAAAAATGTATGAACTGCAACGTATAAGTTTTTAATAATTAAAAGTCGAGAATAACAAAAAGTCAGTATATAAAAATTATAAATTTCGGTAGTAAAACCGTTGACTAATAAATTATAAATATAAATATCACAAAACGATAATATAAATTTTGAAAAATTTTATGAGTTAATATTTAATAATGGGTTATTGCACGGAGCAGGGCCGTATCTAGACCAAAATTTCGGGAGAGGTCACGAAAATATTTTTATAAAAAATAAGATAAATATATAAATATATATATATATATATATATATATATGATATATATGCGCGCGCGCGTGTGCGTGTGTATTATCATGAAATATGTTTATTTATAAATAGTACACTAAAGCCCTATAGAGTCAATTACTGTATATGCAATATTTGAACACTACAATAAAAACAAATCAAAATAGTCGTTTCCATAGAATTCATAAAAATTTCAATTTTCTTTTCTTTTGTCAAGAATTGAAAAGAAATAAATTTATTCTGAATTTCGGTCCATTTAATTCAAGCAGTTATTATTTCGCAGACATTTGGGGAGGGGAATCCGGAAAGCCCCCCCTTAAGTACGGCCCTGGCACGGAGTATCAGTAATAATATTATTTTTATTTTTATATTTATTTATGTAATAGGCTTCTGCAAAATTTAGGGTTTATGTTCGGTAATTATTTTTAATATTTTCATATCTTATTTGGTATTTCTAGTTATTTTATGATTATTAATACCAGGGGTGTCGCCAGCCGGTTAGCTAGGAAGGGACAGGATGATATTACGTGCATGAATAAGTTCTCACCGTTTTTTTGGTAAAAATAAGCAGAAACTTTCTTAAAATTTTCTATAGACATGTCCTACATTTACATCAGTTGTAATTTAGGCAACATAGTGTTTTCCTCAGCAAACCGCTCTTGAAGAGAAGTAATAATTGAGTTCAAGTATGGTATAATCAAAGATCTGCTTCAGAACTCCCGAGGGTTTCCTGTTGGCTGACTGTTTGCCTACCGCTTCCTTCCAATAATTTTGAGCTCGAGCTCTTTTGCAATAGCAATGGCATCTCTAATAATTTCATCCGTGACGTTTGCGTGGTTTTTACAGTGGCTTTTTAGCAAATCTAGAATGTATTTAATATTCTGTGCTACCTTGACAATATCGAATGTTGTAGATTAGAGAACATTTATCACAGGTTCTATCATAGCCGAATACTTGCTTATTAATACAAAACGCAAAATAAATGAAGCTCTGGAAGTGGCAACATGGAACTACTGGAATGTTTTATTCCGGGTCGTACTGTTTCCTTCATTCGTTGAGGTTTCTAAGGCCCGCATTATAGTGCTAAAATTATCCATAAAAACTATGATGGTTTTGTGTTTTTCGCTTCCATTCTGTTTCTCGGAGATTTTAATTAAACGCCTATTCTGCACAACTAGATTTTATCGTTAAACCACATTTTTTGGACAGCTTAGCACAAAATCTAATTTATAATTTTAAAAAGAATGTTATCCTTTTTTTCCCCTTTTTTTTCTCTCTCTCTCGTTTTTTTGGTCATCGATAGACACATGCTCTGAGCATCCACTCACAATGTTAGGTTGTTGCGCCCCGGTGCTGAAATATTAAGGAACAAATTTGTAAGTTTTGATGGAAATCTGTTCGAGCATTCTTTGAATTTACTAAATTCAAGAACAGGCAAAAATTTAATTTTCACAACGTAGGAAGTGGTTCTTTCAAATGTATAATAAAATTATTTAAAATTTTAAAATAAAGATGACAATAAAAAAATTTTTATTACAATTTTTTTTGTTTGTATAAGAATTATCAGAATTTATCGCTATCATATCCTCAATTTTTACTTGTAAATACTTAAAATTGTTACAGAATTGTCCAAAAATTTTTTTTTGAAATTTTCAATTTCTTTATTAGAAAACAATATTGCATGTGTTAATTTGTACAATTTTAAATAACTCTCTAGGACGTAATTCGTTAATTAGCTCTAAAATAAAATTCAATTTGAAATCAAAAAAGTTATTATGGCAACCTTTTGCAAAATAACGTATTTCAACGCTGATGCTGTATTACTTTTTCAAAATAAAGTCAAATAACTGTTATTTTTTTTCTGCAAACATAAACCATTTCATGGAGACAATTATCATACAGCCATCTGGTTAATTTCACCAAAGGGAAGCAATTTTTCAAAATTTCATCAAGGACGTACAATTTTTTTGATAAGTTAAAAACAACAAACATCGTTAGCAAAAATACTTCGCACTGCTTAACGTTTTTTATCTAGTTTTATAAAATCAAATTTAATTATTATGCATAACATACCGCAAATAATGGTTGTAGACTTCTCGACTTAACAGTAATTCCACTGCTTCGCCCTGCCCTACCGACCGATGTATCGTGACACATTTCGCTACTAACTTATTACTGCAATGAAATTCATCTAAATTGTCAAAAATACATTTTAAAATTCGATCAGCCGTTTGATTATCCTTTACATTTAGAATCCAATAAGCGTTTCCTGAACATCACCACTTGTACCATTAACATAACGAAAAGTTATAGAAATTTGTGATTTTTTAAGGACATCTTCATCAAAATAACAGCAACAAATTTTGTCTTTAAAACTTGGTTTTATTTATTTGTATCAGGTGTTCAATGCAAGCTTCAATTAAGTAGTTTGAAATTGTTGCAAATTTTCCGTTAAAAACAATACGATTTTTTAAATGAATTTGTACTTTTCCATCATTTGTTTGCAAACAAATGCAATAATTCCCTAAAATTTCATCTATTTATTGCAGATTTGTATTAATTACATTCTAAGATAATAATATTTGAGGTAGTGCAAAAGTAATTATATCTATTAACTTTTGATGTACATAATTACTTTTAATCACTTCAATATATTTTTCTAAATTTTTCTCGTAGTTTTTGCTTAAGAAAAATTCTATTCAAATAAACAATGCCAACAAAAGAATTTTGATAAATTTTTACATTCGCATAACCAAAAAATTTCACCGCATTTATTAACATAAAATTTAAATTTGATATTTTACTTGCACTAGGTATATTTCGTTCTTAAACTAAATTAGGTATAATGGAAAAGTAGCTTCACTTTTTGAAATTAAATTCTTTTTACCAATTGAAATATAAATAACCCATAAAACTCGAATACACACAAGGGTTTATATTTACATCCTGCTCATAAATTATTATTTATATTGAAACAATTAAATTATAATAGTAAAGAAAGACAACAGTTTCCTGTTACATTAATTACTGTTAATGTTATTTATCAGTTCTTTTCGCATATCTGCCCGTTCCTCCTGACCTCTCAACACATTTTGGAAATCTAAATTTCTATGAAATACACGCACATTTTGTTTTTTAACATTGAATTGGCACAAAAATGTTATAAGTTAATATTAAAATCTGTAATAAACTATCATGAATGAAAATTTTAAGTCGCTTTATTTTGTTCGGTACATCGATAATATCAACACCGGAATTACTAACCTATGTGAAATTCAGAATTAACAAGTAATGATAAATTACTGTTATATAATGGAACAAAATTTTATTTTTGAAGTAATTTCAATAATAGAAACATTAAAAATTTGATAGTAGAAATAGAAACTGCAATTTCAAAATGACCATTAAACAAACAAAATTACTTTAGATAGATAGCTATGGAAAAAGTTAAAAGATTAAAAATTAATAACGATACTGACTCGTATAACATAAAATTACGTAAATATTATGTAAGTACAATTAATAAATTAAAGCAAAAACTTGCAATACACGATTGCATTATTACTAAAGCAGATAAAAGTCAAACTAAATAGTCAACAAATTATAAATAAAACAATGAATTTTATGATTGAAAATAACAGTAATAATATAAATAATAATGCAATCAATAAATTTCAAAACATTATCATTTAAACAATAAAAAACAATCCAACAATTTTTAATCAAAATATAAAATACATATACAAAACAACAAATCCATAAACGCCAATACTTAATCCGCTCATAAAATTACATAAATCTAATCTCCAATTAGATCACTTGTAAATTATAAAAACGCACCTACGCACAGAATGGCAAAACGTATCAGCAACATTCTTACAGATAATATTCAACTTAATTATAGTTACGCAATAAAAAATTGTGAATAATATATCGCTCAGCTAAACGGTCTATAAATTAATAATATTTTAGTATCCTATATGATTAATTTATATACGAATATTCCTACTTCAGACTTCGTTACAATTATACAATTCCCAACTTTATAACCTTGTTCACATTACACCAGTGGCGTAGCGTGAATTTCAGAACTGAGGAAGCGCCAAAATCGAATATTTTTTTTTTACATAAAAATAAACATGTGTAAAATTCAGTTAAATCCGAATAGAAATGAAAATTAATTAAGAGGAACAAAATGTCTCATTTTTTTTGTAAATTAATTAGATTTTCCAGTTCTTGTTTACGAAAGTGTCTTAATTACATCATCACGAAAAGATGGTCGCTTCCCCTAATGTTTGATAATAATTTATTTTCAATACTAAAAATAGCTAATGAAGATAGTCACTCCGGATCTTGTGTATTTCTTAAATACGTTTTATTTGTTTCACTGCTGAGAACGATCTTTCTGCAGATGGAGTGATTGCCAGAATTGTGGTTATTAAATAAGAAAGCGTGTATACACTTCTCGAAAAACATCTGTTAGATCTGAAGCAGTCAAGTATAAAAGCGGGTGCATCGGAGTGTCTTTATATATGTTAGAATCTTTAAAGTACATTTTTTAAACTTGCAAGATCGAAAAAGTTTGAGTAATTCAGTTTTAAATTTACGAAGTCTTCTTCCAGAAAATTTTATTGAGAATTTACAACATTTTTTATATTTAAGAGATTTAAAAAATTTAATTTTGCTACATCGTTAAACCCCTATTATTAGACATATTTGTTTGCATAATATCGATAATTTTTAAAAATATCCTTTTCCATCATAGCTTCCTGTCTTCCCCAAAAACAATCAAATCAAAGCCATTTATATTTCGTACTTTTTTTTTCTTACTTAAATAGAGGGCAAGCCTAATAGAACAATTTTTTTTATCTTCTCACAACCGCATAACCATAGCATTGTTATGTATAAATTTGTTTGAAAATGTCGGTTAAATACAATTTTACATACATAGAGAAGTTTGATAAATTATAGAAGAGAATATTTTACATACCTTTTGATTTTGTAATCGAATTTTCTAAACTAGGCGTTGGTTTATCATTTTGAATAATATCAATTTTTTCTTCAAAACCGAAAGAACTAAAACTAATCAGTGAACGTTTTTTAATAATACAAATGTATGTAGCCCCAATTTCGAAAGTGTTAGCATTTCAACAGACTGAAACATTGGTATTTGTTGGCAGGAATAAGATAAACGGGCCAGTATAACTTTTACTGTAGACTAAAAAGCGCGACCGACCACCATCGCTTCCATTTCAGCTGTTAGTAAACGACAACATATAAAAAATCATCCAAAGAAAATGTACTGCAAATACCTCACTACCCATGGTCGTAGACACATACACTGGCATGCATAAAAATCGCGAAGTTGATCAGTGGACGCGACTGTAAAGCAATTTGACTCGGCGCTTCCAAACTGTACATGCGCGCGCATTTTTTCTTCACTCTTGGTACACATTACTCTGGAATCGCACGGATCAAAATCTACGCAAATGATGTGATCTTGAAGCAACACAACCTGGCGCATTCGAATATGCGTGCGCAACCTTTTTCTATCATCGGTACGCAGCAGATGGTCGTTCAGAGACAACTTTAGGCACTAGTAACGTGAAATAGTACGTGTAGCTATTTCTGTTACTCGCGTTTGCCGAAGCTTTTTCATTTTGCGCTCCTTTTTGCTAGTAATTTTTAATTTTGGCATTTAAATTCAGCAAGTTAAGTTAATTCATCTTATTTCTAGGGCTGGTATTCCCCTTTTCGCAAATACTAAAAAACAATTTCGTACTTATTTGTTGGGGAAGCGGCGCTTCCACCGCTTCCATTGACGCTACGCCCCTGCATTACACCCTTCCTTCTTTAGAGAAACAGATTCCGTTCCTAAATTTTGTTAATCTATTTATGTATTCGAGGCCTTGAAAAGATTTATTCTCTTTTCCTCTAACCTTCTTTCTCATCTCTTGACTTCTAATAACCAGGATAAATGACCTTCTCTGCCTTTCTGCAATACTTCTCAAACAGAGCCTGAGATTTGTCGGAATTTCTAAAATAATCCTTAAAAATTTCCTCCTCCTCTTTTCATTTTTTAATCCACTTCAGCCATATTCCCTCCATTCAGAATTCGTTTATTATGGTTTTAATCCTTTTTCCATTCTATCTCTCTTGCACTAGGTTCAGGCACATTTCAGAAAACATGCACCATTCAATCTTTGAATTACCTTTACATATTACGTTAAAAACGCTCTATTATAAACAATGAGTTGAAAATTGCACTATTCTTCTCGCGCTATATAAATCAACTGCTCTGTCTAAATCCAATTATTGTTCTCTTTAGATTAAAATTTCCGCTTGTCCCATTTCTTTCCCTTTATTTTATTTCATATAATATATTTTATTTTTATGTTTTCATTTTGATTGTTTTTATTAATCTTTATTTCTAAATTTAAACTTAAATAGCCATCAATTCACCTTTTTTCTTTTTACGATACGATACCGAATTTATTGTAATTGTCGTTTCCATCGGCTTTTTCTTAAGATCCGTATATTTTTGTTATTTATGTAAAACTTTTAGTTAACTGTATCATATGGAAACGGTACATTTCTTTCAGAATTCGGAACTGACTCAATCGAGAATATGTGCGCGCTCGTCCAAATTTTGCGAATACTATATGATTTAAACTATTTTTACTAGTATTTTCAATATCGTCCGGATCTTTCAAATAAAATATCGCACGTCAATTTTCAACTTTTTTCAGCAATTTCATACAGATTGTTGCTGATTTATATAAGTTATTAGGGTAAAAAGTGCCTCCTAGTATTTCTTTAATTACGCAATAGATCAAAAAATTACTCAAACTATCTGGTCATTTATGTTTTAAAATTTTTATATTACTTAAACTAATAATATAATTATTACTGCAGTTTAAGGCGTTGATTCTCATCGTATAACGTGTAATAATTGCATAGTCAATAATAATATAAAAAATCAGTATTGCAAGGCCGTGTCCACGGGGTGGGTTTTAGGAGTTAACCCCCCCCCATGAGAATTGAAATAGTCTAGGTACTTCATTAATATTTCATGCAAAATTTTTAGTTACGAATATAATCAATAACATATGTCATTTTTATTAATGTGTTTATGCAGTAATTCGTTTATTTAAATTATTAATATATAAATCAAAATGATGCAAATTATTAATAGCATGAATATTAGTGAAAAATATATTGTTATTTATAAAATAAATATGCAAAGAAAATTTTCAACACCCCCCCCCCTCCCTCAAAATTCTGGGCACGGGCCTGCAGTATTGTAAAACTTTAATTTAAAGTGCCTATTTTAAGCGAACTATTTTTAACGATCTATATTCACCAATCTTTTTTAAACGATCTTTCTTAAACGACATATTTTTAGCAACCTTTTAGAAGTTATTTTTTTTATGATTAATCTAATTTTAGAAATCTATTTTTAGCAATCTTTCATTGAACAATTTTTTTTTTAAAGTTAATATTGTATTTAAGCACCGTAAATAATGTATAAGTTATAAATGGATACCGATAATGATAGTAAATGTTTCGTATTAGACCCTGAAGTAACCAAAGTAGATGGTTTAACTTGTGATAGATGTATCTGTTTCGGTCTTTCTTTTCGGAAATGCAAAAAGTATATTATAACGAAGAAAAAACTGCTACTGTAGAACGAACTAACCGTACAGTGAACGAAAAGTTGAAATATCTATTCTATTTTAACAAAAAACAATAAATGTATTAATTTACTGAAAAGCATAATAAATGAATATAACAATGTTAACGTTCATCATACAATACAACCATCAAGGATTAATAAAAGAAACGAATAACTAATTTACGAGCGTATGTATATAATATGATTTTATTTGAAATAGAAAAACCTAAATTTAATATTGGCCATAAAGTACATATTGCACATAAACGAGATATATTTAGAAAAAAAATTTAAATCAAACTGAACATCTGAAATATTTGAAATTTCCGATACACACTATACAGATCCTGTCACACATTCTACAACAGATTTACAAGGAGATATTATAGGAATATTTTACAAACAAGAGTTGTTGAAAACAAAATGAGAATTCTTGTTATCAATTATGATAAACAAAAAGTTTCTCATCGTGTTGACATAATGTTTCCAAATGCTATGAGCTAGCGCCGTGTGGTTGCAGAAAAGCTAACGCTTTATTAACCATTCTCTTGCATAAGAAATCATATACAATAATATTCACTCAAAAACACCTTGTTAACGTAATTCTACCCGATCGAAACACCACTCGCTAACCAACTACGCTACGGTAGCTGGTATAAACGATATATACTGTCTAGAAATCTTTTCATCAGGCATAAATGATCAGCTCTAAATTAACAGTACAAACAAAACCACACAAAGTTTGTAAACAGAACAAACTCTAAAAACGCACTGAAGTCAATGTGGAAAACCGAGTATTTCCATATTGTTAAAATTAACAATTTGAAAGTGGTATAAAGAAATTTCAATATAGACGGGAAGTTGTTCATATATATGAAAGATAGGGAGATGTTTACAATATTAAACGCATTAAATTGTTTACAAGATAAATAACAAACTTTAACGGACGCATTAAGAAAATAACACAAACTATATAAAATACACTGAAAAATAATAGGCGAATAAAATTAATTTTTAGCTGATCATCTATGCCGAATAAACAAATTTCTAATTAGTATATACATTTAAATTTGTTTGTTATATTTGTACTTTTTTTTTCAAATTACTATGGAGAACGTATTTGTAAATGCTATAATTATTTTCGATAATATATTAATAGAAAAACAAGACAAATTCGCAAAACTTTTTTTTCCGGGACGTCATAAAAATATAGCTTGTGTGTATCTGATTCAGTCCTATACAAAAGTACCTAAAAGTTCAGGTATTAGAGAAATGGCGCAGAAATTTATTTCTCCGCCAAGAACCGTATTTTAAACAAACTCAGTACGATCTAAAATTCTGCCATCCGTCTTGCACTCGGTGCATTTCGTACAGTTAGCATGTTACACGAGTGCAACGAAAAATCCCTCTCTTTGCGCAAAGAACAACTCTTGTTGAATAAAGCTTCACCTTATTCTACAGCCGACGGAGCTATAACGGTTTCCAGATCTTCGCTTACAGATATGCATTTCTTAACTTAAACATCGAAATTGCTCCACTCGCTCAATAAAGTTCAGCCAAATTTATACAGCAACCTAAAAACAAGCGTTCCCGCCTTAGTCAGATTTTCCAATTCAATATGATTTAACCTTACTAAAATTAGGAAACGATTGCACCAAGGATACTCCAGGCCGCATCTTTCAGTAACTTGCTTCAAAATATCCAGACTACGAAATAATGCTCTCTGACGGATCCAAAATTGAAAATCGAACCGGCTGCGCAATACTGTCAGATTAATTCGATGCAATCGT
Organism: Icerya purchasi; assembly: GCA_039619475.1. Lineage (NCBI taxonomy): Eukaryota > Metazoa > Arthropoda > Insecta > Hemiptera > Monophlebidae > Icerya > Icerya purchasi. The sequence goes on from CM077115.1 coordinate 488,264,162, forward strand.
TACCTTTACTCTATTCCATTCTATCTACTGAGCTTTATGCTATTCTCATGGCGCCACTCTTAATGTTTTCTCGGACAAAAATGACTCCTTAGAAGCACTACAAAGCTTGCTCAAATACCGTAATCGTAAACAACATCTCATAGCAAAGGAAATCATTTCGGCATTGCCAAATCGAATAGTCTTCGTATGAACTCCGGGCCATAGAGGAATTCTAGGTAACGAATCAGTGGGCCAAGCTACCGAAGAAGCAACACATTTCAAGATGATGTTTCAATACCAACAACAGATTTTAAGAAGCATATTACTCGTTGTCTAGACGAAAAATTCCATGACGCATTTACAAATAAACTAAAAGGAATTAAACACGGCTCAGGGTCATGGTTAACCTTAGTAAGATATAGAGAGAAAACCGCTGTTTGACCGGTCCGCATTAGCCATACTGCTATCACTCATTCGTACCTTTTAAATAAGGACGTACCGCCTCAATGTGATCGCTGCACTACTCCATTGACCATTCAACACTTCCTCGTTGAGTGCCCGCAGTATAAAACGATACGAGAAAAGAATAATCTCTAGACTTTTCAAATTTCTAAAAGAGACAGATCTATTACCATTACTATAGTAAATCTTTTACCGCGCCTCTAGCCTCAACCGCTGTATACGGCACGTTAGAAAAAAATAAAAGAAAATTTTAACTTTTTTATATCATTCAGGCAAGATATAATCAATTTAAGACAAATTCATAACAAACATTTATTTGATGAATTTAAAGACTTAAAAAAAAAGTAGTATGAAGTTTTTTGGAAAAAAAATTTTTTTTTCTTTTTTTTATAACAGGGAGTGTGTATTTATCGTAGTAACTTTGTTTATTGTTCTTTAAATTAACTTGTATGAATACTTATGGACACTTTGTCAGAACCTGAAAAATTAATTTATGGAAAATGGCTCAGTTTCCTAGTTCAAAAAAGGAACGTTTATTAAAGTGAAATGTTAGAAAAAACTAAGTTATTGCGTACGGAAGAATTCTTCAAAATGAAAGAAACCTTCGGCTAACTACAATTTTATTAATTTTGCCGTTTAGAATTATTTTCTTCATTGTTCATTTTATCGGCATGTTTTGGTGATTTAGAATAAATTTTTTAACCTCTGTTGTTTCTTTTCCCACGTTTGTTTTGTAGCAGTAAGATTTGGGCTCAGTAGCTATCCAATCTTTAATGTGAGTACTGTCCCCGAACTTATTTGTTCACTCATCCAGCATTTCATCTGTCGCGACCCCATTAGAACCGTCATTTACATACATAACAGAACCAGTGTCATAATACAAAATAGATTTATCCAACTTACCTAACTGATCATATAATCTTAATCGAGCATTACACGTTGTGTACAGGGAGCTACCAATATATTCTGATGCTACAATATAATCCTTAAACATGTAGTTAACCTACAACATCTAATCGTTTAAAAATTTGAGACTCGGAGACGTTAATCGGCTGTCTAAAAATATATTATCACCCATATTGAATCATTGATTGAATTTACTCCAGAAAGAGTTTAGGCATTAGCTACGACGCTCCTTTACCCGAGTTCGATGCTATGGTACCTATGTTTAACTCTATTTTAATTTTTTTTTTTTTTTTTTTTTGAAACGTCTGGAACGCGGTGACTTTACATTTTATTAAACCGTGCCAATCTAAACTAAACTGCGTGGGTTTAATAATTTTTATAGAGTGCCCAATTAGGTAGATACATAACTGTCGGGTATAAACACATCTGTACAACAAATTTATTTTTTCACTAGTGTTTTTGACATTGATTTTTAATTGAAAACATTTCCGTATTACCTCCGAAAAAAACATCACATGGATTTAAGGGCGATATCTAAGTATTTTTCCTTTTCGTATATTGAAAATATTTTTTTCTCTCACATTCTTATATTTCAGCCAAGTAACCAAGCGTTTGTAATGACATTGTTACTTTCTTTTCTTTCCTTCTTGGTTTAATAAATATATCGAAAAAATATATTTTTGAAGGGCAAAAATATTTTTTTCGATGTGGTTTGCCAAGATTGACTCATTTCACTAATAACTTTTAAATTCAAATTTTAATCATTTCTACATTTACATTTAGCACGAGCGGTAGTATGGATAATGCTGTGCGTGGCGGTCATGTGCTTCACAATCAGCATATCAAATATGAACATAGCCATTAATTCGATGGTCGGCGATTTGGAAGAAACTTTATCCAAGGCAGGAGTTCGCGGACAGGTAAGCAACGCAGTTTTAAACTGTAAAATATTTTCCATTAATGTTCTAATGGTATTTAATTTTACTACAGATAATATGTTATATATTGAAATTTCCTTCTAAATCTTTTTGATACCAAGTTTTTTCACGCAGTAATATAATCCTACAAGATAACTTAAACACGACATAACCGAAGTCGAAATTTTTTGTACGTCTATTTTTATCTATTCCTCCTTTCCGTCGCTGACGATGTCTCATCTATTTATAAGAATTAGGGTATATACTTTTAATAAATTCAAAAACATGACGCCACACACGATTCAACAAAAAAATAATACTTTATATAAAGCGAATGATAACAATATAGTGCAAATCGCTTAATAGGAAATGAATATTCCAGAACTGAGTCAGTCTGTTTATATGCAGCATTTTATTCTAATGCTAAAAAAAAAAAAAGAACGAGATATACAAAATTCGCTTAATAAAAAAATTTAACGTACCATGGGAGAAAAAAATATTTCATACTTTTCATGAAACCTAAGTCGGCTGATCTCACAATTCTAGTAATAGAAAAAGAGGAAATAGTACCGTTTTCGATTTTTTGTTTATCCTATAAAAGTGTGAAATCGCTAATAACTTGAAAAATCAAAAATATAAAAGATGAGTAGTGATTACAGAGCAATAGCTAAGAATTAACGTTAAAACGTTTTGCTGGTGCCTTTCAATTCTTATTCATTTATTCAATTACAGCCTGTACTATAAACTGCTACAGGTAGTACGAACGTAGCTTAATTTACGTATATATAATAGCAGAGTTATAGTTTCAATGCTAGACCGACATCCTTTAAAAATCCGAAAAGGATATGATAAGGAGTGCAGAAGAGGACAGGTCGCAATGTTGGTGGAAAAGGCAAACGATTTCGAATAAGGGGCATTCAAGAAGAATGTGTGGAATAGTACAAGGATAGTGGAAAAGGGAATTTCGATAATAAGTGTCGGTGGACAAGCGAGGTAAAAAGACGAAGAAATGTAGGTTGTCAGTTTGCCGATAGCCGGTGGACATGCTGAATTGAGATGGTACTTTGAATATGAATCGCAGTTGGTCCGTGCCAAATCGGCGGCACCACTCCGTGACCACAGCTTTTTTTATTGACCAATAGGAGCATCCAATGCGGTTTAGTTTCATCGACAAAAATAACAGTCGACAGTGGTCCTCTATAGACACTTAGCGGAATATGGATACAATGGTTTTATGCTTACAGGTGGATTTAGAAACATATAGTCTAGCGATTTGGTGCGCGCTAGGAATTGCAGAAGTCGTGCTGCATGATGCAGGTCTAGTGGAAATTCGTAACATAGGAAATATAAATTTGTACAAGCTGTTGTACGAAAAGTTTCGCTCGCTAATCGTATAAGACAGCATGATGAGTAGCTATGAGTGACGAAAGCGCGGTCCTTGATGCCGAAGAATAAATAGCTACGCCGTAATCGCATTTGCATCGGATAAGAACCCGATAGAGTAACAACGGCAAACTGAAGTTTGTCCCCTATACATTGTGTGAGCTAATTTCTTCATTAGATTTACTCTCGATAAACATGACTTTTTGAGTGCTCTAATGTGTTCTTTCCAGTTTAGTTGTAAGTGAACCAAAGTATTTCACTGTTTGCCGGTTTGGAATAGCGGAACTATTAATGGTGATTTTCGGTTGGCGGTTGCACTTCTTCTGATTGCAGAAATGCATAGGCCTAGTTTTTATTCCGGAGAATTCAAGGACACGTTTATATGCTCAAGCCACTAAGCGATTAACGGTGAAACAGTATTGCATGGAACAAATAGGACACGAGGTCGTCTGCAAATAAAACTGATCATACTGGAGATGAAACTTTGTTGACTATGCTACTAAATGCTATGTTAAAAATAATGTAGGGCTTATGATCTAACCTTGTGGAACTCCATTCAGTAATTGGCGACGACTAGAACTAACGGATCTAAAACTTACTACAAAACTTCTATTGCTGAGAAATTCGGCCGTTGATGCCCCACTGTGTAAATTGTGAAGTGACCTGTTTTTTCCATATCGTGCCGGAGGCATTCTTTAGGTCGAAAAATATTGCGAGTCTATTTTGTGATTTTGAAAAGGATTCGAAGATGGCATTCGAGACAAACGATAGTTGCTCTTCTGTTGAACGTCGCGCTTGGAAGCCTGCTTGCTCGCGAGGGAGTAATTTGTGGCCATGCAATATCCGTTATAATCTAACGTCTATTACTCCTTTCATAACTTTACATAAAACGGATATAACTGATATAGGGATTGATAGCTCTGCGGTCGGTGTATTGGTTTAAATGGCGTGAGAAGGAAGATGATAACTGCTTGGCCGCCCCAGCTTTCCTCTGTAACCGATTAAAGAGCTCGACTGTGTGTTGAATTAACTCGGAAAGCGCATTTATGAGCATTGAAATATGTACCTCGTTCGGATCCGGGCTAGCAGTACGCGATTTCGAAGTTGTGTTCCTGACTTCGTTAACGCTGATGTTTGTGTTATAATCTTCAGTATCTTCACGGGTTGAAGAAAGAGGATTATTTATAGCGGAAGGGTGGCTTTATACAGATAATTCGATGAAACCATCGGGGAAAGCTTCAGAGATATCTGACGACCTGTAAGATAGAGACTATTAGATTGAATTGTCTGCGGGGGGAGATATGGTCGTTTATTTTTCATTTCGTTAATTTTCTTCCAAATGGCGCGAGGTGGTGTGTTCTGTGTAATATGAGATATGAATTTTCTTCACAGGACTTCCTTTTAGCTTTTTTGAATACAAACTGGGCTTTCGCTCTTAGCTTTTGGTATTCTATGAACGCATCTGTTGTTGTATTGGCTTTAAGACGTTGCAAAGCTCTTCTACGATTAGTGAAGGCGGCTGAGTAATCAACTGATGGTATGCTAGGGTCATGTTGGCGAGACATGAATTTATATCTTCTGGGTTGGGGCAACTCTGCCAGAGGCGTTCAATTTAAGAGCTGCGTAGGTCCGAAAATCTGTTCTAGTCCACATCTTGTGGTATCTGTTCGAAGATGACATGTTGAATACCCCGATTTATTTGCCATCAATACCGGTAGGTGTGTAATCGATTCCCGCGAGATTTGAGTGATAGTCGGAGATCAACCGCCTCGACAGCTAAGCCGTGCTTATTTGCTAAGTCAAGAGTTGAAACTACTTTCGATGCAAGAAGTTGTAGCGTGTTGGTTCAGTGTTTAGCAGCACCAGATGATACAGGTCCAGAATTCAATAATCATTATATGATCTACAAAAACTTCATTTTCCTCATTAAGAAATATCAAAATACAGCCTCCTCGCTGGTAATCTATAAAAATTTCGGAAGCTAAATATTGAGCCGACATGTCGTTATAGGCGGTAATTTTTTATCGCGTATCAAAATTGTTGTCGTTATATCCAATTTTCAGTGTATTTATTTTTATGTTCGCTTTTCCGTATTTATTTTAAAAATGTATTCTCACTAAATAGACGATAAACTCGAATTTATTTTTAATCAACCTAAAATTATTTATGCTGGCTGAATTGCGGCAGGTTGTGAAAATAGAATGGGATAAATCCGTACAGAATACCGTGTTAGGATCGACTTATTGGTTTGTTTGGTTGGCGAATTTAATAAGCGGCTGGTTTTGTCACCATTATGGCGCGAAAATTTGTTTATCATTATGTATATTCATCTGCGCTATAACGACAGCTTTAATTCCGACATTGGCCTACGTGGACTGGTTGCTAGTTGCTTTGATCAGATCGTTGCAAGGATTTCTAACGGTAATGCGAAAATGAACTATTTCTAACAATCGTTAGTTTTATACTAGAAACTTGCGTCTGCACCAATAAAAATTCACTTCATACAGACGATAAAATGTTTATGTTAATTCAACTTTAACGAACATAGCTTACAGAAATATTATCTAAGGGGCCAGCTTCATACATTTATATGCGACAATGTGTTGAAGGCGAAGACATTGTGCCTAAAGACTGTTCATCGGATTTCTGGTAAATTTACTAAAAACCACAGCAAACGAGTTGCAGCTATTATTAAAGAAAATACACATAAGCAATATATACACAGTAAGTTACATATACATATATGCAAAAGTTAAAATATATATAAAGTTAATTCTTCGTACTTTACCATGGTGCACCCCCTGAACCCCCCGGGATTACAATCTTTCTTATAAAAGAATTGATTTTAATTGACTATGTAATTTTTTGAAAAATGTAATAAACGTCTTATACTCGTAGTATGATAAAAAGGGATACAGATAAAACGTTACAGATTTTGGTTACTAAATTTTCATATTACCTTTCGCTTAAAAATGGCATAGTCGCTGATATATATATATATATATATATATATATATAAATCCTGTAATGGTCAATGTTTAATTTGCAACTTTGAAAATGAAAAGTCAATTTAAACCAACCCTTCAATAAGAATTATAAAAGACTATGAAAGTCCCAAGGATCGAGTTTATATATATATATATATATATATGTATGTATGTATACGGTAATCTAATAACGTACTGGTAGATAAGCGAAACACATATGCACAGTTTCTCCTTTTAAAACAATTGAAAATCACTCCAAATATCAGTCGGACTAAACGGCAAATTAAAAGCCGAAATTGACACTGTCCAAAAACGTCAAAATTACCAAAAACTTTGATGTACTAAATAGATTAGGAATAGCGAGTGACTGTCGATTAATACGATTTAAGATAGTCCTTAAAAAACAAATTAGACATATTTAAACGCTTTAAAAAAAAATAAAGGAAAATGTAAACATCGAAATGCTTTATAATTAGAAGGATGGGTTTAACAGAAAAATAAAAGTAAAACTGGAAGGATTAAAGAATTCAACAAAAAGAATTACACCACAAGAACTAACAAAAACAATGAGAAAAGAAAGTATTAATATAACTAGGCATATAACAAAATGAAAAAGAAAAGTCCCCGAATCTACTATACGACTAATAGAGAGACGAAAGAATATTATAAGAAAAAAAGGTAAACATTTTAATAAATAAAGTAATAGGAAGAAAAATTAAAGGAGATATAATAGAATATGAAAATTCGAACAGAATAAAAAAAAAACAAAAAGGCTAAAACTATTACGAAGAAATTTAAAAGAAACAAAGCATATGACAAGATCTGTATATAATAAAACTCAGAGAGAAGTAAGTGATAAATCAGAGATAACCTGCAAACGGTACATGACTAATACAAATCATTGTGTGATAATAAAGATGAAAAAATAGGAAATAATGTCAATATTGATAACGGGTTAGACACAAATGTAGATAATGAAATACCCAATGATTTTAGGAGAAATTAGCTAGAATGAATGTCATTCGAAAGGAAGGAAGATAGAGAATTAACAGAGGAAGATGAAGTGTTATTGGAAGCCAGGAGCTCCATAATGGCCGAGGAAATAGTTTTAATTGTGGGAGAAGAAACAGAGGAAGAATAATTAGGAGTAATCAAAGAAAGTATGTTATTATTGTTTGATGTAGACTTTCCTTATTGAAATGTACCGGAAGAGAAGCAGATCTATTAAGGACCCATCCATTAGAGAGGGATGGAACACGGTTGGATGGAAAAAAGAAAATTAAGGCGATAAATTAGGAAGTGTTTCTGAGTTACGGGATTTGTGAAAGGTTGGAGATTTAGGACGAGAGTGGCAGTTAAAAAGCGGAGCAGGAATAGAAGTTGTGGACTTGGAAGAAGTATTTTAAGAAGGAGAAAGTACTGAGGCTCGGTCAGCATATGAGAAAGCATTACAAACTAAACTGGATGTTTTAAATTTAGAAGCCCCCTGAAGGAGATGTTTTCAAAGGTCATTATGCGTTTAATGTCCTTTTGTCGTCCCCATTCTGGACAGGATCGATCAAAGGCACCGTGCGAGCCTTTACAGTTGCTTCAGAGGGGGGAGGCTTGAAGGTTGCTGCATTCCACGCTAGGGTTTCGAGAGGCGCAGTAGGAACAAATGGAAGAAGAACTACGGCAGTGTTTCGCGATGTGTCCAAATGGAATACATTTGGAGCATTGCGTAGGTATACGAACACTGAGGGAAACAGGAAGACGGGGTTTGTAAATCGAAATAAATTCCGGAAGGGCGGGTTATGGAATTTAAGTTCCACAGATCTAGTAGGGATTTTAACTCCCTTGGAAGAACGATAGATGCGGCGAATAGGAGATATTGGAACCGACGACTCGATTCCCTCGAATACATCATCCTCTGAGAAGGAGGGGTGGACCCTTGATAAAACGCCCAGCCGGTGTAAAATACTATTGAGGATATAAGCCCTGATGTTATGGGACGAAAAAAAGTTAGGGCGAGCCAGAAAAACGTTAGCGGTCGAAACAGAAGGAAATTTGACCGATACTCGGCCCCTGCCTTAGGGAACAATACTGGAAAGGGAAGAGGAAATAGAATTTAATAGCTTGGCAAGGGTCAATGGGTGTAAGTTTCCTATGTTTTGACCAGACGAACAATTTTCAACATAAACAGTAAATGGTCCCGGATGATCGGGAGAAAAAATTACATTGTCTATCGTATTATTATTATTATTATTATTGTTGTTGTTGTTCTTCTTCTTATTATGGTTATTATTTTTATTGTTAATACTATTTTTACTATTATTTTCAATATTATTATTACCGTTGCCACTAAGATTACTGTTAGAATTATTATGGCTACCATTATGGTTATTATTATCATTACTAATGGCATTACTGTTACACCGCTAATAGGTTCAGCCTGAGACAACCTAATCTCTTTCGGCTGAGTTGCGGGAACGGGTGAAAGGAGGTCCACCGATTTACACTTAGTGTTAGTATCTACGTCCATAATTATAGGTAGATTGGATGGCTTGTTTAATTTGGTGGAAGCAGGGTGGAGGCCACTGAGCAGCCCCCTTTAGACACGCTCATCTAACGGGGAACAGAGGGAAGGGGAAGGAGAGAGAGAGAAAATATAAATAAATATATGAATAAATAAAATCGCTGTATTCTCTATAGCTTTGGTGCTTGATGGCTATAACTGTTTTTCAAATATCCCATGTTTCTTCTTCCTTAAATTATTTGTAGGCTGATTCCTTTGTCCATCGGTACTCTGTAATAACCGATGTTATGGGACAGCTAACTCCTTTTTCTCCTACCTTCGGAAATATCATTCCTTCTCTTTTCAGGATGCATATGTTTTGCATTTATCGACGTTGATTGTCATTGTTTCTCCATCATTGGTATAGCGTTCTTTGTCAGATTCTATTCCTTGTGATTCTTAATTGCTACTGTTTACACGTATTGATGGGTAATCGTCCGTTGCTGACAAGCCCAGGGAAAAACCAAAACAAGAAAAAAATAAAATCAAATCAAATAAATAATAAATAAATAGAACAGACGAATGGCAACAAAATTAAAAACTTCTAAATCGACGGGATACAAATATAAACGCTGAATCAAACGGCCGAATAGATAAAAGAAATAAAAATGAACGATCTCACAGGATTATCGGTTGCAACGAAATCAAACAATAGAACACCGATAAGCAACGCGGTAAAACGACTTTATGACACAACTTTACCACGAGTTGAACGTATTTACTTCGTCCCATTAATGTTAGTGCCAGATTTCTTGTTAATCACTGAGTTATATGTTGGTTTAAAGTATCTATATTTTGTTCTTTTGTATTATTTATTATTATTATTTTATTTTACATATAAAAATTTAATGTGGTCAGCGATGGAAACCGTCCAATTAAGTTTTGGATTCCTCCACTCCACATTGTACAATCATTAATCTTATCTTAAAATATTATAATATTAATATAAATTAATATTGGACTTCCTGTATTCCAATTCCTTTTTTGACCAATTTATTGAAAATAATCATTTTTTCCGATACCAATTCACCATAGTCTTCCACTAACTCTATACTTATAATGTTGCATCCACTCAGGATATGCTGTACACTGACCTGCTCGTTGCATCTAATGCAATTTTCAGTTCCTTTGTATTAGTTTCAAACTTGTTTATTACTTTTTGTTTCGTTTACTTTTGAAAATTGCATTTTCTTATAGTTTATCTTTATTTATTTGTAACTTTTTTTTATCATTTTTAACCTCTTTATTTTCCATTTACATCTATTTGTGCTCAAACATCAAATTTACTTAATCCAAGTACCAGTCCCGTGTCCAGAATTTTGAAATGTGTGTGTGTATGTATGTACGGAGGGGGATTGAAATTTTTTTTCACATATTTATTTTATAAATAATAATACATTTTTTACTAATATTCATACTGTTAATAATTTCCATTATTTTGATTTATATATTAATAATTTACATAAATGAATTATCGTATAAACATTAATAAAAATTCCATATGTTATTGATACTTGTAATAAAAAATTTTGCATGAAATATTAATGAAGTACCTAAAAATAAGGAACATATTTTTTCTTTTTTCTTTTAAAGATAAAAACATCCTAAAAAATTATGAATATTTATTTTGTATTTTTGATTTTTTCTGATTTTTTATTTTTTATTTCCAGTTATAAAGCCAGTTTTATTTTTAACTTTTCAATCCGAACTTCGCTAGGTCCCTTTCGTCTAGTTTTTTTTTAAAAAAGTTGTTTATGATGTACAGTTCATTATCTGTTGTTAAGTTAACGAATATTTGACCTCGTTCGTTTCTTTCCATTTTTATCTAATAAGCCATTGGCAAATATTAACTTTACAGTCTTAAAAAAACTGTTTATTATCTCACTAAGACACTGTTAACTTAATTTAGTATTTAAATCAGCTTTTCATTAATCACAATATTTTTTAGAAATCTGAATCAATATTTTTTCCTAAATCACACGAATGCATTCATCACACTACGGCAAAAACAAGAAAAAAGAACGGAATTTTACATCTAGTTTCATAACGTTATTGAATATTGAAAAATATAAAAAGAAATAATTTTTATTTTTTATGTTTTAGGGATTCATAACTCCTGGAGTGGTTGATATGATAGGAAAATGGGCACCATTAAATGAACGAGGAAAATTTATGTCCGTCATGCTCGGTAAGCACTGTTCAGTCTGGTCGTATACATCCGAATTTAACATCAAAAAATTGATGAAAGATCGTTGTTGCAGAGAAATACTCATTGCTCCACTATTTACTAGTACTTTAAAATTTCATAAATACACAAGCCTCCCCTTTATTAAAGGTACTGGACACTTCACGAAATTCTATGCTAGACGTTCAGCTAGTGAGCACACATTTGTAAAAAAAAATTGGTGAATACACACAAGAACATCTCTTTAACGAAAATATAAAAAACATGAACTTAGATAAATAAAACATGTCTTACTTTGAAGCAATTCGAGATTATTTATATAGCACACTTGGACTGTTGTGATAATAAACTGCTTATTAATTATAGAATCCAGTTTGTTTTGTTTTTTCTCGTTTCTATTTATTTTTTTACCCTTTCTGTCTTTCCTTTCGCTCTTGCAGTTTGTTAACCTTGTTTCCCATACAACTCGATTTACTTTTCTTTTCTTCATTTATACATATTTTATTGATCGCCGATTAAGGCTTACCTGGCTCGATACACGATTCATACTATGTACATGTATGGATTGTATAATTTTGTTAAGTACACCATTTATTTATTTAAAGAAATGGCCTCAATCTGATAATTGAAATGCAAACCAGAAATAACGGATTTAAAACTCGTTTCTTTATAGGCTTAAGTCGTTCTCAGATCTCCGTAGTTTAAAATAACAAAGGAAAGAAAGTCAAAACGGCCAAGAGAAAGGAAGGGACCTTGCTATTCTCATCGATATCGTTAAGCTTAATATACTATGAAACTAACTTCACGATCCTTGAAACCTGATCAGGGGCATAGCCCTCGGTTTATTTTTACACACTAGTAAAGAATATAATATTGCCTAAATTTATAAGAAAATGATTGATAATAGTATAATGAATTATTACAAAAAAAAATAAAAAAGAAATTCAATAGATAAGTTTGTAACAAATATGTTACTTTTCAGTAATTTGATTCCGATTAACGTTCTAGTTAATTTTTGAGTTCTTTTATTTAATTTTTGAGTTCTTTTATTTAATTTTTGATGTGGAAACATCTTACACAGCGTTCCATTTGGAAGTGAAAATGTTCGAGCGTTACCACCTTTTTTTTAAGGCTCATTTTGCGTTACACTCTACATATAGATATAATAGTAGGCTAATTGCTGGCTCGTGCTGCACGAACAAAGCCGATGACGCACGAGAGCGAGAAAACGGGAGCGAGTGAACGAGCGAGAGTAAGTGAGTGAAAGAGTGGCGGGGTGACAGAGAAAATGGCCAGTTGGTGAGCTGGAAAGAGAATGACAGAGGGAGAAAGATGAATGTGTGTGTGCGTACCTCGTCCGAACGTTCTACTCTGTATTCTCGTCTTCTGCGCCTTGGCCTTCCTGCTCCTTATAGTGCCCACTCCATTCTTGCACTCCCCTCTGTCAATATAGTTCCTTTGTTGGCCTTCTTTATCTCCTCAATTTCTAATCTTTTCCTTATATAATGTACAATTCTTTGCGTTGGATAAGTTCCACTGTTGACGTGCCCAAAAAAAAAAAAAAAAAAAAAAACCTCGGTTAGTGCTTGATAGTTATGGGAAATGTGACACACTTTGGTGTTAACACACGGTGTGAACACAGTGCCACAGTGAGATAGAAAATGACACTTCTTATTCTTACATTTTTTGGGTTTGGGGGTTTGACCCCCCCCCCCCCATTACCTCACGCAAAAGCCTGAGTATTAACCGAATACACTATTGCAATGTATGTCTTCGCATTGTCGCTTTGAATGGGATTTAAAATAGTTCAAATATTTTTGTCTTTATTTAATTTACTTGATTAGGAAAAAATGTCCAAGCTTATTTATCAAAAGGTATATTATATTGCCTCTAGTCTTTCAAATAATGATTAAGAAAAGCTGAAAGCTTTAAAAGAGCCTTGGAACCTACCGGATACTTCAAGTTTCCAGTCACTGGCAAGAGGAATTTTTCTTTTCAACGTTGTTTGAAGCACTCACGTTATGTAGGGGGAGTACTTTGCGAACTATGTGTTCTGCTTGGAACAGCGCAAAGTGAACGTGATTATCAAGATCTTGAAGCCCTTGTTGATAATCCATTTACTAACTGGAAAAACGCTTCAGAGAACTTTGGTCATCACATAAATACAAAATACCACAAATTCGCTTTAGACAAGTAGCAAACTTTGTAAAGTTTGTGGCAAGCAAATCTACTGATTTTGAGGAGTCCCATTAAATTGCTGAAGATAACCACGAGAGATTAAAAGCTATTATAGAAACAGTTCTTTTGTGCAGAAGACAGGAAATAGTCCTAAGAGGAAGTCATGGTAATGAAGCTGAAGTAAACGAACTTTCTCATAATGACGGTAATTTTCGAGTACTTCTCCATTTTGTGCTCGATCTGGTAATGAAGCACTTAAGAGTCATTTACTCCCAAAGCATGCATAGTAGAGTTGTGTATACTTTATCAGGTAGAAGCAGCAAATGACACTTGTTACCTTTTTTTTATTTAGTACTATGCACAACGTTTCTAATGTTACTTGAGTTTGCAGACAAATTATTCAATATAAATGAACTTTTAGAATCAGGTTATTAATAACTGCTTACAATTTTGTTGATAAAGTTCAAATATTGTCCGAGATAATTAGTGTAATCTAAATAAAAATACAGAATTATAACCGTTTTCAATGTAAGCTTAAACTTTTTTTTTCAATTTATTTTTTACTTCTAGTATTGTTTAATGAGTACACAAAATTATTAGATAAATGTTTTAAATGTTTCGTTGTGTCACTGCTTCACTGTTTCATTTTTTTCAATCAATTGAATTTTCCAAATACATCGATACACTGCTTTAAACGCTTAACTATTTCTGTTAGAAATGTTGCAAATAGTTTTGCTCATTTTTAAAACTGAATATTTGGTTTTGGCTTAAAAAAGGAAAAAGAAATACATTATCCTCAACTACAAATTTTTGTTTATCAAAATTTAAAGATTATTAAAAATAAATACTGTTAAAAATGATTAAAGTAATATTTCAAATATATCACAATAAAAATAAAAATGAAACACTCAAACTTCTTGCTTGAAAACAAAACAATTGAAACAAACGAGATAGATGTTTTAAACGTCTCACTGTTTCATTGTTTCATTTGTTTCGATTAATGACACACTACTGGCACAGTCGGGTAATGAACTGTGACACACTGCGTCGATACAGTGATACACTAGCCATCAGTGTTTAGGTTTGGACTGTTTGCTGCCGTCGCTGTCTTTACTTACGTGTTCGCCTCATTTCTTGATAGTGTGTTAACCATGGACGATGATAACAGTTATGATTCATCTACTGGGAAGACAGTAGAAGCAGCAGCTACAAATAAATCGCAAAACAACAGAAGTCTTAATACTGAGAAATTCTTACAATGGGTTACGTACTTTCATTACACAATAAATCTATCACAATCGGAAAAAATCTTTAACCTTACAATGCTAATAAATGAATTTTATGCGCCATAATTAAAACATGCAAAATAATTTTTTTCTAAAGTTATTAGACCTTTTTTCATTTATGTTAAATTGTGATTTTCTGAAAGTTAGTGATTGCTTTCTTACTTATTTTAATGAAACGGTTTATTTAAATTTTTTGAAAAACGTTACGTACTTATAAATAGGTAAAATATATTTATTCACTTTTTCTTTATTATTATTTTACTAGCACTTCCGTTAGCTACCGGAGTATCTTCCTCTGTATTCGGTTACGTAGCTGACCATATAGGATGGGAATATATTTTTTATATTACTTCGTTGATTATGTTCAGTTGGTTCTTTTTCTGGATATTAGTTGTAACCGATTTTCCTTATAATCATCCGTGGATAACAGAAAAAGAAAAATCTTATATAAATTCAAAATACAGAAGTAATGCAACCGCGGCTAAGGTAATTATAATTAATATTAACTTATCATTATTTTTGTTAAAGATTTTTTTTTTGTTTTATCCAAATCTGTTTTTTGTTTAGTCAAAAACTTATTTTTATGTTTGTTTATCATAAGCTTTAAAAAGCCCAAATTTTCTTCGCTCGTAGTTTCTTTATTAACTTTATCATATATTCTCTATATATACACTTTTTTTTTTTTTCGGACACGTCAACTAAGGCCCAACAGTAACAAGAAAAGAGAGGATCAGTTAAATACTGATTTGTTCAGAAATAGCCAAAATGAACCAGGATGTATGCGGTACAATGAGGACCAGGAAACCCAAGAGATAACGAATTACAATAAAGAATGGCCCATTCGGTCCAGAATATGGGCATTCAAAGAAGATGTAGTTGGGATCACGGGCAGTTTGGTGATTCGGATGAAGATGGGAGTTAGGAAAGGGAATTAAATGAATATACGAAAACGCGAGAAAAGTAACCGAGTATGATTTAGGCGCAAACGAATAATAGAAATAACAGTAAAACGCCATAGATTAAAATAGTCATAGAGTCAGGGGTAGATAGGAAGATTCGGCTGGATGAACATATAAAAGGGAAGATTGTTAGAAAAGAAAGAAGCGTAAATATCTGACTGGAATCTAATATGAAGTTTTAACCATAAGAGGAAGCAAGTTAGAAGAAGGAATTTTATTGAAACAGAGGCAGAATGATGAAACAACTCTAACCAAAGAATCCGTCATCTCATTATCTTTAATGCCCATATGCCGAGGGACTCAAAGCAAATCAACGTGGATGGCATGGAAAAATCGCAGGAATGAGTGAGAAAAGAAGAGGAAATCACTTTTAGGACACTCGTAGAGTCAAAGATAATCAGAAAAGGAAGGATGAGAAAATATATATGTAATGGAACATTTCTCCATAGGCTATTATTGCACATAAAAAAGGGAGTAATTTAAATATGGTTAGAACAGATAATCATAAGAAAAAACAAAAGTATGCTGCTATTGGAAAGGGGGTAATTATAAAGTCATTCTGCACGGTACCTTTCATATAATAATCTGCAACCCTTTTGCACTAAAGTTTGGATAATAATAGAAATGAGAAAACTGCTAAGTTATTACTAAACAGAGGTAAATGGCTGAAAAAATAATAGAACAGTTAACTTTGGGGAAAAGATTGAACCAAGAAAAAGGAAGTTGTATTTAAAGATAGAAGGGGGGGATTAGAAAAGAAGAAGGAATAGAAATCGGTCCAGAAATCATAATAGGAACGATAAGAGAGCCAGTAAAGACTCTGAACAGGAAATTTACATATGAATTGACCATTGATTACAGCTGAACGTGTCAACGAGTCAACCAATTCGTTAACAAAAATGTCGTAATGACTGGAAATCCGCAATAGATCATTTAAGACGGAACAAGATGCTAATAAATTCGATTTTATGGAGCGAGTGTGAAGAATAATTGGATCGACGGAAGATATAGAGTAGGAAGAATAGACAATTAATAAAACACTTTTCGAGTCAGAGGAAAGCAGGAACACAAATACATTATTAGTTAAGGATATAAAAAGGACTAGATGTAAGATTGTCATGGATTTGACAAGGAAAATAGAGAAAAAGGAGGGAAGTTGGAAGGATTTAAAATAGCTAAGCGCAGGAATAATGAAAGTGGCTCCAACCTCAGCAACAAACTTCAAACCATCCGTGAAGATAGCTTTAAGTTAACTGATAGAGAGACAAAAACATGAGTTTTGGATGCGATCAAGTTTGAAGAAACGAAACTTAAAAGTAGTAGAATAAAGTGATGAGTAGTAGGCAAATATAGAATGGATTACCGATTTATATAACATAAGCGAGACATAAAGATCACCATTCCATTTGCGGGACAATAAAGCTTTAAATAAATTGAGCATATTGAGGGTAGAAGTACAGAAGTAATTGATGTGATCGCAAAAGGATAAGGTATGCCGAGATAAGAGAATAAATTGAAGCAAGATTAACTAAGAAATAGTTATAAAAACGGAATGTGAAAACTGTTGATGCAGATTTTTCCAGTGAGATAGATAGATGAAGAGAGGATAAAGTATTTCCCAGAATGGCAAGGAGGTTATAAAGTTCCGCATTCGCTGACGAGAGATTACCAGAAGTGGAATAAATAAGAATATCATTGGCAGAGATTTAAATGATCGCGAGACTTTAGAAGTAGATATTAATAAACGCAGGACTGAGAAATGATTACTCTGGAAACAGTGAAAAAGGAAGTAGAGAGATAAATTATCCTGGTACAGGAAGGATTAATAACTAAGAAAGTGAAATGGAGAGGAATATTAATGAAGATCATTTTATTCTGTAAAAAAGGTAAATAGGAATTATCAAAAGCGTTGGTAACATCAATGAACGCAGAAACAGAAAATCTTTTGAAGATGAAGCGTTTACATTATATCTAGAAGGAATAAGGATAAGCAATCCATAGCATCAAGGCCCAGACGAAAACCAAACATATTGTCGGAGAATTTATTGTAATGATCTAACCATCAGACTAAACGTTAACTAATATTCAAAGAGTTTCCTTAAGGATGAAGCCAAGGAAACTGGAAGAAAGGAATTAGGTTCCTTCTTTAAACTAGGGATAGCAGTAAAATAATTCCAGAGCGGCGGAATTGTAATAGTATACTGGGAAGCCATTAACAAAAGAACGAAACCCAAGTGATTTTTAAAGATATGGAATGCCCGTCTGTTCCAGGACTAGAGTTAAATGGATTGCCCAAAAAAGCACAGAGTTCGCTAATGTTAAAGTTAGAAGAAAGCGTATGTGTAGAGTCGCACAAGAAAAAGTAGAAGTACATGTTTCATTGAGGGATGGAACTTCAATGGGAGCAGTTGAATCAACAGAAGAAATTAGCTTTTCCGAAGGAAGGTTTTAGTATGAAGAATGTTCATACTACGGAAACTAAAAAGCTTTAGCTATCTTATCTTTCAAATGTAGAAAACAGTAGATCTAGCGAATGAAGAACAAAAGTTTATCCATGAGTTCCTGCTGATTATTTTAAGATTAAGTCTGGTCTTGGCGTTGATCTTTTTATAGGCTACGGAGTTCTCGAAGGAAGAACACACCCGAAATAGCCTAAAAGAGTACATTCCGTCACTGATGACATTCGAACAATCGTTGTTCCACCAAAGCGAAAAAGTAAAACGATGAAGATACTTTTTAGAGGGACTAACTGGTGCAAAAGAGGCAACTATACGTAGAAAATAGCGTCGTAGAAGAACTTGTATTGGTGCATAGAACTGAAAAGAGAATGCATGTAAAGACAAGTCGACGACTAAGCGGAATTTATCCCAGTCGACTAGAAGGATTGGTCACGAGTAAAGGAGAAAATATAATTTCTTATAAGTATGACAGCACCGCCATGGCAGTCAACACAGTTATCCTCTCGACTTTGAAAAACTATAAACTTCTCATTTACCAAATCACTATTTGCAAAAGTGGCCATTTTAAATGCTTAGCCTACCATCCTTGATAATGCATATTTTTCTGAGGAAGTGCGAGTGGAAAACAGAATGGGCAGCTACGACAACGTTCTTAAAAAACATTAAGCCCCCAATCGAACCATGGTGGCCACCGGAGGAAATATCCCGGCAAGATTTTAAGAGTCTTAGCCGGCTGCGAATCGGCCACGTCACTGTCTCACAGTCATATAATTAGTAAATCTTCGCCTCCAACTATGTGCTTCTTCTGCGGCCAGGCTAGTATACCGACAGTTCCACACATACTTATCACGTGCCCAAAGTTCGCCACATTCTGGACGCAACATGGCTTACCCAGTAACATACAGAATTGTCTGCCAATACTACAACTAACGTCACAAAGGTTTATAGCCTTCGTTAGAACGAGTGGTTTGACTGAACATATATAAGTGATCTCCGTATATGTGCTGTAATGACCTTAGTAGTTATAGACGGCGCATATAAAAAAAGGTGAGAAGGAGAATTTAAAAAAAAAAAAATAAACAAATTTCAGATTGCTTTTCAATATCTAATGTAAATTCCGTGGTGATCACGTAGTTACATCAAACACAAAAAGTAAATGCGCTTATAAATGCACGCTATAGCCTTTTCATAGATTTCCCTCTAATTACTTTAAACTGTAACTTGTAATTACTGCTTCGTGCTATAGAACACGGCTTACAGTATCCTTTTATATCATTGTTCTCAGCCTGCAATCAGAACTTATTCATATTTTATTGATTGTGTTAGTATTTGTTTAGCACTATTTTTCATTTCTAAACATGAAAAATTGAAAAATATTTTTTCCTAGATTTATATTTTGGATGAAAAAGCTATTCTTATTTTTAATTTAAAATAATTCCTAGTTAACATAGTTCTTTTATTTTTCTTAAAACAGGAGTGTGTTTTGAGATGGTTGAAATTTTTAAAAAAATATCACGAAACAAAGTTATTAAAAAGGGGTTCAAATCACTTAAATTTCTAATCCTTTCACTGTCTCCTTTATTTTCTTAATCAAAATTTATAACTTTTTATTTCATTTCTTTTATTTATTATTTATTTCAAGCGTGTTTTTTAAATTATCACCATGGTAGCAATAAAAGTTATACTTGAAAAGCAATATTATTTTTTATTAATGCACATATAATTCGAAACATCCTTGAAGAAGTAAGAAAGAAATTATAGAAAAAAATATTCGAATCTGAGATGAAAAATTTTTGGACTAGCAAAAGAATTAGATGGAGGTAAATTGCCACTAAGAAGAGAGAGAATCAAATTGAATGAAGGGTAGTCTTTTAGTACATATTTTTCGAAAATCTTTCCGTACTAAAGACCGCAATAGTAAAAACAATGCACGTTCTAAATTTTACTTCCTAACAGTCACCCAGTAAATATTGCATTTATATATAGAATATACATAATCTACATAATTAACTAACCATCTTTTTTTTGTTTACTATTTTTACAGATTCCGTGGAAAAATATATTAACATCTTACCCATTTTTCGTGATAATAATAGCAAATATAGGTCCAACGTGGGGTTTCATTTCTGTGAGTATGTACACACCAACCTATTTAAATGACGTTTTTGGATATACTTTAGAAGAGGTAATACTTTTTATCGTATAAATTATTTTAACACTTTATTTGTTTATTAGAATTACAGTTTATATATGTATAAAAAAATATTAGACTGGTTATTTCATAGGAATTTCGAGTGTACTAAAAGCTTGTGCAACATACTTTATCGGATGGTTCTCCGATTTTTTGGTAGGAAGTAAAATAATGACAATTACAAGTATAAGAAAACTGTTTACATTTTTTGGTGAGTGCAGCAGAATTTACATACTTATTTAACGTACACATTCGTCTTAATATAAATTTACTGCCCAAAACCTTTTTATGCGCCACACCTGAGTCAACATACCATGATTCCAGGCGCGCTTTCCCCAATATATTTGTAGTTAACTTTTATGATTATGATCTACCATTACTCTTAGTTCAGAACGCTAATTCAGCGGTTCTTTGAAGTTTACGAACCTCCGGAGGTCCGAGATATTCTCGTCCAGGGTCTACAAAACTTTGAAGAAACTGTGAAAGAAACAAAGTTTTGAATTTATACGAATTTGTACAAATAAGTATGTTTTATAAAAGTGTATTTGTTTACTTATCTTTGCCTACTCTTTAAATTTGACGTATATGATTAATAATTTGAAAAATAACTGTTAATTTGTACTTTTTATAGTTTATTTTCGAGAGACTTAATTTTACATTAAATAATATTAGAGACTGCATGAAGATAACATGATGAGAATTCGCATTGTAGATAAAAACCGTTGCGCTAATGTATTTACTGACGTTTCTTGTTAAACAGTGTACATAACGTGATAAGTACAAAATAAGAAATAATAGTGGTAAATTGCACTCATTAGATTATGGTTTACATAATTACACTAATACATTTATTTACACATTAAATATGTTATTTTCTAGATCTAATGTAATAATTCCAGTGAACTGCCTGCATATTACCCTATAAACACTTTTTTTGTTTGCTCAACTTCTATAGGATTAGTTTTCTGTAAATGAAATTTGCAGGCAATTATAAAAAACAAATTTGATCTGTAATATTTATAATAAACATTTTTAAATTATTTATTGTAAACTAGATTTTTCAATATTATTTTTATTAATCGCAATTGAAAATAAAATAAAATTTAAGTAAAAAGTAGAATGCTTTTTTTTTAAAAAAAAAAATACCGACTTCAAGATTTATTATAAAAATTTAATAAAAATGCACTAAAAAGTAAGACAATAAAAATTTGATACAAATATACTGGAAAGTCAAAAGTAATTATCTGATAGGATCGATCTCTGAGCCATGGAAATTAGCAGTTGTTATTCCTATTCTGAAGCAAAATAAAGATCCTCCTTTTCCACAAAACTACAGGCCTATATCCCTCATAAGTGTCCTCGCAAAACCGCTAAAAAAAATGGTTAATCGGCGTCTCCTTTTCTTCCTTGAACAGAATAATCTCCTATCCTCGTCACAAGCCGGAGGGCGTAAGAAGCGTACTACAGTTAATCATCTGCTGAGCTTACAAAGGCAAATATTAACAGCATTTCGCAGACGCCAACATGTATACTTCGTCTTTTTCGATATAGAAAAAGCGTTCGACAGAGTATGGCGATACGACCTCTTATCCAAGCTGACAGCAGCTGGTATAATTGGAAACATGGCCAAGTATCTGAATAATTTTTTAACAAACAGAACGTTTCATGTTACGATTGGTTCGTCAACATCGAGCACCATTCAAACTGAGAATGGCTTACCACAAGGATCTGTCCTTAGTGCAACCTTGTTTATTTTTTATATCAACGATATAAATGATTGTATTGGTCCGCCTGTAAACGCCCGGCTCTACTTTGATGACTTGAACATTTCCCTGTCTTCCAGTTTTCCAGCAAATGCTCAAAAAATCCCACAAAAAACTATTTCAAAACTACAATCCTTGTGTAACAATAAGGGCCTTATGTTTTCTCCATCTAAGTCTATCTGTGTTGATTTCTATAGAGGACATCAAAACTCTTCCAGCATCCGCCTTAATCTAGAAAATTCCTCACTTCATTTCCACCCTACTGCTACTTTCCTTGGACTACTGTTCGATCATAAGCTAACTTGGCGGTCTCACATATCCAATCTCAAAGTTAAATGTCATAAATTCCTATCTATTCTTAAATATGTATCAAACACAAAGTATAATGTACCTCCGAAAACTCTCCTCTCAATATACAAATCCTTAGTTATTTCCAGAATAAACTACGGGTCCCAGGCGTATTCGTCAGCCAGTCCTTCTTTACTTAAATCCCTTGATTCAATACACCACACGGCGTTCCGCACGATACTTCCCCGTCTGTAAGTTTGTGTGCCTTGTTAGGCACTCCCCCACTAAAGTATTTCCGAACCTTTTATTATCACCGTGAGACCCTCGCTCTTTTCTCTAGTAAACGTGCCTGTCCTATTGACACAAATGACCTTCCCAATATCCCAGAGTTCCCTAATGACCCTCTCCCAGAAATCCTGGCCCTCCTATCGCAGTACAATGTGAGCGTAATCCCTTTCCCTAACCTAGCTCCTAACACCGCGATTCCGCCGTGGGCCCCTTTAAACATTGATGTTAATTTTTCCCTGACGAAGTATAATAAACCCCTGCACCCGAATATCGTTCAGTTGACAGCAGCAGCAATACAAAAATACCTCGACCACCTCATTTTCTACACGGATGCTGCCAAGGCTACCCCAGAGGCTACTTCATCCCCAACCGCCTGTTCCTTTGAAGTCTGCGACGTGATTCGAAGCATTCGACTGAATGAAAATTGCTCGGTACTGGATGCTGATATATAGGCAGTATTTTTCTGTTTGGAATATTTTCTTTCTACAGAGCCTACATCACAGAAAGCCCTGCTGGTATCTGATTCATCCGCGGCTTTATTGACAATCTCTAATCCCCTCACCAAACATCCTGTAGCAATTCGAACCTAGCAGGTAGCATACGAACTTACTAAGTGACAGTCCTTTCTGTGGGCACCCAGCCATGCTGGAATTCCTGGAAATGAACGCGTCGATACATCCGCCCGAGCAGCAATATATTGCTCCTTGCCTAGGAACAGCCCTCCTCCACCTTATCTATCGAACATAATCTTCGATAATCTTACGTCCTTATGGAAAGCCCATTGGTCCTCGTTGTCAGACTTTCTCGAGGTTAATTAAACCTTCAACCGAACCATGGTGGCCAGAAAAAAGCATTTCCCCGCAAAGATTTCTGTGCACTTAGCCGCTTGCGCACAGGCCACACGGCCATGTCACATAATTTTATTTTGCAAAAAAAACCCTCCTATGAATTGTCCTTTCTGTGGCCAAGATGTTGCTCCTTCAACTTCTCATATACTTTGCGACTGTCCAGCACTATCACCCCACCGGCCCCCCTCAATTAATAACAAAACAGTCACCAAAATTCTTGAGAATTCCCCCAATGCAATTTTATCTGTAACACAATTTATCAGAACTAGCGGAATAAGCAGATATCTATAAAAACTAACTGCGCATCGTCGTACTGTAATCATAGCAGTTAAACACGGTACAGGATGTTGCTTTCACAAAAAAAAAAAAAAAATATCTGATAAAAGATAATATATTTTAGAGTAATATACTATGATAATTCTTACACAACATTAATACACGTACTTAGAGTTTCGGCGCATAAAATTGAAATTAAAATATCTAAAAACAGTTTAATGAAAATTTAGTGCAGTTTTCGATTATCACTGCAATTTGTAATTGATACCGACCCAAAAAGTAAATGTAGTATAAGAGCTATCATGATATCACGTTACGTTATATCACTGAGAAATATATTATTTTTTATCGAATAATTATTTTTTATTTTTCAGTACATTTATATAAAATTGTTATTATCGAATAATTATTTTTACTTTTTAGTACATTTTTATAAAACTTTTATAATAAATCTTGAAGTCTGTATTATTTTTTATAGAAGATATTTTATTGCGCGATATTTAACATAATACTAAAATTTTTTGTCTTGCTAAAAATCAACTTTTTTAAAAGTGGCAAGCTTGTCAATGGCGGTGTGATAATTTAAAATTAATTTACTATCTTCTAAGCTATATTTGTCTGTGGTAATTACCATTGTTAATACTTTCATTTTTTCAAATTACTTTTCTATGGCAACTTGATAATATTTTAATTCCATCGCGTCTGTTATACTGATAAATGAAAAAAAATGATTTAAAGGGACCATACTTTTTTGCGTTTTTTAATGACTACCCAATTTGTCCTCACCGATTTCCATCGATATTCACATGGTACCACCGCAAACTGGTATAATTTCGAATAAACAAAGAATCATTAATTTTTTTTTTTTTTGTCTCGTCAGCCAAATCAAAAAAAAATAGAAAAGGGGAGAATTCAGATATTGTTAATAAGAAATGTGCGGAAAAGGAAAAAACAGGACATAGGAGCCACGATATGGAGTAAGGAAGATCAAGTTTCAGCAAATTGGAATATAGAACGGTCATCAAAAATAGATGAGTACTTAATAAGCACATAATAAAGTTCGTGAACACGTGCTTCGTTCTAGTGGAGATCATCATTTTGTGTCGACCGTAACGGTCGTGGCTACATCAACATTTGTACGACGATATATTTTTTCCAGCCTATACGGTTTTCTGTTCTTCTTATAATTTGGTGAATTGGCTCTTGGCATAAATTAGGTATCTGCTCCATCCATCTCACCGGACATCTTCCCGGAGGTCGTTCGCCGTCTGTTTTTCCTAGTATTACCAGTTTTTCCAAACTATCGTCTTCTCTCCTTATGATGTGTCCGAAATACAGCATTATTCGACGTTTGCATATATTTCCTAAGCGCATAGTTACGCCAACCGCATTAAAGATAGATTGTTGGTACGTTTTGCCGTCCAAGGAACGCGGAGCATTCTTCTCCATAATCACATTTCCAAACTATCTATTCTTTTCTGATCCACTTTTCTTAGCGTCCAAGTTTCTGCACCGTATAGCACTATAGGATATATTAATGACTGTACTATCTCTATTTTAGTTGTTTTTGTTATGTCATGACTTCTCCATATACGTGACAGCATTTTCACTGCCTCTCTGGTCAATAATGCTCTTCTCTTTATTTCCATTTCACTGGATCCATGGCAACTGATCAATGAGCCAAGGTAGACGAAGGATTCTACTACTTCATATCCCATTATGTGCGTGTCACTATGTGCTTGTCCTGATTCAATGACATACCGTATTCAGTTATTTCCTTTTTAATTGTATTCATAATTTCTTTTAGTTCTTCTCTTGAAGCCGCTAGTATGGCGATATCGTCAGCATATCGAAAGTTACTTATACGCCTTCCGCCAACAGACATTCCACCCTTCCAGCCTTCCAGTGCCTTCCTCATTACGTATTCTCCATAGATATTAAATAGTATCGGCGATATTATGCACCCTTGTCTGACACCTTTTTCTGTTGTAAATCTTTTTGATTCTGCATAATTTACTCTAATTGACGCAGTGCTGCCTTCATATAGATTTTGTATAATTTGTCTGAGATGATTTCTTGAAGTATTAGAAACAGTTTGTTCCAGACAACACTATCGAATGCCTTGGTGTAGTCGAGAAAACAAAGGAAGACAGGTTTATTGAATTCTCGGGACTTTTCTATGATTAATCTGACTTTTAATATTTGCTCCCTAGTGCCTTTACCTGGCATAAATCCAGTTTGTTCTCATCTTACTGGAGTGCGAAATTAGCGCGATAAACCTGTAGTTTGTACATTTTTGCACTGATCCCTTTTTATGGAGCGCTATAGACACTGAGTGTTTCCAGTTTTTGGGCCATTGGCTAAATGTCCATATAACGTTACGCAGAATCGGAGAGACAATAAGGAACGAAAATTAACAAAAAATGAAAACGGGAAGAGGGTAGCAGTGAATGGATAAAACGAAGAAAAATAATAGAGACAACAAACAGATGAAGTGGAGGGAATAAAAGTAACCGCGGACTAGCAGAAAGACTAAGTTGGACAGTCAAAAATATACGAAGCAATTGTTGGAAAAAGAGGAAACGTGTATATCTGAGAAAAATCTGCGGTGAAAACTTTTACATAGCAGAAGGGGATGAAAGGATAATCAAAGAGTCCGCCTCTTTGTTAACAAAAATACTCGAACAGCTAGGAACTCACAGCAAATAAATTTGAATGGAATGGAGCGAAGAAAAGGAAACGTAGATAAGTGAATGTATAAGGGGAATAATAAAATCACAGGAGTGATCACATAGGAGAAAACATATGTCTTGGGGGGGCGGGGGGCTCGTGAAGTCAGATATGATTAAAAAATTGAAGGAAAGGTGATCAGAGTAAATGAAAAAAATGGAACGTAGAATAGTCATCCAAGAAAATATATGGAATAGAACGAAAGCAGACGAAAAGATTTTGATAAGTTAAAATCTGAGAGGATAAAAGAAGCACCGAAACTACTCGGCTTCTTCGAACCATTAATAAAAACGGTTACATAAAGCCGAAATTGAGAACTGCTAGTACAGTGGAATTTCTGCCTAATTAGAGCTTGGGGAAAAAATGTTGAGAGCGCAGGTATAATAAACATTTTAGGAGGATGACCACGTTCAGCAAAACTAAAGGAGAAATAGGTGAGATTATTAAAGTAGATTGGGTAAAGGCAAAATGAACTAAACCGAAGAGAGATCAGGGATACAATAGGGGTTTTCCTGAGTGTGAAATGCCAGTTTCTAGAAATAGAAGGGTAGAAATGGATAAGAATAGCGCGGACGTGAATAGAAAACGTTTAGCAAGAAAATGATAGTCTAAATAAGATCTGCGAATAGAAATGGGTGACATATAAGATTCAGCAAGAACTTTTAGAATAAGAGAGGATTTAAGAACACCAAGACATAGACGAAGGCAATAATTTTGAATTACGTCTGATTTAGAGCGACGGGACCTGGAGGCACAACCATAGAAATATGAACAGTAATGAAATTTAAAACGGATGATGGACTTGTACAGAGAAATAAGGATATAAAAATCACCGCTCCATTTGGTTGGAGATATGACCTTCAGCAAGTTTAGCTTTTTGATTGAAGAAGAGAAGAGATATTTAATGTGTTTGGAGAAGAATAAACGACTGTCACGAAGATTCTAAGATAGCAAAAACAATTAACACGAGAAGGAGGTTTATTGTTTAAAGAAGATCGGTAAAAGAAGGATTATAATGTCGCAAAGTAAATACGACATAACAAAATTTAGTAGGAAAAATAGAAACGTTAATTGAGAAAAAGTAATGGTCTAGCATAGCAGGAGACGAATTAAGTTCTTCACTGGCCAATGCAATATCATGAGATTAGGAAAGGAGATAAAAAGTCAATGAAAGATAGGGAAAAAACAATTTGATTAGAAAAGAGTATTTCTACAATGGTTGTAGAAATATTTTTAATTAAAGTAGAAGAAATTGAAAAAGAGAAATGTGGAGTAACCAAAGATGCAGGATTTGGGAGAATATTATTATTTGAATTAGAGTTATTAGATGGTAAGGGGGCCTAAGAAGAGGATTTATGGGGAGCCTTTGAAAAGTAAGGTAGGAGATTTAGAATATTTCAAACATTGTGCGTAGAAGAAGTTAATTTTGTGGCCTATAGCTGAAGCAAGAAAAAATGAAGGCCATCACATAATGGTGAAGAGAAGAAAGAGGTACGTACAATGATGAGACAACTTCTTTTTTTTTTTGTTTTATATTAATTTGAGAAAACATTAAGATAGAAGAAAAGTAAACCACGGTATCTGCATAGTTTTAAATGTAGTTCACCGGCTTCACAAAGAATACTAAAAGTTTAAGAAGTTGGAAAAACGCTAATTGAAAGTCTAATGGCCGTACTGAAAATAGAACTCACGGAAGAAAAAAATGACGAATTGGGGGACCTGTCACACCTTTGATATACAACATGCGACCTGTACAGTGAACTGATCGGTCTTTTTTTATTTACTTTTACTGGGTTTATTTTTCAAACTTATTTTAATCGCTTTCTCCTATTTATACTCGTTCTCTACAATAGCATTTTTAATATCTACCATTTCCGTTTCAATCATTATCGTATGTTTTCTTTTACCTTAGTTTTTCTTCGCGTAATTTATCCGTGATCTATGCTACGCTAAAATTTATGTAATGTTTCCATTCTGGTACACCGAAAAGAAGCCACAACCAGTTTCTTTATCTTAACGCTTCCAAATAAGTCAAAATAGAAAACATGAAGACGAAATACCAGTTATTCCTATAATTTATTCGGCAGGATCATTTCTAACATCACTTACTGCTATATTCTAGTAAAAGTATATTTCCTTTAACGCCCTTTTTCTATCCGGTTAAGGACTCCTGTCAGTACCAGAACTCTCCACACCAGGCAGGTTATTAAGTATTGTAGCACCGACACCGATAATAACTTATTATAAGATAGGTATTATTTAATGCTGTTTGACTTTGCCAGAGCATTTGGCAGACTATCAGTTCTCTTCTTTTTGCCTCTTCAGGCCAGCTCTACCGCACATTCTACAATCAAAACCAAATTCCTCCACTTGCTCGACATATCTTTTCCTTTTCATCTAATTTTCTTTACTGATGGTTCTAAAAATGAGAATGGGGTGGACAGCGCGTTTACCTCCCTCTCATTGCATCACTCTGAATTTTTCAAGCCTCCTTCCCTCTGTTCTGTCTTCACAACTGAATCTATCTCCATTTTACGCGAAATCTCTTCATTCCATCCATAAGATGGATTAGTAAATACCTCATTGTCTCCAATTCCAAAAAGTGTTCTTCAAGCTATTTTTTCTCCTCCTTCTCATTCCTCCAACTCTGTTATTCTCTCGATTCGTTCTCTCATCTCCAGCCTGCTCTCATTCCGCCTTATCATTATAGAGACCTTTTGAGGGTCCCCAGTCATTCTGACAGCGAGGGTAACGAATTAGCGGATCTTCTAGCCCGTTCAGCCGCCCGCGATGGTTCTTTACTCTGCAATGTTCCTGCCTCGGACTTCTTTCCTCAGCCAATCATTCCCGACTGTGGTCGGACATTTATCCTTCTTTATTTTCTAATCCGCCATAGTTTCAATCATATTCTTATCAGCGCTCCGCGATCATTTCTTTAATCAGACTTTCCTTCCCATCTCCGGCTATAATACCTGTACTTCAATCTGTCCTATGCTCCATCTGTAATCGTCTCTCGACTTAACCATTTATTTCAATTTTTCTAGTTGTTAGGTCAAAGCCGCTGGCGCGCCCAAAAAATAAATATTAATATATTATTATTATTTTATATAAAAAAAAATGTTATTTAATACGCGCATTATTTACTAATCAACTGATGATAATGAAAAAAAAGACACTTTTATAAATAACGCATGCATAATTTATCGTCTCATGACCACAATACGCTCAAAATGCGTCAAGGATAAATCGTACATACATTACTTATAGAAATTATTTATTTTATTATAATCTGCAGACTATTTATTCAAGAATCTTTTCTGGTACCGAAATGGCCTTTAGTTCAGCGAACTTATGAAACTAATTTTACATAAATAATAACATGAGTAATTTAAAGCGTAGTATGGATATACAGCTATTTTAAGTCGATATGTTAAACGTGATGTTTATAATTTTTCCAGGTTCAATAGTCGCAGGAGCATCATTACTAGTTATTCCATTCAGTGAATACAATCTTATTGCATCACTGCTATCGATCGGATTAAACATAATTATTAGCAGTTTTTTTCTAATTGGAGCTTCCGCATCAATTGTTGACATAAGTCCGAATTATTGTGGTAAACAATTTTTTTTTTAATATAGAAGAAATTAAAATTCCCTAATAAGCTGTTCAGAAAATTAAATAAATAAAACGATAGCTTAATTAAAACTTTATTTTGCAAGTAAAAGAATAACGATGCAGAATTACAATTTATTCGGTATCCTAACTGTTTCATAGACTGCATTTAAATCTACTTTGTTAGTCAGTTATTCGGACAGTTTAGTACGGCGGATGGACAATGATACCACTTTTAAATTTCACCTAACAATAGAATTAAGAAGAAAATTATTTTAAAACCGTGAGAGCATGCACTTTTCGTTCTTTACCTAATCCCCGCGTTGTTTATATTCAAGTTAGACTGTGCGCATGACTGCATCGTAGTCTTTCAAATTCCTCATTCATCCTCTCAGAAAGCCATTATTCTCCTATTATTCTGCTAGTTCACGTTCATCTCCTCTTATTCATTCCCTTATTTCTTATATTTCTCGTTTTTCCCTTCATTGTATCTTGTCAACCTAGAATATTACAGTGAGATTTCCGTACCCCTTTAGACCGAATATAAATTCTCCTGAAAGCTTGTTGGATTAATATAAGAATTACGCTGCTCTCAGAAACTTGACTAAAAGATTCCTGTGCCGTTAACATTTGTGGTTTTTCTTTAATTAGTTTTAATCGCAGTGACGAATGTGGTGGTTCAGCTACTTCAATCAAAAATTATATCCACTTTCTATCTCGCAACATCTATTCTCCTTCCACATCTCAATTATCAACAACCCCTAACAACAAGCGTGGCCAGTTTATAATTCTATTTATCTTATTTCGGCATCCATAATAATGAAAATGGAAAAGTAAATGGTAGAGTGGAAAAGTTGAAATTTGATAAAAGGGTAGTTAATACAAATGAAAGGTTTGGTTGATGGTCAAATGGTTTTACGTCGGGCCAGAAAAAAAGAGAAAAAGGAAAAAAAAACAAAAAAAAAACGACGAGCAACCTAGGGTATATTATTTTTTGTGGTTCCCTGTTCTAAAATTACTAATTTATATGCATAAAAATCTCAAGTTATATATACTTAGTAATTAATTCCAGGTATCCTTCAAGGAATTTCGAATGCATTCAGTTTTTCAATGGGAACTTTATGTTCTCTGACGACAAATTATATAGCGCAATATAACGTAAGTATTATTTTAATTTTTATATTCTTGCAAATATATTGCATAAAATTCCATTTACGATCGCACTCCGATGACAAATCTTATTCAAGGTCTATGTGTTTTAATTTAATTATCGATTTGAAGTGTACGAATGATAGTGCTTAACTGAAAGTGTCTGAAAGTGATCAGCACTAATTTTATTAACGATCAATACGTTATTCAAAATTCTAATTACCACTATAAAATATTTATTTATTAAATTAGTAACAAAATCCGTGTTCCTTTGGTAGATTTCAGATCGACCGTTGAATGCACGTTGTTCGGTAACTCAAATTTTCATTAAAAATTTATTCCTCTTAAAGATTTAAATTATGTCCAGATCTCTAAATCGTAGGAGTCCCTTAAATTACTATAAACCTCGTTAAAAAATCGAAAAACAAAGGCTTATAATTTTCGATTGTACAAAATTACGCTATTTATAACTATAATAAGAATTGCATTTCATTGTTAAGGAAGGACATTGTCTAGCAGCATCGCTGAAAAAAAAACTAATCGAAATACAAAATTAGATGTCGACAATGCGAAAGTGAAAAGACGGAAAAAGCAGACGGTGAACGAAAAGTAAAGATGTAAGGAAGGCAAGATTTAGAAAATTAAATTACAAAATGAACTTCTTCTTTTTTGATATCATCGTCCGTCCGTTGCTGGCAGCCCAACAAATTTATTTAAAACAAAAAACACAACATAAACTATTCAAAGAAAAAAAAAACATTTAAAGGAAATATGATCACGAGATAGGTGAATTATCAAGGAGCTTTTTTATTATTTTTTTTTAATGGTTCTACATTCTGGATACAACCAGTGGGGCAAATTATTTAGTACAATCTGTGTATAAATTTATAAAAGTATGCTATGCATATATATGTTTTATTTTCCACATAATAAAAAAGAAAAAAAAATTACTTTATATGTGAGTGTGATGGGCACTTAACTATTAACACCAATAAGGTTATAATTGTTGAGACTAATAAACGGTGATGTTTGTACACTGTCACCAATTTTTTTTTTTTTTTTATACAGATCGTGCGACTCTTTTTTTTTTTATTTTTTATTTTTTATTTATATAAGAATACGGTAGCAGAGTCCGCATTATCCCTTCGGTTATCAGTACGACTGCTACCAACCAATTATCAAGGAGTGAAACTCAATGAAAAAGCATAGTACGACCAAAACGAAAAGAATAACGACCACTTCAACAGGGCGGCAAATTGCAAAGAAATCGAAAACCAAGGATTAAATATTAGGAAAGATTGTACAGATAAACAGAAAGAGCGATGATTATAGAACTAAAAAACACAGATATCCGTTTAAAATCTAAATTGATATTTCTTACATATAGCGGTAAAAGACAAAATAGATAAATTTTCCCTGAGCTAAAAATCAGAAGAAATCTGTGGAAACCCACGAAAGATCAATAAGAGCAAAATAGAATGTAAACAGATTACAGATAAGAGGTCATATTCGGAGAATAACGAAGTCGTAGGAGTATAAAAGAAAATGAAGTGAGCCCGATTAAAGTGGCACGTTTGGGGTCATCGGAGGCAATTGGTTAATTATTGAAACGGAAGTTAAAAGAAAAAACAATATGAAAGTTTGATTCGATAGAAAATATAGCGGTGAAAGAAGGGAGTTGAAAGAATTCCGACATATTATCTACCGGGGATGTAAAAGAAGCTTCAAAAAATCAATTGCTTTCGAACCTTTAGTAAGCAGATTTTAGGAGTAAGAAAAATTTAGGGGATAAAGGAAAAGAAAATCATTTGAGAAAACAAAATCTGATGATGGTATATGTGGTGGTTACATATTGAGTTTCTGTGGGTACCGGGTCATCATGCGGGGATTAGGGGCAATGAACAGGCTAATGTTGGCCCAATCTACTGTACATACCGGTCGATTTATTACCAAATTTACTGCTTCTAATATTAATTTTCTCTCTAGTAAAGTTCACTCTAAGTTCTGGCGACATATTTATCCTTTTCTTTTCTCTAATCCTTCTCTCCATTCAGCCCTTCCTTCCTTCTCGACCAGGTACTATGATTATCCTTATCTTAATCGTTCTTTTATTTCTTCCATTTGTCGTTTTCGCTTTGGACATAGCTAGCAACTTTTCCTTTGTCAATTTCATCCTAACAACAGCAATTTGAATCGCGACGCTAACCACATTTTCATTGAATGTTTTGCTCTTTCCGCTAAACAACTACCTCCAGCTCTTGAGTTTATCTCTTCCTACACTCTATAACGCTTCCTTCCTTCTTGCGCTTCCTTCAACCGTCATAGCCTCTATTATCGTCTCTTTCCTCTCTTCAATTTGTGGCCGCGGTAAACCCTAGTTTATTTTCTTCCGTTTAGTATGTTGAACTGCAGTGTTGGGTTAATGCCCTCAATCGACGACTCCCCCCCCCAACTTTCTAGTGAACAAAGAATCATCAAAATGGGTCTAAATAGTTTTTAAAAAAACATACGCGACAAACGCCGGTAAGAAGGATCCTTTCAAATAATAATAATTTAGGTAATTAAAATATGTATTTTAAAAACCGTCATTTGAATCATACAATCCAAATTCTAAATTTTGCACTGAACTCCATCCTCATTTTAAAAAAATCAAATTATTCATTTCAATCAAATTTATCATTAAATGTTGATTAATAATTATAAATAAAAAATTAATAAATTTCCCTAATTAATAAACAAAAATAAGTATATAAATTTAATTTAATAGACTGAGGTATTTCAGTTTATTAAAGTAAATTTATATACTTATTTTTGTTTATTAATTAGGGAAATTTATTTATTAATAGTGTTTTGGGCAAATTAAAATTTCCGAACATTAACGATATTATCAGGAAACACTTCGGTTCGTGGAAGCTATAGCAAAACTGCTCTTCAATAACTTAAACACAAATGCATTACCATAACTGTGCTTCTTGTGCACTCATAATCACACAAAAACATTTTGATCGATATAGTCAGTTTACCTTTTCATTATTTATATAATTTGCACATTATATTAGTGTATCTTTAATAATTTTTCAAGTGGCAATAAGTCGAGATTATTCTGTATTTATATCAAGTGTCATGTTCTCCTTTAGCATAGGTTTTTATTTAATTTTTTTCATATAACGTTTAAACATCTTTTATTATAGTGAATATTTTCATATTTAAATTACTGTCACCAAGTATTTCCTCGATATGCACATTATGTTTAGGTAAAAAAGCGATTTAATAAAGGGTGTAGCCGGGTTTATGTGGAAAATCTGCCCCCGCGGGTTTTTCAATTTGCACTTGGAGAATCGTTTTGACATCAAATAGAAATAATTCAGCCAAATTTTCAGCTATTTATCTCAAACGGTTTTCAAGTATTTCAAAAAAACCACCTAAAATGAATAGGGATTTTTTTCCTAATTCTCAGGAGTAAAAGACATAAAAAAATACTATTACTATGAATCGCAGGTGGAAGGCCGATTTTTAAGAACAGAAATAAAATTAAAATCAATTTTTTGACCGCGTTTTTGAAAAATGTCCAGCGCCAAATTTTGTCAGAAAATTTCTTTTTTACTCCTTTACACATAATATCGTGTGTTTAAACACACACCAAAACTTTATTGCTGGTAGAGAAATATATAGAAAATAATTTTTCAACTGAAAATATACATTTTACTCATAAAAATATTTAGAAAATTAAGAAATTGACGTTAAAAATTTTGTTTTTCACGCAAAAATTCATTGGAATAAAAAAGATATAATTTTTTTGTGCTATGAGCCATAATAATTTTACATTGTTAATAAATAAAAACGGCAAGTCTTATTATTTTAGCTAAATATCGATCGTAAGCAAGATAGTAAATGATTGTAACACTGTTTAACTTAAATTATAGTCTTGAAATTAATTGAAGAAAGCAAATATATAGATTAGAAGTAAATTAATACAATTAAAACACAACGATGGTTATATCATTATTTTTAGGTTAACTATAATCAAGCAACCACTATAGAGAACAAATAGTTCTGAAAGTTCCAGTAGATGGCGCTAGCAAGTTAATCTAGCACTGACTTCAATAAATTTCTGAAGACAACAGAAATTAAAATAAGAGATACCAAGATTTAAAAAAATTTTTAATGCCTTTAATTATTTGAAGGAGAGCATTTCTTGATTTTCTGAATATTTTTATGAGTAAAATGCATATTTTCAGTTGAAAAATTATTTTCTATATATTTCTCTACCAGCAAAAAAGTTTTGGTGTGTTTAAACACACGATATTTTGAAAAAAAATTAGTTTTTATTTTTTTTTCATTATGTTTCACCACTCCAAAAAAAAAATGAAAAAATTCCCGAGTGTATAGGAGTAAAAAAGACATTTTCTAGCAAAATTCGGCGCAGGACATTTTTCAAAAACGCGGTCAAAAAATTGATTTTAATTTTATTTCTGTTCTTAAAAATTGGCTTTCCACCTGAGATTTATAGTAATAGTATTTCTTTATGTCTTTTACTCCTGAGAATTAGGAAAAAAATCCCTATTCATTTGAGGTGGTTTTTTTGAAATACTTGAAAACCGTTTGAAATAAATAGCTGAAAATTTGGCTGAATTATTTTTATTTGATGTCAAAACAATTCCCCAAGTGCAAATTGAAAAACCCGTGGGGACAGATTTTTCATATAAACCCGGCTATACTCTTTACAAACTTTATTCGTTCATTAATTTTTCATATCTATTTAACCGGAATTTTTCACCATTAACCTTTTCCGTATTTATTTATAATTTTTAGGATACATATTCGTTATGGAAACAAGTTTTTTTAATATCTGCTCTTATGAACATCATTACTGGTGGAATATTCATTTTATTTGGAAGTTCAGAAGTTCAAAGATGGAACTGCAATGAACTGAAAATAAAAATTGATGAGTATAAAAAAATACGTACCGAAGAAGTATAATGAATTTTTAAAATTAAAGTGTTTTATACTATTCAGAGCGTAGAATTTCTTTCGAGAAGACTAACAAGATAAATGCTCAGTGAAGTACAAAAATACCTACGATGAACATTTTTATGTGGAAATTAATTTGCGCGCGAAATTGTTTCGTGTATATTTTGTTAATTTCGTTCACTGTACATTTTTTATCTATTTAATTACTACACATCTCACTACACTCGCATACACTTTTTCTGATGGAAACGGTACACCGTTTCAACTTTATTATACTTTTTTTCTACGTAGAACGATAAATATGGCGATAGCCGTCCTCCTTCTACATACCACGTCAATTTTATTATATTTACTTTCTACCGATAAAGGCGAAGTGGTAGCCGCTAGTTGCCCCCTCTCCTTTAACCAATCATGACGCTTATATAGTTAATTTTTTTGATACGAATCGCTCGAGATCATCTTCTCATTAGTAGATGTTTCTTCCGATTAATAAACAAACGTCGGTAACAGTAATATTCAGTAATTCCGTAACGATAATGGTTTCACTAGTTCCATTAATACTAATAATTATCATGATAATAAAAGCAGAATAATAATAATTATAATCAAATCGAATACCTTTATTGAGAACGAAATTACATTTATCCATAATATTACGTTAAAAAAAATAAACGGAAATAATAAAACTTCGGTTTTCTTCAAATTTTACCATTTCATTCTGTCTATTCCTATTTTTTTCGAATTGTTGGTGGTTTAAAAATTTTATTTAATTTATCTCTTTATCTACCCTTTAGTGCCCTCTTTTGCGCCTATTTGCGCGAGGTACCGAAAAGTGATTCTGTAGATGATCGTCTTTTAATCTTATGGGACTGGACCATTCCCATTTCCTCCTCCTAACGTAACATATCACATCAGTGATATTCATTAAAAGATGTTTTATTATTTTTAATTCTAATCAATCGCTTTTATTCAACATTGAGCATTGATCTTTCTAATGCATCTTACTGATAATTACATTGTGAGTTTAGTGCCAAAGTTTGATATCTATAAGTTACGACCGGTACGATGTACACATTAAAAATCGAACTTTTCTGGTAATTGCTAAAAGAACCTTTAAATATTCTTTTTCGCGACCAGTGCTTGTTCTAAGTCTTAGTGATCCCTAT
This sequence comes from Icerya purchasi, assembly GCA_039619475.1. Taxonomy (NCBI): domain Eukaryota; kingdom Metazoa; phylum Arthropoda; class Insecta; order Hemiptera; family Monophlebidae; genus Icerya; species Icerya purchasi. Next base: position 488,301,700 of record CM077115.1, read on the forward strand.
ATTTATTTCCTTCTCCACTTGACTTTCAAATCATAGTTGTTAAGTACATCGCTCACTAGATAGCATGGTGTAAAGAGCAATAGAAATATAAAAGTAATAATAATAATAATAATAAATAAATATGAAAAAAAAAAAAAAAAAAAAATTGTATTGTAATAATAGTAATAACCACATATATATTGATAACACTGATATGAGACTCGCTACGATCTCCATCTTTAAGCTGCTAATGAGAGAGTGTTATTTATAAAAATTATATTGTATCATTGTATATATAAGTTAATATTTAAGACATTATAATAAGAAGTAACATTTCAGATGGTGGTATAATTGTAACATATATGATAAATAATGAGAGTGTGGATTTTGTAATATAGTAAGATATAAGCTAACAATTTCTATATTGTAACATAAAGTTGTACATAAGTTGATGTTATATTAAACAAATAAATAATATAATTATTTTGGGAACCCACAGACGGGCTAGTGCCTTGTGGGACCCGCAAATTATTTAAAAAAAAAAAAAAAAAAAAAAAAAAGATCTATCTAATTTTTATTTATCTGTACTTTCTTTTGATTCCCACTTTTAACACTTCCTTATACAGTTCTATTAGCGTATCTTTTAACTGTTTTATGGATGTGAAAAGGAGAAGTACATTGCAGGCGAATCTCAAATTTGATGCTTTCTCAATTCCTTCGGTTTCTCAGTTCATCTATAAAAATTTCTTCTAGTGTAATTTAACTAAAATTAATGAAAGCGGGTTGGTCGCGCTGCCCAATTCTCTTATTAATTATAAAATTTTCACCTTTAATATCTATCCCCCTGTACATTTCTTGGATAATCATTATGAAACTTTGTGGGATTATAACAAGGGTACAACAACGGGAGGTCCAAATTGTGACGGGTACCTCCAGGGTTAACATTTTAATTTAACATCTATTAGTTCTACATAATCAAATTATCGTAGACCATATTTGGACCGTTTAAAATAACTAATGAAAATTGAACGCTTGATGAACAATGAATATATTTAAAACTGGCGCCGCATTTGTAATTTTGGAAAAGTCGTTGTCCTTTCTTTTTTTATTTTTTTTTATTTTTAGTAATCTACAGACATTTGAGCGTCTACTCACAATGTTAGGTTGTTGCGCCCCTGGATTATAAAATGTTTTAAATATATATTCGCGCTTTAAGGGAATCAAACGCTCTGTAGTAATCAATCAGGACTAACTGTAAACTTATTTGATATCCTTGCAGGTGGTCTTTTGTGAAGGTCTTTTAGAAGTCAACTTGTTATTTTTTTTTTATTAAAACCATGCGCGATACCTTAGTACCCACCAAGTCAATTGACTTGTCGGCAGGTCCCCCAAAATAAATACGCATGCGTACATTTATTTAATAAATATTACAAACTTAATTTTTATAACTTGTCATTATTTATCTATAATTAATATATGTATAAACCACTATATATCTATCTCACATATATTACCAGAACAATGTGAACCTTAAGTAGTGATGTACCCATATAAACTTTTACAGACTGACTTTGCCCAAATATGCACACATATTATATATAGACTCATGTAATACTTACATTTATTGTTAACTAAATTTTAGCAACATTTCCTTTCTGTTTATTTTATTTATTTTTGTATTGTTTTGCTGTAATATGTATTATTTATAGGTACGAGGGTGGTTCAAATATAAACCGGAATTTCGTCATAAAAATTTTTATTTTATACTTACAGTGCTCATATTTTTTACAATTTTTCAGGATAACCCCCCTCGCACGCTACGCACTTTTCCACCTCTCCGGCAATTTTTTTATTCCTTTTTCGTAAAAATCTCGCGGCTTGTCACATAGCCATTTGCGCACGAACTATTCCACCTCATCGTTGCTGGCGAAACGTTGTCCACCAAGTGCTTCTTTCAACGGGCCAAACAAATAATAATCACAAGGCGACAAATCTGGACTGTAAGGAGGATGTTCAAGTGTTTCCCAGCCCAATTCGGCCAATCGCGTACAAACTTCCCAACGAGTGAATTTCTGTTCAAAATTCAGAAGTCTTGGCACCCATCTGGCTGCAATTTTGCGATAACCTAGCCGATCATGAATTATTGTCTCAATACTACCTATGCTGATGCCCAATTCGTCGGTCATATCGCGTACACGGACGCGTCGGTCAGCCAAAATGAGTTGTTCGATGGCTTTGACGTGTTCATCTGTAATGCTGGTTTTTGGGCGCCGCGCATGTGCTATGTTTGACACCACTTCACGTCCTTTTCGAAACGCGGAACACCACTCGTACACTTGAGTTTTGGAGAGACACTCATCCCCGAACTGTTCGCGTAATTTTCGGTAAATTTCCACGGATTTTACGTCGTCTTTGACTAAAAAACGAATAATGATGCGTTGCGCAACAGATACTGGTACTTCTTTTTCACTCATGGCTCTAACTACACTAAAAAGTGAGGTTACGCGGTTCTAATTGCTCTACACGCTTCGTAGCAAACCGGTTTAACTGCCAGTGCAACCACTTTTTCCACAATAAATTTTTCGTGCGTTTATTTAAAAATTCCGGTTTATATTTGAACCGCCCTAGTTTATTATTAAGTAACTTTATTAAAATCATTTGTTGTAGTGTTTGTCTTCGTGTTTATTAGTGTGTCTTCTATGTTGAATTGCATATTGTCTAACGTTACGCAAACTATAATTACATTTATTTCTAGGTGTTACATTGATTTATTTTTCTAGATATTTAATTAACAAATTGTATTTAAGTACCATTTTCGTCGGGGTAAGTATTAAATGTCTTTTCCTAATATTCGAAGAATTTACATTTGAGAGAGTTTCATATTTTTTCCGTAGTACACAGACTTCCAAACATTTGTCCTGTACATAGTTTAATTGTTTTAGTTTCGTATTATTCGCGTGCCCCCAGGCCTTAATGTGTTCGACATAATGCGCTGAAAACTATTATTTTTGTTGACGTATTTATAACAAAGTTCCTCATTTGATAGAGACTGGGTAGCGTTTTCCTCGATTTATTCGCAACACTATTTACATGTTCGTTCCGTCTGAACATGTTATCAACAATGATACCTAAATATTTATATTTATACACTTTCTGTAAATTATTACAACTACATATATTTTGTATATATAAATGCTGACATTCTGAACTCTATCAGTTTCTGGATTTCTAGAAAATGTTTTATTCTTATTTCTATGAACTTTGAAATAATTTTAAGATACTTAAAGTAATAGCACGATAATTTTCGATTTACAACGATTACGCCGTTTTTAAATAATATTGCCATATCTGAATATTGCCATTCTTACAGAATACTGTACTTAGGATTTTATTTAAAAAATGTCGGTAAGGATTTAATTAAATTATTCCCCTTTGATTTAATATGTTCGTTTGTTATACCGTTATGGTCTGCGCTTTTATTTGATCCTAGTTTGTTAACTATTATTTTTATTGCGTTACTCGTATGATGTAAAAATAGTAAAATTAGATATAAAATAAGAAATCCGTCGTCGACAAGCTGAAGCCTGACGAGTCTAAATTTAAGATTGTATTATACTTATAAAAAATATACGATTTTTTTTTTTATTTTTTTTTATTTATTTTTTTTGGCTCGTCAACCGGAGACCTTTACCCAGAAGCAATTATAATAGGAAGGAGTCAATTATATCTTGATATGGTCAGATCATGTTTGAAGAAGGGAACAAATAATAGGAACAATCTGCGGGGAGGGAAAAGACAGGATATAAAAGGATAAAATCACAGGAATGATCAGGTAGAAGAGAACGAATTGAAGGGCGGTCATAGAGTAAGATATAAACAAGAATTTAGAGGAAAGGTGATTGGAGGAAATGAAAATAATGGAATGTAGGATAGTCATTAATACGTTCATGAATGTAGAACTTAAAGAGGCAGATGAAGAGATTCTGAAAAGCCAAAATCTGGGAGGATAAAAAAGGCACCGACACCATCCGGCCTCTTCGAACCATCTGTAAACACGGTTGCATGCGAAGGAAATTGAAAATTGATAAAACTGTGGAATTCCCGTCTGATTAGGGCCTGCGGAAGAAACTTAGAGAGCGTAACAGTAAACGTATTTGAAGGATGGCAGAGATCGACGAAATTAAAAGTGAAATAAGGGCGATTGATAAAGGACATTATGTAAGGACAAAAGGAACTGAGCCGAAGGGAGATGAGAGATAAAATAGAGGTTTTCCTAGGTACGAAACGCCAGTTCCTAGAAATGGAATGATAGGAATGGATAAAAGTAGAGGACGTCAGTGGAAGACGCTTAGTAAGAAAACGATAGCCCAAATAAGATCTGCGAACAGAAAGGGGCGGTGTATTAGATTCGGCAAGGACTGCTGTAACTGGAGAGGATTTAAGAGCACCAAGGCATAGACGAAGACAAGAGTTTTGGATTACATCCAATTTAGAGAGTCGGAACTTAGAGGCACTACCATAGAGAAATGAACAGTAATGAAATTTAAAACGGATGATGGACTTGTACAGAGAAATAAGGATATAAACATCACCGCTCCATTTGGTTGGAGATATGACCTTCAGCAAGTTTAGCCTTTTGATTGAAGAAGAGAAGAGATATTTAATGTGTTCGGAGAAGGATAACCGACTGTCAAGAAAGATACGAAAATAACAAAAACAATTAACACGAGAAAGGGGTGTATTCGCTAGGGACAGATAGACTGAAACAGCATTATAAGGTCGCAGAGTAAATATGGCCGTAACAAAATTTAGTAGGAGACATAGAAAGGTTAATTGAGGAAAGGGAATGATCCAACACAGAAAGAGACGAATTAAGTGTCTCACTGGCTGATATAATATCTTGAGATGAGGCATAAAGTAGAATGTCATCAGTTAAGAATAAAGACGAATAATTGAAAAGAGTAGGACTGAGAGAAGAACCTTGGGGAAGACTTCGAAAAACCATGCTTGAAGTTTCCAAGTTGAAGCAGGGAGATGAATAGAACAATTCAGTATGAGATTGATAATAAAGGAAGTAAAAAGTGCATTGAAACGTTAATTGCTTTCATTTTATCTTTATAGACATTATCAAAGACACAGGATACATCGATGAAGGAAGCCAAAATATAATTTTTTTGGATAAAGGATTTATATATATATATATATATATATATATATATATATATATATATATATGGGAGACAAAAAGACTAATACAGTCGGAAGGACCAATACCAAGCTGAAAGCCGAACATATCGCTAGGAAATACATTATTATGCTCTAGCCACCAAACAAGGCGCTTGTTTAACATACCTTCAAACAAAAGTTAAGAATTCAGATTCTGGTCAAAAATTTTCATTTCGAGGTTACGTTTAAAATTTTTGTCCCTGTCCTTATGTCAAAATAATTCTGTTACAGCTACAAATTTTACATTTCCGTCCAACATTGATTCGCGATATGCGAACATTAAAAATAATTTATAAAAATATCCTTTATTTTTTGGGCAGAAAATGATACTTTAGCCAACAAAATAATATATATATGTTTTTTTTTGAGTAGAATTTCCTAATAAAATAATTTCGTTTCCGGTAAGAGGTATGCGAGCCACGTGCTCGGCTTTCTATAGTTGTCCGTTTATCCCCGAAAATCATGTAAACCATCTTACTCGTTTATCAGGCAGAGATAAACTACCTTACTATAACTATAATCGCAGAATACTAAACCGTTAAGTTAACAGAAATGTGTATTGTACACTTAAGCATTAAAATTATTGTAAAACATTTCGAAAAAATTCGATAAACTAGTGTGCCTATGATCTTTGAAAATAAGAAAATATTTGACCCGCCAAAATAAAAATGTGTATTATCTTCGCAAACAAATTAAAAACCAGACAAAAACAACAACATATACAAATTAACTTTTACTGAACACAATCACTATGTCAACACTGCCATTATTAAAATTAGAAAAAATGAACCGGTCCGTCTTATCCGGTAGTCTATTGCACGAATTACCCCTTAAACTTGTAATTTATACTTAATAAAATTAAAACCAAATTGAAATCCTTCTACTTCGTGACTTTCAATATTGACGTGTTCCTATGAAAATGATGTTGTGTTCTCGAAGGAACACAGCCAAAAAAAAATTTATTCTCTTACTTGCGTCTCTTTTTTTTTTTTTTTTTTTTTTTTTTATTTGCCTTTCGTCAACTCGAAATAGAATAAAAGACTAGGTTGTTTATAATTTATAATACTGATAATATACAATAAATACCAGTGACTACAAATTGAAAAAGAAATTTCGTTAAAAGGAGCCCCTTTTTCCGCACGCTCTTCACACAGTAACAATAATCAACAACCACGCATTCACATAAAATTCAACAAAATATTTAAACCTATGCATTCATTTTCATAAAAAAAAACGTAAAAAAAAAAAACTTGCGTGCTGTCACGACCAACTCTTCTGCTTCTATGCTGCCTCGGATTCCTGGTCCCGCGGTTCGGTTTCAGCTGTGCGACGAAAATAACGTAGTTCGCCTGGAATCGTTCAGTTCCAAATTTTTTCTTAATCGCTCGTAGGTGGGTATTCTGGCCTTCTGCTTACTTAGTTTCTACTTTTAAATTATCGTTATACATATATTTACTCAACTCATAACAACATAAAAAAAAACACACATATATATCGGGAAAAAAATGTGTTTGGCAAATTTCGTATCACGATGACGAAAGACAAAAATTCGGTTACAATACAACCTTCTTATCAAGCCAAAAACGTGCAACAACCATGCGACCGATATCGAAAAACTTTATCTCCGCTGATCGCTCTTATCATAGTTGCCGGCTCGCATTGCTCGCCGCCGACCTATTATCATAACACAGTGTTGCTACCTGTGATTAATTATTATATTGATCGAAACACAACAGAACCCCCCTAAGGATTTTCAAAATCGGAAAATTTTGAAAAATCCTTCCAATCTCTGACCTCTGGACCAGGCTCAGCAGTACCCAGATCCTAAGTTAGTTTTTTCTATTCGATTAGATTACTTGTTTGTTGCAAATTATAAATTATACTTGTTGATTTATTACTTTTTCTTTCTATTTTCATTATGGTAACTAGGTAGAATAAGAAAATAACATTTCAACAAAACACATGCACCCTCCCAAATCAATTAATCCCTTCATATTCCTAAATTAATAATACTTCCAATATCCAAACTAGTAATGCGCCATAACCAAAAGATGCACAATTTTACAAAAAAAATCTATTAACGCTACACAATTTAATGATCAAAACGCCAACGCCGCCGTAACGAACGATTTACGGTCGCTCTAAACCAAAGATATATTATTTTACAAGGGATAGTAATACTATCAACGCTATTCATGCGACACTCACTCAACCAACGCCGCAAATAGCGAACGATTTATGGTTATCTTTACATTTCATCCCGGTCTTAGATTTACTCTGTTCTGTAGCCCTAGGCTAACGCCACGTTCCTCATCATACATTTCATACACACAGCTACTAATTACCTTCCGAACGGTGTATGGCCCTTTGTAAATATTTTCCAATTTCTTCATTCTTTTCTTCTTTTTGTCTGACAGGCAGAGTGGTTCCTGATGTAGACTTTATCACCTGGTTCAAAACTCCTCGGTCCTTTCTCCATATTTTGCAACATTCGAGTCTCCGCATATGCACTTAACTTCGCAGCAACCTGGCTAATAATCTCACTATGCGAAATGTTAATTGAGTCTGGAAATTTAATATATTCTTCCACTAATCCCTTCACCCTCTTACCAGTTAATACTTGAATTGGCGGGTATTGCGTAACTGAATGGGGTATTTCATTCATAAGTCTCTCTATCTTACTGATATAGTTTACCCACATAGTATGCCGATCAGTCAAATACTGCCTAAGAAGTTTCGCAATCTCCTGGTTATACCTCTCAGTAGGGTTGCTTTGGGGGTGATACGGCGTCGTCTGTTTAATTCCAATTCCCCTTTCTTTAAAAAATGTAGTCCATACTCCGCTCCTAAACACAGATGCATTATCTGAAAGTATCGATTCCATTTTCCCGTAATCCTTGATAAATAATTTTACTCTAGCTACAATATTTCTCGTTGATAACCTCCTCATTGGGTACAGCTTTACGAATTTCGAGAATATGTCCACCAATACTAATATTTTATCGACCCCTTTTGAGGATGGTAGAGGTCCAAGAACATCTAAGGATACTAATTCTAACGGTCTCGATACCCGTATATAATTCATCGACTTGTTTCCTTGTTTATAATAGTTTGTTTTTTTTTTTTTTTTTTAAGGTGCCATATACTACAACTTGGGTCAGAGTTTATAATAGTTTACTCTCTTACAAGTCTCACAGTTGTTAATCACTCGTCTCTAGTCTCTGACCTCATTTTATAAAAAAAAAACACTCTTTCCTAATCAGGTAGATAGTCCTAGTTATTCCGGGATGGGCGTATCCAGTATGATATTCCCATATAATTCCGGTTCTCCGATTGTCTGGGATACAAAGTTTCCAATTCGTTCGTGCCCCACTAGGATCAATGAACACTACATCATCGATAATCCGATAGTACTTTTTAAGTTTGATATTCTCATTCCATTTTTTTATAACATGTCCCCACATTTGGTCGAGTCTTTGCTCATCTTTTATTCTGTTCATCAATATCTCTATCGCTGTTACCCTTTTTTTAACCCCTGCTATCAAAACATTCCGGTTTCCTTTATCCTCTTCGTTGATAATATATCGAAATAACACATCTGCCACTATATTCTCCCTACCCTTTATATACTGAACATTCAGTTCAAACTGTTGTAAATAAATCATCCAGCGAATTAACCTAGGCGACTTCCACTTGCTCTCCCATAAAAATCTTTATACACCTGTGATCAGTTTGCAAGATTACCTTATAGCCTTCTATGAACAATCTAAATTTCAAACACGCATTCACTATTGCCCAAAAGTTCCTTCTCAGTTACATAATATCTCCTCTCGTGCTTATCCAAAATCCGACTAGTAAACATTATCGGTCTTGGATGCTCATTCTCATACTGAAACAATTCCGGCCCTATGGCTAAATCAGATGCATCCGTTCTAATATAAAAATCTTTTGAATAGTCTGGCACCTGCAGATTCATATTACTATTAAAAAGTGATTTGAACTCGTCAAAAGCTTGCTGTTTCTCTTTTCCCCAGCAAAAAATAGTACCCGTTCGCAGCAGGCAGAAAATGGGCTGTAAAGTGCTAGCAAATTTATCGATAAAATGCCTATAGAAATTGCATAACCCTAAAAACCCTTGCACTTCCTTTTTATTTTTTGGTGGTCTGAAGTTCCTTATTAAATTAAGTTTCTCTTCTTGCATTGACAGACATTTTTTCAGACAGTATGTACCCTAGAAACTTCGTTTGTCTTACTCCGAACTCTGACTTTTTATAATTGATGGTTATCCCGGCATTAGAAAACTTTTTAAAAATTATTTTCAGCTGTCTTAGGTGCTCTTCCTCGCTGCTAGATACTACACAAATATCATCCACATAGTTAAGAATAAAAATCCGCGATTCTTCACCCGGCACCTTGTTCAAAGCTTTCATGAACGCAGCCGTACTTATTGACAATCTGAAAGGCACTACCGTATACTCATAACTTTTCCCATTAAACGTGAAAGCTGTATATTGTCTTGACTCGGCCTCCAGAACCACTTGATGGAAGCTGGCGACGAGGTCTATCGAACTAATTATGCGGAAATTCCGATGCTTATATAGCAATTCTTCGATCCTTGGCGGTTTCTCATTATCCTTAACAATTATCTTATTGATTTCTCTTGAATCTATGCACAATCGGCACTCTCCCGGTTTTTTGATTATCGGTACCAAAGGATTTAGGTAAGGTGATTCTGAAATCTTAATTATACCTAAATCTAGCAGACGTTCTATCTCCCTCTCCACCATCGATCTCCGATTCACTGATACAGGATAATATCTATGGTTTCTATATACTTCATGCTTATTTGTTCTAATCTTATACTTGAACATGTTACACCGTCCTGGCGCGTCATAAAAAATGTGCAAATGTGCCGGTAACTCTTAAACAACTCACCTAATTTTTCCTTGCCTTCGCTACTCATCGCGTTCTTCTTTATGTTCCTTAACATTTCCTGCAATATATCATTTTCCCTATCCATTTTATAAATTCCATTAATCTCATCTAACTCAATGTTTCCGCATCTCATTATCCTCAAACAATCCCGTTCCTCATTACTTATCTTAACCTCGTTCTTCCTTACGATCTGACCAAAAGGAACCCTCAGTTGTTCATTTAATTTCGTTCTAAAACTGATCACCCTTGTTCCAAAATCTATTTTCGTATCATGCTTCGAATGGAAATCGCAACCCAGGATAATGCCCACATTCAACCCTTTTACCACGAAGGTGTGTACATTTAACTTATGCCCGGATATACACAACGGTAGGAGGATCTGCATCTCAATCTTTTGCTTCCCCTTTCCGCACGCGGATACAATATTAGTGTTCGCTACAGGCAATCTAGGCAAATGCTTTTGATCATACCTTCTACTCAACTGCTGCCAGATTGCTTGCGATACCACTGTCAACTCTGCTCCCGTATGCACTAATACCTTAAATTCCCTTTCAAATATGACGATTCGGTTTCAGCTGTGCGACGAAAATAACGTAGTTCGCCTGGAATCGATCAGTTCCAAATTTTTTCTTAATCGCTCGTAGGTGGGTATTCTGGCCTTCTGCTTACTTAGTTTCTACTTTTAAATTATCGTTATACATATATTTACTAAAAAACATATATATCGAAAAAAACATGTTTGGCAAATTTCGTATCACGATGACGAAAGACAAAAATTCGGTTACAACACAACCTTCTTATCAAGCCAAAAACGTGCAACAACCATGCGACCGATATCGAAAAACTTTATCTCCGCTGATCGCTCTTATCATAGTTGCCGGCTCGCATTGCTCCCCGCCGACCTATTATCATAACACAGTGTTGCTACCTGTAATTAATTATTATATTGATCGAAACACAACAATATTAACTTCGCTTAGAAATTATCATTAAGCTCATAATATTAGCTGATTCCGTGAATATACAAAATCTGAAAATTCCGCAAAAAAAAAAACAACTGTTACGAAATAGTTTTTTAGTTATTCCGCTCAATCACTATGCATTACCATTTTATCTGAACATTTCTAAAAACTACCTGGTGTAAATCAAAGTGGCAAACACGACTGACATTTTGTTTTATCTTCGTGTTTAAATAGCATAATATGTATCATATCTTAAAAGATAAAAACTTGTACAGTTATGAAATGTGATTAACTTTTCGCTGTTGGAAAATATGCACCAAATTAATTTTCAAATTAGATAAAATATACGCATCTTAGACCAAAAATATATTAATTGAAATCATTAACATGTGCGGAATAAGGAAACGTCGTCGAAAATAAAACTGGTGACTAAATTCGCGTGATGAACTAAAAAAAAGTAAACCAATACGGTGGCCTAGTCAATAACAGAAAAAATTTCTACCAAGATGCAAGGTAAATTATTTGTTTATTTTATGCATATGCGCATATTATAATTGTAATATTTAAAAATACACCATACTGCGAATTATAGGCTTGCCTACAGAACAGATGTAAAATAATTCCCGTTCTTCTTTTTTATCACCATTTCTATACTGTAAAAATATGCAAGCTTTTCACTTGTATCGCCTAAGAGCATGATTTAACTTTAGAGTTGAATAGCAGTAATATCGTGGTCGCAAAATGATAACTATTTAAAATATTATTCTAAATTTAATTAAACTTTATAGAACAAAACAAGTCGTCCGTGTCTTTCGCTTGTATCGTTCTATCATTCGATTATTTATTTAATAACTGAACCAGACGTTTTCTCAAGTTTTATCATTGTACTTAAATTGAACCTTAAGTGTTAATAATTTAGTTTCTCCAACGTGGAAAAAATCGAATGTTTATAATTTTTTTACACGTTAAAGCTTGTTAAACTCATGGAACCTGTACAGTAAAAGAAATATTGCAACACAAAATTGTAGCCTAATTACTAAATAAATCATGTGTTATTATTTTTTAAGGGCTCTAATTTGAGTTCAAGCAAATCAGAATAATGATATCTCTCACTTGAAAGATCTAAAATGTAGGAAATTGAAAATTTTGAGGGTAGAGGGGAAAAATATTTTTATATACATATGTACATGTATTATTATAAAACTGATTTATTTATAAATAGTACTAAGCCTTATGGTTAATTGCAGCATAGAAACTGAACAAACTACAGCAACAACGAAAGAAAATAAAACAAAAAGTAACAATAGAAACAAAAAAAAACAACTGTCGATATAAATATGTAGGAAAACGCAACTTTGGATGTATAATAATATCCTCTTTAATTACAACTTGTATTTCAATAAGTTATTAATATTTATTTCATTGCATGTGTTCGCCCAAGAAAACTTTTAAATAATTTCCTTTACAGTAATTTTCTTTTTATTTATTAATTACTATTACTATTTTAATAAATAAACTCGAGTTCTGTGGTAGTCCGAAATTTAAAACAAAACTAGTCTAAACGAAATGCAGAAAGGCAGACAATGATTAATTATCGATTACAGAAAAAAAGACTAAAATGAAATGTTTCTATCGGCAACACAATTTAAATATTATTACAATAAAGTTATTTTCGTTGTAATAGCTATCGTTACCATTTTCCTATTTTTAAATTTAAAAAAAAAAACAGTTTAAAAATTTAAAGTAAAACATGTAAACTAAATGGTTTATACGTTACAAAGAAAATTAATTAATTACGGTGCATCGTCAAACAAGAAGAGTACTGTTTTTTGTTTTTTTTAACTAAGGGCAATGCCTTGTCGACGCAGCCATTGTGTTCTGTCAATAACCGTTGTCCGGAGTCCTACATATTTATTTATACTTAATCTGTTATAAATACTGTCCATTATAAACGTCCTTGGTCTGTCTCTTTGCCTTTCACCTGTAACTTTTCCTTCTATTATATTCTTTAAGAAAATTATTATGTCTTGATATATGTCCTAAGAGTTTCATTTTCCGTTTTTCAATATGACTTTATTAAACTTCTTTCCCCCTGTATTTCGTCTAGAATTTTATCACTTGTTTTCTTTTCTTTCCGGAACGTTTTTGTCATTTGGCGCCATATTCACATTTCTACTGAGGTAAGTTTCTTTTTCTCCTGAGCTGTTAGGCACCCATTTTCACAACCATAATTTAGTGCATTCCAGGCGTATGACTTTACAAACTTTTTTCTAACTTCTATGCTGACCTTCTTATTTGTTAATTTTGACAATTTGTTGTTGAATGCGTATTTAGCTTGTCCTATTCTTCTCGTAACGTCTGTTATATTCCTGTTATCATCTGTTATTATGCATCGTAGATAACGTATTTCTGTTACTTGGTCTAATGGAATATTTTGAATTTTTATGTTTGTCCGTTTCTTTGTCATATTTTTTCTAAACTTCATTACTTAGCGCAATAGCATCAGAAAAACGTCCGCAGTGAATTTGTATCCTGTTAATTTTTACTCCTATTGATTTCTTTTTTTTCCTATCGGTTGGTTCTTCTTTACATATATTAAATAAACATGACTAAAGAGGACATCCCTGCCTAACTCCTTTCCTTATTTTAACTTCTGGTTTGTATTCATTAACCTCTATTACCGTTGTCTGCGACTTGTATAAGTTTAGTATTAGCCTTCTGTCTTTCCAGCCTATATTCTTTTCTTTTAACGTTTTAAACAATATTTTCCGGTCAATGTTGTCAAAGACTTTCTATAGATCTATAAAACCTACGCATATGTATATTTATTTACATCTAGTCGTCTTTCCAGCATGAGTTTTAAGGCTAGTATCGCTTCTCTGGTTCCTTTCCCTTTTCTTGAATTCAAATTGATTTTCTTCCAAATTTTCTTCAATTTTATTCGACTTTTTATAATGTTTAATAAAATTTTTGCAGCGTGTGATAACAACAAAATTGTTCTATAATTTGTGCAATCATTTATATTTCCTTTTTTTGGTATCAAAAATCGTATTCCTTTTTATAAAATATGTCGCTACTATGGGTACTGACTGCGAGAATATCTTTTAAAATATTTACACATACTGCTTTTCAGCACTGCATAATATATCAAACTAATGTTAAGGTTTTTTTTTTTTTGGAGGAAGCACGCCAACAATAGAGCGTAACCAACGCGCAAAATTATTTATTATATTAGAAAAAGATTAAAACGAAAACGAGAAGGAAATGGTCAAAACGCAGAAAAATAATGGAGACAACAACAAAACGACGAAGTGAGAGAACCAAAAGGAATCACGGATTAGCAAGAAGACTAGATTGAAGAGACAGATGAAATAAGAGAGAGCGTGCATATCTGCTGCCATGATCTGAGATGAAAACATTTACACAGCGAAAGGAGATTATAGGATGAAATTTTCTTAAGAAAGGAAACAGAAAGAAGCAGCAAGCTGAGCCAAAAAAGCTGCCGTTTTATTGAATGGAATGTAGAGAAGAAAAAGAAACGTGGATAAGGGAACGTATATGGAGAATAATAAAATCACAAGAATGATCACATAGGAGAAAGCAGATGTCTTAGCGGGGGTGGGGGCACTCGTTAAGTCAGATATGAATAAAAATGGAAGGAAAGGTGATCAGAGGACTGAGATTAATACATAAAAAGACTAAGAAGATACCTTGAAATGATGAAAGCTTCCAATCACAGCTGTTGAAAGAAAATGTACCGCAACCAACGGGCGACCCAGAACAAACCTGGTGGAACAAGACAACGAAATGGATTGAAGAGACGTTAGATAAAACTAACAAGAGTGCAGTATTAAAAGAGAAAAAACATTGGGTAAGTTCGCAAACGATACAGCTAATAGAAGAAAGGAAAACTTGAATCGAAAGTAAATAACGTTAGAATCAATAATTTAAACAGGAAAATAAAAAATATATGCCATAAAGATAAGAACGAATACATAAAAAGGATATGCGCTGAGCTCCAAGATCATGCGGAGTGAAACGAACCTAAGGAACTTTTCAACGCTGTAAAATATTTGAAAAAAAAGTTCAAATTGAAAACTCAAGCAGTGGAAAATGAAAACGGAGTTATTATAAGAAACCCTGAACAGATAGCTGAAGCTTGGAAGTGATACTGCGAAAAACTTTATACGAATAAGGAAGCAGCAAATGTAATAAACATGGCAGTAGAAGCGATGAAAAACAGGGAAAATGAACGTGAAATATTAAAGTCAGAGGTGTTAGTCGCAATTAAAAAATTGGAAAGTGAAAAAATCGGTGAAGATGGTGGAATATTTACGTAAACGTTGAAAGAACTGCAGGATAATGGAATAAAGTTGATATACAAAAATGAAACGAAATATGGAACACTAGGCAAAAGCCAATAGCTTGCTGTGAATCGACTTTCATCTCTATATGTAAAAAAGGATCGTCATTAATTTGTAAAAACTATAGACCGGTAACCCTCATAGCGCATGCCAGCGAAGTTCTACTTAATATTATAAATGAAACACTTAAAGCGCACCTGCTACCTTATAATATATCAAAAGAACAGACAGGATTCATGACAGAAAGGGAAACTAGAGATCAAATTTTAAACCTCCGAGTAATCATTAGAAAAGTTGTGTGAATTTAACCTGGAAACTTATGTATGTTTTATTGACTTATCTAAGGCATTTGATTCAGTAATATCCTGGCAGAAGACAGGAGTAGATGGAAAAAAATCGTCAAAGTCACACGATGTCGCCACGTCCTAAGGACAATGGACTTAATTGATTGAATTATATATTCATTTCCACGAATACAATTTTGCATATTATTATTTTCCGTTATATTGGGGCTGTACATAATTTTTTTTTGCTACGCCAAAAATTGTACGGCCATATTTTTCGTACGCTTGTTGTTATTAATTAATCGCATGATTACTACCTGTGCAAGTGGGTCGAAAGACTGATCTGGAAGCAGTGAAAAAGACAATAGTGAGACGGATTATTACGGAGAAAATTGAAAATTAAGGAAGAAAGCTGCAAAGGAATATTAATGGAAATTATTTTATTTCGAAGAGAACCTAAGTGAACGTTATTAAAATCGGAGGTAACATCAATGAAAACAAAAATAATAAATGCTTTGCGAATAAGGGACCTGTATACATCAAAAAGGAATAATGATATGCATTCCATCGCTCTAGGACCCTGATGAAAGCTAAACATAGTGCTGGAAGGGATGTTATTAAATTTCAGACATCAGACGAGTCATTCATAGATCATATGTTCGAAAAGTTTCCTTTAGCGTGAAACTAGGAAAATTGGACGAAAAGAATTGGAATATTTTTTCAGAATAGGAATAATCATAAAGGAGTTCCAAACTGGCGGAGTAACGCAAGTGTGCAAAAAAGAATTATAAACTGAAAGCGAGATATTTAGTGCAAAAGTCGACAGGCTATTAAGGACAATAAATGGGATACCGCCTGATCCAAAACTGGAAGTACGGGGATTATTTTAGGTAGCACAAAGTTCGGTGAAATTAAAATTGGAAGAAAAAGTATACGTAGAAAATGTATTATACATAAGAGCACAGAGGACACCTTTCCTCGTGGAATGATTAATAAGGGGGAGCAATTAAGTCAAGACAAAAAATGAGTTGCCTCGAAGGAAGGTTGTAATGTGAGGGACATTCGAACCGTGGAGACTGAAACGTTTTAGCCATTTTCCAGAGGTGGAAAGTAAAGGTAAATTTAGAGAATGATAAGAAGAAATCCTTTCATAAGTTCTTTTGGCTCGTTTGAAGAATAAATCTGGCCTTGAATCCACTGTATTATAAGTAATGAAATTTTCAAAGGAAGAACAAGCTTGGAAGGTCATGGGCGAGAAAGAACTATTGCTGAAGACATTGGTACAATCATTATTTCAACAAAGTAATAGTTCATTGAGGGTGCGTGCAACTTCGATTGCTGTGCAAATTTTTTCATTTCTAATGCGATCAGAGGGTCCCCAAGGACCATCTAAGCATTCGCACTTCCGTCATATGTACTTGTTCTTCTATTTGCAGAGTGCGATAGACTTGATTTCGGTGGATAGGGCATGCATTTATCACATAAAACATCCGTCTTTGATTTCCTCTTCATTCAAGCTATATATACGCGATAGCAAACTGCATCTCCTACGGCACCATATCTACCGGAACAGTTAAGGTATTGCCTGTTCAAAATATTTGTTCACTGCTGATTTTGATGTGCTCAATGTATTTAAATTCACATATTTTGTTTTCTTAATATTAACTCTAATACCATACTATTTTATTACTCCGTATCTGTACTCTATCTTGAAATTTTTCTTTTGATATGGTACGTCTGTATAAAGCTGTGTCCGAGGTTCGGGAGTCTGTATGTCTCTTGTGACTCAATCTATCACCGTATTAAATAATGATGGTGACATTACGGAGCTCTGATATACCCCTGTTAGCATAGGAAAACTATCGGATTCACCCACTGCATAACCAACTATGCTAGTTACGTCATCGCATAATACAAACCCGATTGACTTGAAATACTATCAATATTATTTACCATGGAAACATGGTCCCGTATGAAAACCGATGAATATTGGTAAGTATTGACCGGGTAGCCATCAAATAAACGGAGTTTCCTTGCAGATATACTTTCTTTACTTAATATAGAGTTGAAAATTAAACGAGAGTGTTTTTTTCTTTCTATGGAAATATAGATTTGAATAAAAAAAAAAAAAAAAAAAAAAAAATGAATTTTAAACTCCTTATAACGCGATTTATAAGCTTACCACTGAGAGAAATATTACGTTGACTATTCATACACTACAGGAACGAGCAACATTTTAGGTTGGCTTATTTTCATGAAAAAATATTTTTGCATAAAAAATTGTGAAATAAAGTTGCTCTTTTTAAAAAAAACTCCAATTCAAGATTCACTCTAAAATTTAATAGAAATACACTAAAAAATAAAAACGAATCATCTGATTGAAAACGATATTCTTAAACAACATTCATACTTAATTTCTGCTACAACATTCTTAAGAATCATTAAGCCCACATTTGAATCATGGTGGCCACCGGAAGGAACATCCCGATATGACTTCAAGATTCTCAGCCGTCTGCGAATCAGCCACATCGCTATTTCCCATACACACATAATCCATAAAACGCCGCCTCCGGCGATCTGCCCCTTGTGCGATCAGACAAGCGTACCGACAGTTTCTCACATACTGCTTACCTGTCAAAAGTTTACGGTATTACGAAAACAACTTGGCCTTTTGCGAAACATAGAGCACATCCTCTGAAATGAGGCAATTGCCATCACCAGGTTTATTATTGCCTTCATTAAAATGAGCGGCTTAACCCAGCATATTGAAATGATTTCCCCCTGTGTGTGCTGTAATGATCACAGTGGTTACACACAGCACATACAATTTAGGAGAATTAAAAAAAAAAAAAAACAGTCTCAAAATGTACTAAAGATTAAAAACCGTATTAAATATTTCTGAAGTTTTCAATACTTCTCTCACAGAAAACGAGTTATTATATTGTACGACTTAAAGTGGTTCTAATTATTGTTGTAGTGTAAATTTCGCTCTAATAAGTATTAATATTGTTCAAGAATAATCTCATATTATTCTCCGTAAGTATATTTTATTCTAAAATATATTATCTTTGCTTTTTACGTTTTTTGAAAGTAAACCTTGAAGTCGGGGTACTTTTTTCTAAAAAAAACAATTCTCAAATAACATCAACTTCAACATTGTTTGAAAAATTTAGAATGGGTTAAGAATTGTCATTACACTCACATGTATGTATATGTATATTAATTAATTTGTAGAATTTCAAAAAATGACTACATTCATAAAACATTTTCGTTTTTTAAAACTATTTTCATCTTTTTTTAAATTTATCGTATATTGAGCCAAATATACTTTCGATCTATAGGTTAACTGAAATCTCACAAATGAACACTTTTAACGATAAAGATTTACTAAGCAAACTATGAGTTTTAATTTTGTTACACGTATACGCCAATTAACCTATTAAAATATTAAATATAAATATTCGAAATTCTATTTCAGTTCGCGTGGTTATTTGGATCGTTACATTTATTGGAATAGTGGTTCACTGGTTCCAGATAGAAAATATAAATATCGCTATTTTAGCAATGGTTAAAAATGGAAACCAGAATACGGATAAATTTAATACAACAAATAGTTCTATATGCATTAAATACAACCAGGATCATGCCAACGAAACAATGGAAGTTATTAAAACTGAAACATTAACTGGAAATGTAAGTGAAACAGCATTTGCAGAAAAAATATAATCACCTAGAACTGTAAAGGTGATACAAATTTCGCGTTTTGCAATATTGTCGGTAAAGCGTTTTTTTTTATCTTATTTTAAAGCCGGTAAATACTTCGAAGTTTCCATTTTTGTGTCCTGTTGGTTTCCGCTTGTAATAATTCGTGAAATATGTAAATTCAAGAAACAACTGAAAAAATTTTAAATTCGGTTATAAAATTGCGTAAGTTTAAGGATTTGGAAGTTTTTTATTTTGTTGAGGAAAGGCGTTAAATGATAAACATAGAACGGGAAGAACAAAAGGTGAAAAAAAAAGATATCGGTACAGATAAATCACTATTTTTTTTTTTTTATTTATTTTCTTTATTGTATGGGCTCGTCACCGGTATTGACCCAGCAAAACAACTGATTTTCTAAAACAATAATACATGTTTACTCACTGGTAATGTAGTTCAAGTTGCAAATTTTCAAAGTTTATGTGGTCTAAGTTTACTTCATATGTTCAATTTTTTTTTTTGTATTACTGTATGTAGGGACAAATGTACAATAAAATAAGTTGCAATAACATCTTAAATATTTGCTTATTCGTGATACCTAATGAAAACTCTAGGGGTTCGTTTTGAAGGAAAATCAATTTTTCATGGGAACCTCGGATTAACCGGCCAAACGTGGGACCGGCCAGGTCTCAGTCCCGATCAGACCGATTAAGAAGGGTCTTGTTCTTTTCTTTTCTCCTTAATCCGTAGATTGGTGGATAACCTTTATGATTCTCGATCGTAATAACTAAAACTAAACATTAGAATTCCCTTTGTTCAACCATTCTTTTTAAGTTTACGTAACTGGTTGCTTCTGTATCCTTTATTATTTGTTCGATGTATGTTTTGCTTGGTCTTCCTCTATAATGTTTTCCTTCCATTTTTCCTTAAATTATTTGCACTAATTTATGATTATGTCGATATATAAGTGTCCTATTTAACCCTTATTTCCTTTAATATTTTAACTAAATTTCTCGAAAGACTTTTTCATTTGTTGTTTTCTGCATTTATTTAATTTTTTGCATCTCGTGCCAACACCATGTTTCGAAGGCCATAATTCGATTGTACATTTGGCTGCTTATCGTCACGTTTCCAACCCATACAGCAATATGCTCCATATGTATGATTTTATGAGATGTTTTCTAGTTTCCAAGTTTATGTTTTCCGAGGTCAGTAAGGATTTCTTGTTATTGAAAGCAGCTTTGTTAGGTTAATTTTTTTTTACTGTTGTCCCTTTATTGCTGCTTTCGTCATTAGTTGTTTTTTCTTGTTTTTTTTTTAATTTTTTTTAAATGGGCTCGATGTTGACGCTGACCCAACTACATGAACTTAGATCACCTACTCAGATTCTGAGGCGATCGGAGATAGAAAGTATAAAGGAAAAAAGAAGTGGAATAACGGCTGGAGATGGGAAGGAAAGGATAAAGGAAGCATTGAAAGGGGTAGGAAGATCCAACGTCAAAAGTTCGGCGTATAGATGAAAGCACTCAGGAAAAAAAGCAGGGCATTCAAAAAGGATATGGTTGGGGTCGCATATAAAGGGGGGAGGATCCGTAGAGTGGAGAGGGCAAACGGGAGAAGGTGAAAAAGAAAAAGAAAAAAAGTTCCTCAATTATCTATAACTATTTATTTGTTTTAGAATTTTTTCAGCTGATTTTTACATTTACTATTCTTTGCTTTTTATCACACTTCATTGCTACTGTCTTTTCTTCGTTTATTACCATGTTATATTTTTTAACTGCATTTGCCATATGTTGTACCGATTCTCCTAATTCTTTTTCACTATTCCCCACGATTACTACGTCATCTGCAAAGCGAAATATCAACGTTCGTAGTCCTCCACTTTAATTTCTCAATTTCCTTTCTATCTAATGTTTTGTATAATTTTCTCCACGTATATATTAAAAAGCCCTGATGACAGACAGCATTCTTGTCTTACTTCTATTCCTTGCATAATTGATTCCTTTCCTTTCTAATTGTTTCTAGTTAAGGGTTTGTAGTTGACAAGCCCCCAATCCCGAAAAAAAGATTAAATCGAATTTTTCGCTGGTTCTCTAACACATTTGTTCTACAAATTGGAGCAGCAAAGATTTTTTTCCGCAATATCATCAGAATGGGTCACATCACATCTATATATAGATCTAGAAGGAAAACTGATTTATCTAATTACGAACGATTCTTTGTGATTTAAAAATTATCGGCTACCGAATAACCGATACCGTTCGTTTGTTTTATTCTTTGCATGGGAACATGTACATAAAATCATATTATGACTATGGCTAAAAAAATTACCTTTCGATACTGTAAAAAATAAATACATCTTTGCTCAAATTATAATTTAAAATTTATGAACAATGTGAAAGTTTTCTTAAAGAATACTTCGCCTTTAGAAAGAGTATACGAATTTAAATATCTAAAAGTTATGCTGGACAGGAAGTTACGCTAGGTCGGACATGTAGTATATTTAACCAAGAAACCAAGAAAAATGAACTGCCTATTTTGCGATCCAAAATAACATTTCATATCTATGCAATTATATAAACTGTGCAATTAAATCAAATCGATCCCGACTTATGCTGTTATGCACTGAAAAGATCAACAGGTACCACCCTTGGCAATGCTGCTCAAAAAATATTATTTAGATTTTAAATAAAACTATCAATAATTAAAATATCTCATCATCAGCGCATGCTCGATGCGAACTCGTGAAATTATGATCGTTATTCTTGAGAAACCCTTCTTCGCCGTATGTCTCCATCTTCCGCATATCTAATTATTTTCTGCAGAGTCGGGATATTTGTTAACTTTTTTCATAATCTCAGCGAAGCTGTCCTCATTTAACTCTCCTTTTTGTATCATTCTTACCACAATAAATATTTCTAGATCACCTCGTTGCATATCATACGACAGGAAAACGTGACTTTTCTTCTTTTATTACCGTGCCTCTAGTCATATTTCGTTTAAAATTAATAAGGTTTCTCCTTTTTCATGTGATTAGTAGCATCCTTCTCCAATAGAACATTTCAAAAACATCAGTCGACCGGTCGCGACCTTTAACGTCCCACATATCAAAAAGTATAGGAAAACATTGAAAACCAAATGTTCGTTGGTCTTCTTTTTGGCATCCACTGTAATGTCGTTTTCGTATTCTTGTTAAATATGCTAACGCAATTTTCTTCGGTGTAATTCATCTCAGATTAATACTTCCAATTACTATCCGATTCAAGGAAAACGAATTTATCGACTCCGGTAAATTATTCGAATATTGCACATTACCGCAATTATTATTTCTGTTAATTATCTTTATATTCGCTTTACCCGTATTTATTTTAAAGTACCACAATTTTCGTTTTCGGTTTCCAGTCTTTTGAAGAGAGCACAAATATAATAATGTCGACAGCATATCGCAAATTATTAATAACTTTCCTTCTTATTGTTATTCCATCTTCCCATCCTTCTAATGTTTCTTTTATTACCAAATCGCGTTAGATATGTACAAGATCGTGCTTAGTGACTCCTGTCGAGCTACTTTTTCGGATTTGAAATTTTCAGTTGGTTTATTGTTGATTTTTTACCGAACATGAGTCAAAGCTTCCTCCAAAAAAAAAAAGAAAGAAGAAACCCTGTTAATTTTTACCATTTCATTATTATTATTATCATAAATATAAATAAATTCTATTGCCTCTATTTTAAGTAGTATCCGCTGCAGTGCCTTATTGTAATCATAAAAATATCGTCCAATGTTCTGTATGAAATTTCCGTCATTGAATCCCCAACTTATTTAAACGTTTCAACGAGAATTTGATGCCCGCCTGTTACTTTAAACTATTTTAATTTCTAATGTACAGCACATACATTTCATTTCTAAGCGGTGTTGGTTCTTTTTTAATTATTTCGGTAAACATTTCCGTCGTTTCTTTCTCAGTGTTCTTCTTTAGATTTTTCGCAGTATGGCCATTTAGATCTTATTTTTTGCTTTTTCTTTAGTCAATATTTGCTTTTTTTCCTAAAATTTCTCGTTATTTGTTTGTACGTCATTTTTATTTTTATGTTGTTCACTTTGCATGTTTCATTTAAAAATGCGTTTTTATCAGTTTTTGCATGACTTGTTTACCTTAATCTCGACATTTTTCAGACGTTTCCTTTCTTTTTTACCACTCTGCGCGCATATTTATCGTTAACCATGTTCCTTCATTTGTTAAATCTGCCGTTTCTATGACGTTTTTCAATTCGCGTTATAACTTACATTATTTTTTAAATGCCATCTATTATATACCGCGTTTTATTCTTTTATAGTTTCATTTTTATTTTTGGCGCTAAAATTTCCAAAAAACCAAGCCTTTCTGTTGTTTATGTTCTTCCCATCTCTTCTTTACCGGAATATGTTTAGCTGCGATATTTACCTCCCGGTGATCGTCATGCATACAGAAACGTTTGTGGGCGATGCTTAAATGCTCTGCTACGCATGAACGTGCTGTGGCGCTAGCGTAAACATTAAAATTAGTTGTTCCCCTCCTTCGTTTCCACCAAAGGCATATTTGCCACAACGGTATGCGGAATTCGAGGCGTTCATTTATTTCTCGAAAGTCTCCGACTGTTATCGCGATTTTCTTCATCTCAAGTGCGCCGTATTAAAGTCAACATTAAATTTCTCGGATGTCAACATCGGTTTTACCAATTCGTATAGTTGTTTTTACAGAAATCAACAAAAATTATTGTGATATCGTAATGGACGATGTTTTAATTTATTACAAATAATTTTACTATGCCATCTTCTACGCAGCGTCTTTGCATTTACGTTTCAGGATAACAGATTTGATTGGAGTAAGTCAGATCAGAACTTAATCCTAGGAGCCGGACATTGGTTTACTACGGTAGCTAATTTGCTTGCTGGACTATGTATATACCAATTTGGTGCAAAAAATGTATTTACTTTCAGCGCAGTTGTATGCATATTTTCTTCCATTGCGACTCCGTTAGTAGCTTTCTTGGGACCCATCTGGATTGTTGCGATTAGAGCGGTTCAAGGATTTTTCTCGGTAAGTGTTCTTAAGGTGTACCAAAAGCGTTAAAGTGTACCATAAATGATAAAATTACTGATAAAGATAAATAATTTCGCTTATTCATGTCTTACTTAAAATCGAAATGAATCGATTTTACATGTGGATCTAATTAATTTATTTTTCTCAATTTTCTTATGCCCGCAACAGGTTGCTGAAAACGCCCAATAACAACAAAATATTATATACATTCAGTATGAATACATGATACGATTGGCTAAATAAAAGTGTTTTTTTCTTTTTGGGCGGGGGGGCTCGTTTACTTTTACCCAGAAAAAATTAGAAAAGGATGAAATCAATTACATCTCGAAACAATCAGATATTGTTAGTAAGAAGATACAAATAGTGGGAATAATATGTGGAGAAGGAAAAAAACATAATATATATAAGAGGCGCAATATGGAATAAGGAAGGTCAAGTATCAGCAACTGCAATACAGAACGCTCAACAGAAACGGATGAACAGTTAATAAGCACATAATCAGCATCGGAAACATGCGCTTCGTCTGAAAGAAACCACCGGGTAACAAAAACGGAAGGAAAGTAGTAGAGCATGGTTTAAGAATGTAGATGAATGATGGAAACAACAACAGAACAACGACGAAATGAGCGAATCAAAAGGAATCGCGAATTAGCAGAAAGACTGAACAGGCAAATGAAATGAATTATTATTAGTGGAAGAAATATCCGATAACATATAGGAATAATAATAAAATCACAGGAAACGATCAGATATTAAGGAAGAGATGACCTGAAAAGCGCTCATGGAGTCAGATATAATCAAAAATTTAGCAAAAAGGTGATTAGAGGAAATGAAAATAATGCGAAGTAGAATAGTCCTTAATTTGTTTATAAATATGAAACAAAAAGGAAGCAGGCGAAAATATTCCGAAAAGTTAATATCTAGGAGGATAAAAGAAGCAACGACATCAGCCGGCTTCTTCGAACCATCAGTAAACACGGTTACATGAGATGGAAATTAACGAGTGACAGCACCGTATGGAATTCTTGTCTAATTAAAGCTTGTAATTAATCTAACAAATAAACTAACATAAAAAAAAAAAAAAATCTCGTCGCTTTGCGCCTTTACTTAGAGCCTACGGCTAAAATTATGAACCATGGAACATGTTTTAGCTTGATTTGCTGAATGCCGACTTTGTACCTGCTGTTGTTCTGATGGGAAATTATGAATGAAAAAATTAAAAAAATGAAGAAATACAAAAAGTTAATCGTTTTATTTTTTTGTTTGTTCTACGTGATCGTTAGAAGTGCCGGTACTGTCACCGGTTTACGATAACTAAAATAACTGATATCACATTTATCGAATCGATCCTTTTAATTTCAATGAGCGAAGACTGTATCAATGCACGATCCACCGCGAGTAGTCGATAAAGCGAGATTTCAACGGAAGTAGACGCAGTATTACAATGAAGAATACAGTAACCTAAAGACGTTGAAGGAGGACAGTCAGGACCACGGGGCAGACGAATATTATCGAGACGCAGTCCAGGATCGACTAAATCAAATAATTACGTAATCCGTGCACTCAAATCCGCCGAACGGTTTATCGAATACCATGGGGTAATTAGTTGAAGCTGCGAATTGAGAATTCTCCAATCATGCTAACCTCGTCTAGAAAATGATAATGCGCTGACTCACTATAAACTCGTTTGTCCAACTACAATGGTATTCTTATTATAAGCGCGCTACTTCCGTCTCCCTTCCCGCGTAACGTTTTCGGGCTGTTAGATCCACGGCTAAAGCATGTTCCATGCTAAACAACTTGAATAACATTTTTAGCGTAAATCTATTGATTAATGATTGATAAAGAATTTTTTAAATCAATGCCTAGGAACGTTCAGCATAATAAAATGTAATTAAAAATTACGTATATTCATCGCTGACCTTAAAACTGAAAATTCTCAAACATTAATTCTTCCGCGACATACATACATATATGTAAATCTGCTGGAAACACATCTAGAAAAATATAACATATAAATAAAAATCAGCGCATAAGTGATTTTCAATCCGGCCAAACTGTTATTCGGAGATTTCGTATTTAAAAGTTCATATATAACGTGTAAAAGAATTTATGAACCATGACTACACTTTTCACATGTCAGTCACGTAAGAATGAAACTTTAAAATTAAAATCGATACTTTGACGCTTAATTTGTTGCAAAAATTTTAGCATATTTTTAGACAACTTTATTTTATATTTATCGTAAACGATGTTAATTGTAAACAAAGTTTAACAAATAAATTTCTTCTCTTTATGGAGGAATCGAAAAATATGTTAACTGTGTACATTCCTTAATGCGATAATAAAATTTTTCCGGCAAACAGCATATCATACTGTTAGTTTCTAGACGAAGTGAAGTAGTTACCAAACGTGCGTGAACCTGCTTTCTTCCATAATTTTTTTTCTTTCAGAGAATTGTTAACTTTCGATGATTTTTTTCTTTTGATAGAACAACTATTATTTAATTATTTTTTTGGCAATGTTTTCTTTTTTCTTTATCGTCTTACGAACGCGGTATGCAGTAGGTTATTGGAGCGGATAGACATCTTACACGGGTGTAGCGCCAAAAGTAGTGCCACGCACCATTTGCACCGCCGACCTCTTATTCACAGCCTTCCCGTGGCGGACCTGTTAAGTCAAGCAACATTGTTGAACGATAGCAGATGTGGAAGGAGGAAAGTGAATAGCTAACCCACTATGCGATACCAAAACAAACCTAAATAATCACTTGGAAACATTGTCTGAAACAAAAAAAAAACCTTGTAGTTCGCGATAAACTCGAAGATGAACTGCAGGCAGCACTTCATCACGTTAATATTCACAATCCGCACTAAAATAGGCCTGCAATGCAGTCAAGAATATGTCGTCGCAATAGCCTAGTTGCTAGAGCGCTTGACTTCCGTTATGGAGGTCACGGGTTCGATCCCGAGTGACGACGAACTTATGACAAGAATTAAATTGAATTAAATAAAAATATTCGCTAATAATCACGTGGTAGGCAATGGCAAACCACCACATACTACATCATATGCGCGCTAGGTTAGTACACAGCAGACACACACGGGGCTGCACTTTTGTAAAACGATATAAATCAAACGATCACTATCAGTTCCGAATGTAGTCTTGCGTTTGTACACCTGCGTTGCATATAATAATTGCCTATAACCAACGTCAGGCCCAGGCCGACAGGCCGGTTGGTTCATTCACCTGTCGCTACTACTCAAAAAGCAGACCCCGCTCCAGCGGGAAAATGTTGAAGGAAAAGAAGAAAAAGAATGCAGTCAAGAATATAATCTATCCGTTCTCCGTCTTAAGGTATGGAATGCAAGGAAAAAAGGTAAGAAATGACTAGTGTAATGATTATCATCAGGACATCGTTTACCTAATTCAAAAAAAAACAAGCCGCATATCGTAGATTCCTTAACAACGAAACCAAAGAAAACAAACAGCGTTTGGCGAAAACTAAAAAGCATTTCTCCGACAGACTACGAGAAGTCTAAAGAATGAGTGGCGGACGGCTCTAAATCAACTGCAACAATTCATCAGCTCTGATGACACGAAATGTTTCTTTTCTACCCTTAAGGAAATCTACGGTGCCACTTTCAATATTCTAGCGCCCATTAGAGATAGTAACGGTGGCAAAACCGTCAATAATAATGAAATACTTCAAACCTGACGTAAATACTACTCGGACTTACTTAACCAAGTTCCAAAAATAAATAATAAAGTAATCAATTTACTGCCACATAATCTAACTCTCATAGCACTCAGCAAGGACCCGGAGATTCACGAAGTTGAGAAAGCGATCAGCGAACTTGAAAATGGGAAGGCGCCAGAACCCGACGACACCCTGGCAGAAATTTTAAAATTGAGGGATTCAGTTCTAGCAAAGCGATTGTGTCGCCTCTTTCTGACAATACGGAACTACGAAGAAGTGCCTAAGGTTTTTCATAACTTCTAAAATCGGAAACTATAAGAAATTAACAGATCCCATCAGTAATGGAAATGGAAGAGAGAACGCATTAAATAAGGAACAACTCAGCTAAGAATTTGGAGCCAAAAACGGGAGCAGTCTGGAGGATTTAGAATTATGAAGGCAGGAGTTGAGCTCATCATTTTTAAAGCCATCAGTAAAGATTAAGTAGTGAAAAGGCCGCTCTTATTTTTACAAATTACCTTCTTCTCCAGTGCTCAAAATTAGAACCGCTGCGTACAGACTGTATAACATCTTCTCTCTTAGTACTGCAATTACAAATAGAGCAGTAATTATAACGTAACTTGTGAGAAAAGAAAAATAAGTAACATTGGTTTGAAATCACCATCAGACTAAGAGTTTTCCATCAAGTTTAATCGATGTGATGCTTGTTTTACTCAGAAATCTTAAACGACGAAAAATTAAAATTAATTAAACCGAATAATGTAATAAATCTTTAAATACTCTTATTAATTTTTTAGAGTTTATCACAACCTGTTTGTACGATAAAAATTATATCAAAGTGGGCACCTATCGAAGAACGAGGAAGATTTATGTCTATTTTTATTGGTAGGTAACGTTTTATTTTAAATTAAAATTTGAAAAAAATGTTGTCATTAATTCACAAAGTTTGTTATCGGCAAAAAAAGAAAATAATATATATTCAGTTCTAATAATCCAAATTTAACCATTTTCTTAGCAACTCCGTTTGGGGCATCACTCGGCTATATCCTATTCGGCATTATTATTGACTATTTTGGTTGGCAATATTCGTTTTATGTAAGCGGAATTTCCATTACTCTATGGTTGTTAAGTTGGTGTTATTTAGTTTATGATAGTCCTGAACAACATCCTAGTATCAGTGAAGAGGAAAAACGCTACATCAATGCTGGCAGCGGTATCAAAATTTCAGATAAAAAGGTAATTTTCTTATTTCAAAATACTAACGATCTGATTAAACATCACTTTTTGTTTTTTTTTACATAATTTCCGGATTTTTTTTTCATTTTTCTTATTATTATTTGCCTAGACATTAAACCATTTGGACGCTGAACATCCAGTTTCATCTTCACCGTGCGCAAAGGAAAGAAAATAAATTACTTTTTACGTAAATTAAATTCTTAGTTATTGCAAAATCATTCAAAATTATTCTTATTATTGAGAATTTTCTTTAATTCAGATTGTATATAATAGAAAGGGACCTCTGTGATGTAAATCACGTTCTATTCGAATGCTCTTGTATTTCCTCGGAACGAACCGTCCTTTATTCCAATTTGCTTGTCCTTGGCCTCCCGACTCCTTACTGTGCCCACTCCATTCTTGCTCTTCCGTCTGTCCTGGGTAGCTGCCATTAGTCGACCAAGCTCAAAAAAAAAATAAATAAATAAATATATATGACGGCGCATGGAAAAAGGGACCTAAGGGTCGAAAAACTGACTTTTTTTTCTTAGTCTGCCGTGAAAATATGTCAGAGAGTTGAATAAAATTGTTCCTTAGTCCTTGAAGTCATTTTTGAGACGCCACCTCGCGTGTGAAATGCGCGGGAAGTACAAATCGAAAACTTAATTTAAAATTTTTAATGGCTCTTGTGAAAAATTTACACTTTTTTTTTTCTTTCCTTGGGCGCGTCAACACAGGACACTTACCCAATGCAAAGGACTAGCAGAATAATGAAACATAGGAATTTGAAAGTTATATCAGGAAACGATTAGAAATAGAAGAAATGAAAGTAGCCAATACAGGAACAACAGAAGGAGACGGAAGAGCAAGAATGTAGTGGGTACAGTAAGGAGTCGAGAGGCCAAGGACAAGCAAATTGGAATAAAGGACTGCGCGTTCCGAGGAAATACAAGAGCATTCGAATAGAACGTGATTTACATCACAGGTCATAGGTCCCTTTCTCTATGTGACGTCACATATATATGTTTATATATATATATATATATATATATACACACATTAATGATACTATTCTTGTGCCAGCAGTTATTTTAGATTTAATCAATTAGAATCAAACATTTTAGATTAAAATATGCAAATGCAAACAAATATAAAGTTAAACTTTGTAGCTTACTACCGTAGTTTTAATTCTGGAACAATTCATTAACTGTTTCTCCCTTTAATATTATTAAATAATCTAATTCATAATGTTGAATAATTAAAAAAGAATGACTGTTTCAGATAGTAGTTAAAAACGGGATACCGCCGTAACAAATAATCGTGTAACCAAAAGGAGCCCAGAATAACATACGCAAAGGATACCTCTAAGGAATTAGTAATAAAATCAAAAGCGAAAAGAAAATACTCCTTTGGTAGGTGTAATATTAATTCGTAACAACCGCACGTGAAATGACCGAAAAATTTTGATACTTGTAATATAACAGAAAAACTGGGAAAGAAGATAATGATAAAAAGCCAGTCTCAGTACGGCCTTTGAACCTAGAAAATAATCGAATCAATTAACACTTTCCCTCCTTATCAGGAAGACTGCCATTATCAACAATGAAATTCGGTAATAAATTACATACTCCAATAAATATCCATGCTCTTAATTAAAGAATGTAACATCTAAACAATGCCATGGACTTCCGCAAACTACATAAAATACCGAAAAATAATTTTAAAATATTGCTGAGTAATTTTAATGCGCAAATAAATCAGGAAAGAGCAGTTCGAAAAATTACAGGCAATTGACCAAGAAAAAATAGAACGGATAAAATGGAAAGAATCAAGTCAGGAAGCCTTTCCTATAACATTAAAAAGTATAAAGGAAATCAGATAAAGGTTATAAGAAAAATCATTGCGACGATTAAAATACAAAATTGTGGATTTCAGAAAGAATGAAGCGAATACAATTTTTTAAACCGGTTAATGAAAATGGACAACTTATAGCGAATATGAAGAAATTAGTAAAACGAATGGAAATTATTGTAGACATGTTCAAGAGAAAAATAACTTATTAATAAAATTAAATATCAATTGTTTTCAACTACAGAACTGAGCTGTACTTTTTACAAATTATTTTTTTTTTGTTTTTTTTTTTGTAAGTATGAACAATTTTTATAGACTGAAATGTATACTGTACTGTAGAAATAATTTTTCAGCTTACGAATTCTATAAACTCCGCTTACTTTTTTTCGTTTCCCTAAGTTTCCCGTTAATATTTTACAAATAACCATTCGAACATTCGCCGCCTCCCCGCCGGGGTGCTTCAATACAACTAGGGATCCCGAGCACAATAGGTGGCGGAGTTACCACTAGATAAACAGACCAGTATGAGTAAGTTCATACGAACAAATAAACAGTCACGCAGACCAAGAGCGAAGCTATTGGTGGAAAATCTGAAGCAGGGAATTTCAGAAGTGACGATACAATTAATACAACCTTCAACAAGTCGAGGTGGAGCTAGCAAACTATAGGCTTGTAGTTAGGGTTTTTACCGAAAAGCTAAGGAACTAACTCGTAACAGGAAATCTGCGGAAAAGCAAAAGGGAAACCACCATATGTTTCCCAAAAAAAAATTAACATGAACACCGTTACCAGTGTAGTTTGTTGTCATGCAAACTGGCAGATAGCCAGCATTCTGACAACCGGGTTCGGAAAAATTTACGACCGGCCATGTATGTAAGTTGCCCAGCTACTGCGCAAAAAGAAAGTGATTTTAAAGATTTCTTAATTTTAAATGGCTTATATAACCTGAAATGTCGCAGATATTCTTGAAACAAGCAGGCTTAGCGTTGTTTAAATGAAGAACGATATGGCACTCAGATGGGCGGTATATGAGAAACTCACCGGAGACAATCGAGTCACTTAACAATTACAAAGAGTGCGCTACATTGTTCCAGCAACGAAGAAACTTGTTTAAAGGAAGCAGAAATGATTTTAAATAACAGTTTCAATTATCTGGTGACTGAATGTAAACCAAAAAGTGCCAAAAGAATAAAATATTAGAATAAGAACCAAGTTAATGATAACCAGCGTGGCACCGAATGAAAAAATAGAAGCTTTTTACAATGAACTGCAACGGGAAGTAAATAAAGTCGTATAGTTCGTTGTAATAGAAGATACGAATACGAAGACTGAAAGATGAGATTAATCATCATATAAAACAGATGGTCAGAAAATACGATCTTGGGTGCGCGTACTGAAAAAGGAAAATGATCGATCCGCTTTACTATTGACAATCGACTGATAACAGCAAACTTGAAAGACTTGATACTTGCAGCTTGGTGCTCTACATAGAAATCAAATGAATTACTTTTTGATCTTAGAATTCTGGAAAACATTGTCAATAATGTTATTATATTATGTGTTATTTCTTCCTGTAATCGTTTGTTTCAATTATGTGATAAGTTATATATTTTAAAACCTTAATTTACGTTACAAAAGTTATAGTTTTATATATTACACGGACACAGAGTACCTTTTAATTCGTTAAAACATATAACATTTATTTATATTAAATTATTACTTAAAATAAAAGTTTTACAAACATTATTATTCACAAACTATATATAAAAAGGAAGCAGGAATGTGGAGATCCGACCACAATCTATTGGTGATCTGTGAGATAGATTAGAAGTGCCGGCAAAGCCATGAATTAAGCACAGACTAGTAATTTGAAATAGCATAATTTTTACAAAAACCACTGAAAAGTAAAAAAAATACTGAGAATCAACTGCAACAGAAGACCGATGGAAACAACTAAAATATGACATTATAATGGCGGCAAATGAATCAAAGGGAATATGAAAAAGTGGAAACGTAAACAGTGATTATGGAAAAAAAAACGAATTTAACTGACGAGGGAAAAACGTTGAAACGTAGAACATCACTCAAAGAGACACAATGAAAAATGTTAAATCGAGAAGATCAAAGTGTTTTCCTCAATAAAATTTACAATAAGAGGTATAGAGTTACCAAAATAAAAATTAACCGCTTGATCTGTATAAAAAAGTGAAACTACTACTCAAAAATTTCAACTTTAGGAATTGCGCATTGGATGATAAACGCGGTCGTCTAAGAGGTAACCTAAATGAGATTGTTGAAATATGAAGTGAATATTTTCGAACTCTGATATTCTTTGCATGATACTATCGAATGAAACAGAGAAACTGATGGAAAATCTAATGATGAAAAAAATAATTATTCTGCTGTATTGACTAGATACCTGTGAATGTTCCGAAGCAAATTAGGCGAAATTAAATCGGCTAAAACTCAGGGTACACGAATCATTATATACTGGTGATTTGGCATAAGACCTAGACGGGTGAAGTACATACCTCTATATGAAAAAGAAAAAAAAAAGAAAATGAAAACATTTCCTCACAATATCCTTTCGTTCACATAAGAATAAAATATTATTAAAATTACACGTACGTATCTAAAGAAATGAATAGCAATCAAACGTTTTTTAAAAAAAAGTGGCACATACCGTAACAGATTCTCAACATAAGACTACTGAAAGAAAAGATAATCGATTATAACGCACCGATGGTAATGCACTTCATTCCACTGCGTATGCTAAAAAAGAAATTATATGACAATAACTATAGTACTACACTGTAATAGAGTCTGGAGAGCTTTATGTGTTGGTAAAAGAATCAGGCAGAGCTACACTTTGTCGCCCATGCTCTTTAACTTATACGGAAAATATAAAATTGGCAGTGCAAAGTATCGCATACTCAGAATCAGTTTAGGAGGAGAGAGACTCAGACAAGAAATAAGACGAATAATGCAAATTACCAGAGGTGCTATAACAAAACTGAACAAGATCTGAAAAGATAATTCAATAAGAAACAAAACGTCTACGTGTTCTATCATAGTATAAACAGGGGACAGCTGGAAGTAAAGAAAGCTGACACAGGTAGAATCGACTATTTGGAGATGTGACGCTAGAAACGATTCGTTCGGTTGCCGTGAACAACGAAACGAACGAACCAACGAGTGGGTACTGCAAGTAATCGGGGGTACACAAATGCTATCAATAGTAGTTCTAACGAAAATAATAATAAAACATTCTGGCTATATAATAAAAAAACAAAAAGAATCGGAATGCATAACGGTCATGGTGAGGACCAGTGGAAAGCGAACACCGACACAATGTTCGGAAAATGGAATATTATTCGCGTCGGTCGGAGAATGGAAATGAATAATATAAAATGGTAGAATCATTGGCGAACTAAATGTTAATTTTTTTTTTTTTATATATAAATAAGTTGTGGGTCTCACTGGGCAAGTATGCCCGCTGCGTGAGTGCCCAACACTCTTATTACCGTTTATCCTAGTAATCAAATTTACAACTAATCATTCTTACTACCTAAAACGAACATATTAATAATTATGGCATTAACTGCAACAGCCATTCCCTTTTTTTTTTTTTGAATATGATATAACGGCTCATTAATATAGTATCATGTCTAAACGGACCAGATTGTTAGAAAATTTATTATATTTCCCTAACTGATGTTAAAACTGTCTTAAAACTAATCAAGAAAATAATTTAAAATGTTTTACTGATTCTTACGGTTTGAATTTAGCTTCCGGTTCCGTGGAAGCAGATCCTAACTTCGTGGCCATTTTATCTGGTAATTTCAAATCACTTCGGTTTCATGTGGACTAGCACAGTCATCAATGTTTACACACCTACATATTTCCGGGAAATATATGGCTATATGCCAAGACAGGTATGCGTATTTATTGGATTTTTGAAACCCCTCCATAATTTTATAATCGTATTCGTCTTATCAGAAACATAAATGTGAAAAAATAATTGGTTTAATTTTCTTCTTTCGAACGCTAAAATCAAAAAATATCCAAAATTTCAAACAGTTCAGACATGATTATAAAAGTACCGTAGAAATTAATTTCTACGTTTTGTTTTTAACTGGAAATAAGTAAATAGAATCTTTCGCTTATAAAATATAAATGGTTACTTAAATATTATTTTTTTTTTTTTTGGGCGCGTCAACATAGGGCATTTACTCAGCGTAAAGGACTAAAAGAATGATAAAACAATAAGAAGTAGCAGGTTCACGAAGCGATTAGAGATAGAATAAATGAAGGCAGCCAACATAAGAGCAACAGAGGAAGACGGAAGAGCAAGAATGTAGTGGGCACAGTAGGGAGTCGGCAGGTCAAGGCCCAGCAAATTGGAATAAAGGACTGCGCGTTCCGAAGAGATACAAGAGCATTCGAATAGAACGTGATTTGCACCACAAGTCAAATTTAAAATAGTAGGGTGAAAGGGACTCAAAGGAGACTGAGCAATATCAAAACGAAAGAGAGAAGCAGGAAGCAGACTATGATTAAAGCGAAGACTATGAAAGAAGTAACAGAACGGCTGATGCAGAGGAAATTATTGAACCAGGAAGAAGGGGTGGAGAGGGTTGTACGACAAGGTAAAAGGAGTTAGGGTTGGAGAAAAGAGACGGATAGAGCTCAGTCTAAAAGTCTCGATGAAAACGACAAGAGAGAGATCAAAGATTTTAGGAGGGGAATCTGCCTATGAAACAACCATTTACTGCGGCTGAACATGCCAAAGAGTTAACAAGCTTAACCGGTAACATTTTCTAATGGATGATATACTCTATTCATCTATTATGAAAAAGTTGGCTAGTTTTGTATTATGTAGTTTGTTAGTATTCTTGTTGATCTTACTTTTCACCAAAACAAATAGTTTATTTTCGAAACGATCGAGATAAACCAGTGGTAGAATCGTTGTACATGAACCCCTTAGCGATCTCTCAACAGAATTATCCGTGAGAGTATTAATATTAATCGATCGAAACTGTGATTAATACGTAAACGATCGAGTTTTTTAGAAAATCTTTTAATAACCTCCAACTCACTTAAACAAGTTATATTTAAATGGCTTTTATTCATTTTTTACCTTAACCGAGCTTTAATAATTCTCGTGAAATGATAAAAGAACTTTCAGTAGTACAAAGCTACGCTATATTGTAATCATTAAATCATTTTTTATGAAAAAAAATATGTCACAAGCTCGCTTAACTACTTTAACTTTTGGAAGTTTATCAAGTAAATAGTATACAGCATACGACCAAGTAGGCTGCCCCGCGGAACGGATGCACGAATTACCCTTTCTTCGGAGTTTGAGTCATTGACTTTCACTATGAACGTCCGATTATTCAAATATGAGACAAAGAATAAGTACAACAAATGTGATCGAAGAATTATTTTTAATTTAAAAAGAAGTCCAAAGTGCCAGACACGATAGAATGCCTGAGACACATCCAAGAACACTGCTGAGCAAACTTCCTTTTTCTCTCCAACACCGTTGATATTACGTCTACAACCCTATGGTATTGATGCACTGTTGAGTGATGGACCCGAAATCCAAATTGGTGAGATGGAATTATGTTCTTTTTTTTTCTACGGTTTGAAACATTCTATAACGAATTTTTTCATGACCTTTGCTAATGTACTAAGCAAAATAATGAGCCTATAGGAGGATAAATTTGACTCAGATTTGTTAAGCTTATGTATCATTTGGATATCGACGACTCCGGGTAATATCCGCTTCGAATGATTGCATTAAATATGTAATCATGGTTGCAGTTTTTTTGGGGAGTTGCGACAAAATCTCTCTCGTTAGTTTATCAACACCCGGTGCCTTTTTCTTAAAAGTCCTTCTGAGTCATCTGTATACCTTTTTGGGGGCAGAATGGTTTGGTTGGAAGCTCTAATTGAAGCGGCTGTTCCAATGAACTTATTAAATATTTCGAAAACGATTCATTATAGCTGTATGAAGAAAAGGTAGTACTTTCTAAGGAACCAGCAAAAGCTTCCACCTTCTGATGATCTGTTTTGGCTCACTCATTATTACTAAGTTTAATAGTATACGGTGTGTGCGTATGCTGAAGTATATAATAATTAGAACAAACTTTCAGTGCATTCTGCGGCAGAAAACCACAACATTTGGCAAGGGTTTAAGATTTAAATGTAAATAATACTTCCGGTAGCAACTAATAAAAAACTCACGTTGCACGATTTCTTATTAATTTTTCTGTAATTTCTGTGTATTTTTTTTTTTATAGAACATTACTAATACACACCGCGTAGTTACACTTAAAATGTGTACTCAAATATTTAAGAAAAATTAAAAAGTATTATTAATGAGAATTATTTATTTTTTAACATTCATATATATCACTAAACGTTAAGGCTACGTTCGTAAAAACGCATTTGCTCGGCCGTTTTTTCGTCGACTTACGTTGCAAAATTGTCTCCGCGAAACAAGCCATTTTATTTTAACGGGATAATGTACAGCCTTATCCACCCCGAACGTCCATTCCCTGAATATTGATGAAAGAATTTTTGAAATCAAACGAGTAGTTTCGGAAATTACTACAACCAAATTTATCAATTTTACCTTTTTATAATATTAACATAGATCTCTGTAACTGAGAACGGAACATAGCCGAATCTCAATATACATGAACCGTCGATTGTGTTTTTTTTTGTGTTCCTCCGAATGTTTATGTGTTTTTTCATTATCGGATGCTGGTCACTTCGCATTCCGATCGAAATAAACGTATTTACTACGATAATTTTCGTGTACGTTGATTTGATCATCTGTGTCCGCTGATAACACTAGGCCCGTGTTTGGATGACACGCTTTGGAAAAGTCAAAGTTCGAAACAATGGCTCCCGGAAACAAAGGCCCCGAAAGTCGAATTCAGAACAATATAAATATGGCCCCTCAAAAAAGAGACTAGTCGAAATAATAGTTTTATCAAGGTGGCATCCAAATCTGCCCTATTAATTCGCATTTTTATATAAAATTTTATTAGGAAATTATGTCCGAAACGAAGACGACATATAGCAGTAATCAGAGAACGGAAAAAAAAAGGAAACTTGAGGTAAGGAATGAATAGAAAGATAAAAAGAATTACGACCGGAGGGGAAGGAAGAATAAATATCATTCTATAATTTAAACATTGTGAGCAAAAAGTTTTCAAAGGGGTTGACCGCTGAAAGCCTCCAAACGAGCCAAAAGATAATGAGTTAAAATTTATATAAAATGTATCAATTTAAATGACGAACTAACTAAGATTGAGACAAATATATATATTGAGATGTTAAATAACAAAATGGGAAGTCTATAACCGCAAAAATAAATGAAATTAGACAAACAGAATTATTTTGAAGAGCTCGTCGTAGTTAGGCAGTAACAATGTGGAAGACCAAAAAAAAAAAATGCAACCAAAAATGTTAGAATAATTAATGGAGTGGAAGGTGAGATAGAAGGACACGATGTTTAAGATGATACATCAATACTAGAGTTTACAGTAGACAATAGAAAATTAAAATTAGTATTATAGTTCATACGTGTTTGCTAGAAATTATTAAATAAGAACGTATATTATTACTTAATAGCAAACTAAGTAAGTATAAAATATATTATACTTACCTCAGCAAAGCTCATCTTCAGCTCTGGGGAAAGAACAAGACATAAAACATGAACAAAACCGAGTAATTGTAACGGAAAAATGATAAAAATGTAAACAGGAAAATTAAACCGAATTGTGCCCGGTAGCAGGAACACAGAATTATACTTATTCCGTTTGCTATTAGGTAATAATATACGCTTTTATTTAATAATAAGAAATATTTGGTGGAAAAAAAATAGGTTGGAGAAGTATAGGTAAAAATGAATAAGGGTGCTAAGCAGATTTTATTAAAGAAGAGTTTATAAGGACAAACTGGGAATATATAAATAAATTAAAGAAAGAGTGCCAAACAAAGATGTTTATTTACAAGAGATGGTACAGATTTAGGGAGTGGAATCAAATTGGAACGAAGAGGGTTAATTATTAGGTATCATATTTCCATTCATTTATTTTAGACAATATTAAGTAGATTATTGGAAGACTATGACTCATTCGATAATAATATTAAACTATTAAAAGATGAAAGACATTATTTACGAAAGATTTATACTCTATAATAACTGAAAAAATTTCAGTAAGGTTGAATTGCCCGAATGCGTACGAAAACTTTACAATGAAAATAAACGGACAGCGATAATGTATTAGGCAGAGATGATTTAAATCAATTATTGACGATCTAAAAATTTTTCAGTGAAATTGAGCCCAGTTAAATAAAGATTTTTATTTAGAGGTATAGAATATCGTTAAATTATTCGGATAAAAAATTTTTATTTTTAATAAAATCAAATTTGGCTGTTTTTATGTTTAATCGTGAATGTTAACTATTATGCTTCGCCATAGAATTACACACTGAGTACACGTTCCCAGTAAATCCTTCAAAGTTAATTCAGCTACAGTAATTCAGGTGATTATCCATTTCTTCATAAATTTCATAATAAACAGACCAAACAACGATGACCAGAAATATATTATTTTAGTCCAGTTACTTTGAATATTTAACGACTGGAAGACTGCGTTCTTTCCCCCTCAAAGAGGCTAGGGGGCCGACAACCACGGAGGATTTAACAGGAGAGATAGAAAGATAGATACTTGATAAAGGATTTTTAAATGATACTAAAGAATTGGAGCTTAGGTTTGCAAATCATTGAACCGACTGCTACGCAATAGGAATCACAAAAACAAGTGAAAAAAAGAAGCGCAGTAGTGCCAAGAAATTTAATTACAACAACGGGAATATAGAAATAAAAGTATTATCTGAGGTTCTTCAATCTCCGAATACTGCAGATCGGTAGTTCGGACGTACAATTTAACAGGAGCTCATCGATGAATAATTCGGAAAATACGTCTCGGATTATACCGAAACGGAATAGAAGAAAGTGAGTTATATCAAGTCCCTACGTTTCATTATTTGTTAGTCCTTTGTGTTGGGTAAATGTCCTGAATTGGAAAAAAAATATATATATTTTATCTGCAAGTAGAAACTGATTAATGTCTCTTGTAGATGTAAAATTTGATTTCATTAAATTTTTTTCCCGATAAGATAATCTGACCAAAGACATCGGATGAAGGTTAAAGATATTCTTGTTTTCCAAGCTTTCGGCTGTTCGAAAAGGTAGTAATAGTATTCAATTAATTTATGCTATCGGGATTCTCCAAGTTAAGCAGATTAATTTTGCTTAGATGTCGTGCCCATGTCGATTTGATTGTCACTATTTTCTATAGAGATATTATTATTCGAACCACCTGAAAGAGTATTAGAAGAAGACGAAACGGTTACCTGTTAAGTTATTTTGTTTTTATTAGATGATTTAGTGCGGTTGACTGCATGTGCACGGGAGGTTTATCTCCCACAACGAACGTTATTAATTTTTCTCATCATTACCTCAAGTGAACTACAACTGGAAATAAGGCAAACTGCAATACGCAATATCATTCGTATTGCCAATAATAATAATAATAATATTATAATAAATACTTATTAATAATTTTACCCTCCTCTCCGTCGAAAGGTCCGCCTCTGGCAGAACCTAATATATTAAAGTCCTCGTTTTCTTTATATTCGAACCTGAAATAAGTTTGCTCTTTTTTAAAACAAAAATAACGCACTAATCGTAACACCTCGAATTATATCGAATAATCAGCCCAAAAATACGTGTATGTAAACTATATGCTCATTAAATTCATTTATTTCTAAAGACAATGCTTCGTTAACGAAGAAATTCTCTTTAGAGGGATTAAATATTCACTCTGTTTTTTGTATTTTCAATTATAAATGTTCTTAAGCTAAATGAAGGAAGAGAAACTGAAATATCGAAAAATTAATAGCGAAGTTATCGGAATAATGTAAGGAATTAAAAGAAACGATCTCACCCATAATAATTCAGAAACAGTTGAGCGTAACATAATAATAACTAACTAAGTAAATAAATAAATGATTGTCCAAATGTCGCAGTGACTAACTTATAATTATGGTAAAAAACGAACTTTCATTCATTATATTCACATATGTATAACATTAATTATTTGTAAATAAACATAAATTAAATTCACTAACAACTTTTAAATACTTTATAAACATTTAAAAAAATAAATAAAATACATTTTAATCTTCTTTTCTTTTAAAGGTTTATAAAACTTTTAAAAGTTGTTAGTGAATTTAATTTACGTTTATTTACAAATAATTAATGTTATACAAATGTGAACATAATGAATGAAAATTCGTTTTTTAACATAATTATAACAGCTGGTAACTGTAACATTTGGACAATCATTTATTTATTCACTTAGTTAGTTATTATTTAGCAATTTACAGTAAGTAAAATTATTAT
Organism: Icerya purchasi; assembly: GCA_039619475.1. Lineage (NCBI taxonomy): Eukaryota > Metazoa > Arthropoda > Insecta > Hemiptera > Monophlebidae > Icerya > Icerya purchasi. Next base: position 488,343,489 of record CM077115.1, read on the forward strand.
AATGAATGACATCAATATGATCGAATTTATATACAGATGCAACATAATAAATTTGATCAAATATCAGTAAATTTATTTCTTCTTCTTCTTTTTTTAAAACCATCAATTATTTTGTAGTACGCGTATGGTTTTTATTATTTCCCTAAAAGGGAAACTCATTTAAAGCTACGCATACCTGTTCGCTCGATTTATAAAAGCTTTATAAAAGTAAACTTATTTTTGTTTCAGACCGGAGTTATGCTGGGCATTTCTTATTTTGCGCGAGCTATTCTTTGTTACATAGGCGGAGTTACAACAGACATGCTTATAAAAAGGAAGGTTCTTACTCTAACAAATGTTAGAAAACTATGGACATTTGTTGGTAAAATGTTTTTCATTCAAATATTATGTATATGTACGTATGTATGTATATATATATAAATGACTACGCCATTTTTACGCCAAGGGTCATCAGGAAAAGTGTCCTGTCACGAAATTTGTCCCAAAAAAATGTCACAATTTTATGTAACGAAATATGTTTTGAAAAAAAGTAAGTGAATGAAGCTTGCCCCCTTCCGTGTCCCGAAGGGCCAAATTTTATATATATATATATATATATATATATATATATATTATTACAATTCCACCTTTCGTCAGCTGTTCCTGTTCTAGGAATCCAGTTGTTTGAATTTAATCCAGTTGTTTGGATTTCTCGTCTCTATTCGTGTACCACTTGTGATCATTTCTCTTGTTTCGTAATTTTGGGTGCCAGTGTCGGCAGAACGACTCAAAGAAAAATAATTATAAGAAATTTACTTTTTGAAAAGAAATAAATAAATTTAATAACGAAACTTCTGCATACAATATAAAGGGGCATTCAACTGTGTGCGCTATAACGTCATTTTCGAGCGAGCAAAATATGTTTCGTTGATCTTCTCACGAAGAACAACACTAATGGCGAATTGGCGATTGACGTCGACAGTAATTAACAACGATCGATATATTTTTCGCCGGACGAATATAACGAACGGCGGTAATCTGACAAAAATCCGGATAGTAACAGAGATCAACCGCAGCGGTCAACGGCGATACCGCAATGATCAACAACGACAGTAAAACACAATTAACAAATTACAACTTAACGGTGCCTCACTACTAACTGCGCTACTTATACTCTTATCTGTTTGTAACAATCAGTCTGCAGGTAGATAATTCTCATCTGAATAGCGAAGATATCGTATCAATATGTATGCGTACATACACTACTGTAATCAAGAAATAAGATGAATTTTTCACTTAAACTTCATGACTATTAGGAAATCATGATTTTTTTTTCGTAGGTTGGCAGTGCTGTCTTTGACAACTATGCAGAGTTTCGTGTTGATATATTCAAGTGTTACGCAGTGACACGTGTTTTTATAAACATGCAAAGGTGAGTTTTTCGATTTTCACCATGTCTGACTTTGTTGAGTAAAGAATTTGTATTAAATTTTGTTTGCGGAATGAATATTTTGCAGGCGAAAACGTTGAGGATGTTGCAGAAGACCTTTCGTGATGAGGCTATGTCGCAAAAAAATGTTTACAAATGATACAAAGACTTCAAATAAGGCCAAGAACAAGTTCAAAACGAACAGCGCCTCGGACGACCATTAACATCTACCGATGAAGGTTGCGTCAAAAAAATCAGAGATTTGGTACTCGCAAATCGTTTACTGACAATTAGAGACCTTACTGATACTGTGGACATTTCATTTGGACCAACTCGAACCATTTTAAGATTGTTTTTGTGCCGCGAACGCGTCAGATCTCGATTAATACCAAAAACGCTCAATTTTTCGGAAATTAACACCTGTAAAACAATGATTTCTGACTACCAGGACGTCATAAAACTCATCATTTCAGAAGAAGAGATTTGGATCTATATGCATACGACCCGGAAACAACCGACCAAACCCAAAAGACCGCTCTTAATTGATAATATAAATTATGGGTACTGTATCAGTTTTGTTTTACCCAGATATGAACATCATTTTTGCATAATCAATTTATCATCACTAAGGAAATTCTTTAAGTCGCAGATTAGGCTTTTTGTTAATATCTAATTAAAACCTAACGGATACAGTATCTATAATTTATATTTTCAATTATTAGCTCTGGAATCGAACTATTATTCATAACTAACTCGAAAGTGATATACAGTTTAAGTTTGCAAATTTTACGAAAACTAGTAGTTCCGAATTGAAATATGACCGATTCTGAATGGAATGAGTACTTTTCTTATTAATTACAATATTTTCACATGGTACTTTTGAACGAAATACTGTTTTTTTTAGTTGTTTTTGGATGGTTTGTAACTTGTTTTCTATTGTAAAGTATTCCTTCGCAAGTTTTATTTTACTTCGATAATAGACCCTGCGAGAAGTTGATAAACGAAAAATTGACGCATTCGAAATGTGGACTTGGCGAAAAATGCTGAAAATCCCATGGACGGCGAAGCGCGCAAACAATTCCATTTTAGACCAATTAAACATAGAACAACGTCTCTCGGCTACTTGTCAAAAGAGAATTATGAAATACTATGTGGTCATATACCATGAGAAGAGAAAGAGATAGCCTTGAAAAATATATTACAGTGGGTCCAATAGAAGGAGCAAGACCTCGTGGAAGACCGCCTCGACGGTGGATAGATACAATAACAGCACTAAGCGATCAAACGCGAACCATGACAATGAGAAGCAGCCAGAATAGAAGTCGCTGGAGACAACTAGTACTTGGTAGATTAAAATAGAGGTCACGATGAGCAGCTATTGCGCAAACGACTATGAAGAAGAAGAGAACGTACAGTCAGTGGTAGAGAACACTTGTCACGGAACAAGTTGCAATTTTAAAACTATACCAAAAAAGACTGCATTCAGGATGCGGGAAATGTCATTTAATGTTACTTTCGCATGATTCACCTTCATTAATCTTCGAATATGAAAATGCGATTCATCTACGGCTAGAGCACTGGATGCAAAGCTGATCGGGTAAACTGATAAAGATGTTGGCAGCCCTACGTGAGAATTGCATCCAGTTTTTGGAGGTCGCGGCACTGAGCAGTATTACATACAGCCATAATCCCCGCCTTTGAACAGACTAATATAAATCGGTAAGATGTCTATACTCTTTATTATTAAGTAGTTTCAGCACATTTAACGATGCAAAACGGAAGGTTACCCACAGGTGAAACTGTTAAGTATGTTACACAGATTTAATTGAAAACCAGGTTGTAATTATTATGCACGGTGTGAACAGATGCAATACATTTTGCAAGAACCAACACGATTCGCCGCGGGCGTTATAACAAGCAGTTTTCTCTTAATTATGCGTGCGAGTAATTTCCATTAACTGTCTATAAGCACTCATTTTTACCACTCTTTTTTTTTTCTTGTTTTAATAAAGCAAAAATGATATTCGATTAATTTAAAAAAGCGTCTTCTACAATTATTAAAATACACCTTCGAATTTTTTGGTGATAGAAATATGATGAAAAAGAAACAGTTCTTTATTTTCAAAATTTAAATTAAAAAATAAAAAGGAATTCGAAATGATATTTTCCATTTCAATGAATCGCTGTATTCACTATGTAAACGAATGAAATTTAATTAATAAGCTAATATGTTTATTTTACCCCCGCTGATATAGGAATTTTTGAATGTTTTTATTGTTTTCTGAATTAATAAGTACATTTTGTAGGCGTATTATTAGTGGTTTAAGTAAATAATATTTTGTTTTTCATTTTTATTCAATTGAACTCTGTTTATCTTTATATTATCTTTTTAATGATATCATAATTAATAAAATCTAATCCGAATGATCCGGGTTAAGATCACTACATCATTATCGGCACCCATTCCAACGGAGAATGGAGTGCCACAAGGCTCTGCTCTGAGTGCATCCTTATTCATAATTTACGTCAATGACGCAGCGGATTGCATCTCGCCACTTATAACCGCCCGGCTGTTTATCGATGGTCTTAACATTTCCTAACCGTCATATTTTCCTCCTATCGCTCAAATAATACTACAGAAAACTATCGATAAAATACAGAGTTAGTCTGAAAACAACGGTCTAGCCATCTTGGCGGATAAATCCGTATATGTTGATTTTTGCCTGGGGCGCCGTTCCTCTCCCAATGTGTCCCTAAATCTAAACAACCTTCCTCTTCCCCAGAAAACCACTGTCAAATTCCTCGGATTAATCTTTGATTCTAGACTTACTTCGATTCCTTATATTGCCAACCTAAAACATAGCTGCACCAATTCTATCCCCATATTGAAATATCAGGCTAGCTCCAGATGTAACATTAATCCTAAATTCCTTTTCAACATCTACAGATCGCTGATTTTATCGAAAATCCACTACGGGTGCCAGGTGTACTTCTCAGCTCGCAAATCTATATTGAAATCTCTTGATCCTATACGTCACCCCGCACTGAGAACCATTTTGGGAGTGCATCGAACTTCTCCAGCTGCCAGCATATGCGTTCTAGCTAGGTGCTCTCCGCTTTCCTACTTCCAAAAATATTTCATACTGCGAAATATGTACCATCATTTCAGCCAACACGAAACCTTCCCCTAAAGTTGAAACATTGTCCTCATGAACCAAACTTTCCCAGCGACCCACTACCAGAATTGCTGGCTGACCTGCGAAGACGTGGTATCACGTCTGTACAGAGGTCAACCCCCAACCCCAACACCCTTATTACCCCTTGGATCACTTTTCAGTTAAATATTGATCTATCGCTGAAACAACATCCAAACACAACAAGTCCCCTCTTTACCGTGGAAGTGGCAGTTAGGGAAATTAATAAGTACTCCGACCACCTAATTTACTACACTGATGGAGCTAAGGCAGTTGGCGAGGCAGGTCCACTGACTGCAGCCTGCGCATTCGAAGGTCACGACATCTCATGCGAAACTTGACTCAATGATGCCTGTTTCGCATTGAGTGCAGAACTATATGCAATTGCACACTGCTTCCACCACATCGTTACAACTCACACCAGAGCCACTGATTTCCACCTGCTTACTGATTCCCTACAGTCTTTAAACATCATTAAGAGCCAAAAATACAACAACCCGCTAGTTCCAAAAATATACCACTACTTGCACGAATTGCATCTAATGGATAGTCACGAGTCGCTGTTGTGGGTTCCTGGGCACGTTGGAGTACCTGCTAATGAAAACGCCGACGGAGTAGCACGTTCTTCCTTGCTCTCGCCAATGCCAGAGGTCGCGGAGCTACCGTCATCAATTGCATATACATTCTTAAAGGCGTGCAAAAACAGTGGAGAACTGAATGGACAGCTACTACAGCATTCCTAAGAACAATTAAGCCAACAGTTGAATCATGGTGGCCACCGGAAGGAACATCCCGATACGATTTTAAGATCCTCAGCCGGCCGCGAATTAGCCACATCGCTATTTCGCACAAACAAGTAATCGATAAAACGCCGCCTCCGGCTACGTGCCCCTTGTGCAGCCAGACAACCGTACCGACAGTATCTCTCATACTACTGCCTGCCAAACTACAGATAAAGATGTTACCAATACGATTTCTACCATCGCTAATTACGGCGCCGTTTTCTATTAAGATGTCTTGGCCGGGGAAGATGAGTTCTCTACATGCTGTTAATATTTCGATGCGTACTAAGTTGCTTTGAAGACTCTTTCCCTTAGTTAACAGTATAAATCCTTGGTCAATTCCCAATATCACGACCCATTATCATTGCTCTTTGTTACACCAAAAAAAAATTATCAGAAAGTAAAAACAGATTGTTTATTTAATATGCTTCACTCGCCAACCACCACGAGGGCTCCTCAGCCAGTTCACTTCGGTAGCACACGTATGTTAAACTATCTCTCCAGTGTTCTCAGTTTAATTATTTCGGCTACTGAAATATTTTACACCTTCATTTCATTTCTACATTACAAAATAAAAAACTCGAAGAAAAAGAAATACATCAAATGTTTTCTAAGAATTTTTTATGTATGTATATATATAGAGAAAGATATAAAATTATTCATGTACTCCGCATTCCCAAATTTGATAATTATAAGGTACGTCCACATTGTATCATACGCCCTCTCGGGGTCAAAAAAAAAAAATACAATATAAATGTTGTTTGTTTGTGAATACTTGTATTTCCGCTTCTAGATGTACCTGGCGATGCAGCGTTGAACAAACCATTGCAAAACTTTTGGTTGATTAGCTATATCATTTCCTCTATTACTTTACATGAAACACGCGTTAAAGTTATTGATCGATAACTAAATCGTAGTGAGAATGATTATATTTTCCAAACTTTTTAATGTTGGAATTGACATAGACTAAGTATCTGGAAATATTCCTTCAGGCAAAATTTTATTATACATCTATAACAGGGTATTTTTAGCGATTTCTGGAACATGTAGGAACATCATTCGGTGCGGGGGATGAGTTATCTCGGCAAATGGTTTAAGCTTTTCTGTGAAGTTTACTTGTAATGGAAGGATTATTCAAAGATTCTGAAAATTGTTCGAATTCAAGTTCGCATAATTTTATTTTTGTTCTACTCACTAACGAAAAAAGGAAGGCGAATAGTTATCGTTTGACAATTTATCCGCGAGCATAAAGGTCAGCACGTCTGCGATCGCTGTAGTAGACATCATTGTGGTATCATTAAACGATACGTACGAAATAATTATGGTCGTTTGCTCCCATTCCGAGCTCTTATTCTTGTCTACATTAGAAATTTATGGATCGTTGTTCTTAAGCAACTTGCTAATAAGTTGATTCTCACAGAATTTTCTCGTACACAATGCCAATAAAGTAATACCATGTCATTTCCAAATACTATTTCCAATATAAGCTTTTTTCCTACCTAGTTTCATAAAATATAAAAAAAATTCTAGAATTCGTTTTGTGACCTTTTTTTTTTTTTTTTTATTTCATAAAATAATTTTATTTAACCATTACAAGTAAAATATAAAAGTACAACAGTTACATTTATTCAATTCTAGGAAACGTAATTCCAGGACTGGCATTATTAATAACTGCTTTTGCCGGTTGCAACGAATATATGTCAATTGCAGGTATTATTTTGCACTTATCATTAAGTAGCTTTTTCACTGTCGGTACATCAACATCAATAATTGATCTGAGTCCAAACTTCTGTGGTAAGTAGAATTTAATTCTCAATGATATTTCATTTTTCTATGCTGTTAAAATCGAAATTTATTTTTTACTCATAAATACGCAACAACTGCTAACCGCATAAACTTTGACATTAATTGTGAATCATAGTTATTATTTTTCGCAAAATCTTGCTCATAAATTATGGTTAATTTTTAGTTTTAACTGAGTGTACTCTGTATTCTTAGCTCATGATAACCGAAAATTTTTAAGTGTTTTAATTTATTAAAGTAAACTAATTAGTACTTATTTTTATTTGTTATTAAAGAGTTTATTTATTTCATATTTATAAATTTTAACAAACAGGTTATGGATTTAGCTAAATTTCTTTATACATGCGCATACTTCATGTAATCGGGATAAAACGCCTGTATGAAGCATACCAATATTTAAATAAATAAATAAACAAAATACTATTCCTTTTTTCCCCTATAATATTTCATTGTTTCAAAGAGATAAATCGTATTTTATATATAGATTTAAAACAAAGCACCGGTACCACACGACGAATATTTTAAATCTATAGGCGGAGGACTATAAGAACCTTTTCACTTAAAATCGAATTTCATCGTTTCTGTAAAACTTCAGCGGGAGTGTTGCTAACACATCGACTATGGCACTAAAATATGTTAACATTTTACGCGCAAACAAATAGCAATAATAAAAAGTACAGGGAGTTTATTAAATAACAACCGAAATGTAACATCGTAGTTATAATGGATTTTTTTTATTTTCAATAACCCCCACTATTGTACTTGTAGTGATTTAAATAAATAATTTCAGATCCTTACATATCGAAATATCGATAAACGACCGCAGCGAATAGCGTATTTTCTGAGTATGTTATGTTTTTACGACGATAAAAAGACGATTTTCCGGTATCCATTATTATTCATGCATGCTCAATTGTCTAAACTTTTATCATGTAAAATATACACTTTTGATCGCGTAATCGTTATCTGTAAGTTGCATCGGCACTATCCAATATACTATTATTATTGCAAGATCTAGTTGTCGCGATTAGAAATGCTGCAATAAAATCGTAACCCCGACGTGATCAATGTCATGTTCGAAAATCAGGATTAAATCCATTCGAATTGTATGAAAAATTCGTAACGTAAACTCAAAAACATATTTACGCGATTCGTAATCAGGTACGCTCGTTTTGATAATAACGCTAAGTTCGATAACGTTGATTCTTGGTGCAGTTTGTACGAATCTTGTTCACATTTTTTTCCGTATGCCGTATCAACAAGGCATGTATAATTTAGAGAATTCCGTGACCGAATTTACTGCTCGCTCGAGTATAAGCGCTATCTACGGCTCCCCACACTGATGAGGACCCAAAATTTCAACATATCGTAGGAACCCTCGACGAAGAGAGTTTGCGAATCATAAAACGTCTGACGCAAGAAAAATACAGAGCTTTGACGGGGGAACTCAATAGACATTTCACAATGTCGGAACCGGTTAAACTAGATAGGTTACTACATGAGATAAGTTTAGGGAGGTCGGAAACCATCACATCTTCTGACTTGAATGCGAGATGTAGCTCCCGACTATATCGATGACAAACTGTTACGTTCGTTATGGATGAAACGACTACCGTCGAGCACATAAACTATTCTGATGGCCCGGGATGAAGAGGTATCCTTAACGAAATTAATGGAAAGTAGCTGGCCACGTCTTTTCCGTAACTCGGACAACCATAAGCGCAATAAATAAATCGCCAAATGCATATAAGACGAAACCGAACGTGACCAAAATAAAAGCTTGAGGTACTATCGAAAAAGATAGACGAATTATTGGAAAATAAGCCAAGACGATATCGCAGCAAGAGCCAGAAGCAGATATACGAGACGCGGATGTCAAAACGAAATTAATTCAATCTCGTAACCAACCCGAGCGTACACGCATTCAGCAGACTCCCCCGGTGACGACATTTGTCGATATTACCAAACGTTTGGAAATCGGGCGAACCGGTGCCGTCCTCCATACAACTACGAGAGGCAAATCGCTACCAGCGCGCGACACTGTTCGATAGTCTTACAGCCAACCGATTATTGGTGAAGGACCGGTTACCGCAACGCCACTATCTCGTAAATACGGGTGCAGAGCTGTCGACTACACCTGCGTCGAAAGACAACTCGCAACAAGCGGAAACCGGACGACTCGTAGCTGCTAACGGTTCTTATATATGGACGTTTGGAAAGAAGGAATTATTAATACTCGATTTGGGGTTGCAGACGAAAATGAAATGGCATTTTACAGTAGCCGATTTGTCCACACCAATCCTTGGAGTGCACTATCTGAAGTATTATCACATTATGGAAGATATGAAAAACCCCGTTTAATTCAATCAAACCGCGAGGCGTCCGATAAATAACGCATACGCGAGGCGGAAATTTATAGCCTAATCGAAGGCGGAGATCTCCGACAACTATTGGCCCTGTATCGAGATATTTTCCAACAACCTACTACACGCGTGCATTTAAAAATCGATATTAAACGCCACATTACGGTGTCCACCGGTGTACTCAAAGCCAAGACAGTTAACAGCAGAAAAATATGAGTAATGGCTGGGCACATGCGAGGTATCAAAGTCGCCATGGACCAGCCCACTCCTGATAATACCTAAGGACAGAGGAGAATGGTGCCTATACAGAAATTACCGACAATAAAATGCGATCACAGTTCCAGATCGGGTATCCACTATGACATATCTTTTATATTTCGTTAGCTCGATCTCGAATAGCGTTCTTAGCAATTGCTATATGCAACGCCAGCGGTACACGCAAGACTATACTTGCAACTGATATTGTGATTGTTGAAGGCGGAAATGTCCGACAACTATTGGCCTCATATCGAGATATTTTCCAACAAACTGCTACACGCGTGCATTCAAAAATCGATATTAAACACCACATTCAAACGTACGGTATCCACCGGTGTACGCAAAGCCCAGAGAAATATGAGTACCCTAAACAACAGTTCGAGGAAAACGTATGACTGGGTATATGCGAGGCATCAAATTCGCCATGGACCAGCTCACTCTTGATAGTACCTAAGTTACTCGCAAAATTCCGCGAAGAACAAGCAACCAATGGCAAAATGCCAGGACACACCAATAACCCCAATCCGAATATCACGTTAAAATTGCGATAAGATAAAAATACAGGAGTATACGTAGACCACGATAACCGACCGTTCGTACCGTTTTCTTTGCAGAAAGTAATTTTTACGGCAATTCACGGTCTAAATCAAGTATGGCATTCCTAAAATCTTAACAACGGACCGGAGGACGCAGTTTACGTCCGAAGTATTCGGCGAACCAGCGAAAATAGTAGGCTTTAACCACAAAATCACCACCGCCTACAACCCGAAAACATCGGACGATCAAATACGCACTTCGGGGCCATAAGGAATCTTGACTATACAGATTACCGATAGAGTAATGATGGGAATAAGAGCCACACCAACCGAACTAGACTATTCTCCGGCAGAGATGACTTTTGCGAATTCGATGGGACTCCCGTGTGAGTTAAAAAATGAGAATCCGAAAGAGCAAACGAAAATCGCAAAACAGGTACGCAAAATGGTATCAAATTTACGGACTATTTGCTTAGCAAAAGATTTGGACAAGTGTAAATACGTATTTATTCGGCGCGACCAGATTAGAAAATCGATCGACCCTGTGTATGAGGGACCGTACAAAGTAATCCGTAGAGAGGCGCAAAATTTTCTAATACAACTTGACGACAAATAAGATGCAGTCTGTATCAATCGGCTGAAGCCAGCACTCCGTATTTGCAAAACCAAAGACAATGATAGCGCGGCCAGCAGACCATCAAACAATCAGAAGAAAAGACAAAAAACGATGAAACAGATCCCGGCCAGCTATGAGTCACAAGCGAACGAAGCCAAACAATGCGGAGCGGACAGAATATTCGACCTCCTCAGAGATACCGTGACTCGATAAATATAATATAGGGGCACTATAAAACTGTGATTAGACCAGAAGCATTATATGCAGCGGAAGGCTTAAGAATGAACAGAAAACGATTAAATGAGCAACTTGAAATCGCAGAAAGAAAGTTCGTAAGAAGAATATTGGGACCAAAGAAATAAGGTGGAAAATATATAAAAAGGATCAATCAGGAAATATACCAACATGTGGAAAGCATCACTACCGAGATCCGGAAAAGAAGAATTCGATTCTAAGGGCATATGCAAAGGATGGAGCCGAGCAGGTTCACCGGAAGGTTATTAAGTTACATGCGAAAGCTAAAAATAAACGGTACGTGCGTAACGTATAAAGTAACGGCATAATATTTCGTAACGATTCGTTATCATTAGTATCAAACCGGTATCGTTAACCATATTTTAATTTAATTGGTTTCGTATAATAATTGGTATATGGGGTTTGCAAAAAAAAAAAAAAAAAAAAAAAAAAAAAAGATAAAGGAAAGGGAATAATATGTAGCAACATAAATAAATAGTTTTGGATCTTTATTTTTTTTTTTATTTTTTATTTTTTTTTAAATGGGCTCGGTGTTAACACTGACCCAACTACATGGACTTAGATCACCTACTCAGATTCTGAGGCGATCGAACATAGAAAGTATAAAGGAAAGAAGGAGGAGAATAGCGACTGGAGATGGGAAGGAAAGAATAAAGGAAGCATTGAAAGGAGTAGGAAGATCCAACGCCAAAAGTTCGGCGTATAGATGAGAGCACTCAGGAAAAAGAACAGGGCACTCAAAAAGGATATGGTTGCGGTCACATATAAAGGGAGGATCAGTAGAGTGGAGAGGGCAAAAGGGAGCAGGTGAAAGAGAAAAAGAAAAACGAGAAAAGGGAAGGAGGAAATGACCAAGTCTCAGTCTGATTAAAGAAACAATAGCCGAACGCCGAGAAAAGGGAAGAAATTGGCACCAAAGCTGTGAATTGGGAGTAGGCTGTAGGAGGAGGTAGAAGGAGGAGCGATTGGCAAAAAGGAAGTGTAGATGTCAACCTATAGTTTGTATGAAGACTTGCGGAGTGGAAAAGGATGTCTGAGGCAGGAAAATGCGGAAGGAATGCAACATCCTTATATATCGAAATATCAATGAGCGACCGCAGCACCGATATAGCGATTAAGGCGAACTAGTTTTGAATAGAGAATTGTGTATTTTCTGACCATATTATGTTTTTACAACGATGTGAAAAGGATTTTCCGGTAACCAATATTATTCACATGCATGGTCGATTGTCTAAATTTTTATCATATAAAATAATATACACTTTTGATCGCATAATCGTTATTTGTAAGTTAGATGCATCGGCACTATCCGATCTATTATTATTGCGGGATCTAATCGTCACGATTAGAAATGCTTCAATATACTCTTTGTCTGCCCCCAGCCCAAAACAAAAAATGTAAAATTTTTTTACTAGTAAAAATTTTTGGCTAAGAGGAGCTGCGCCAAAGAAATCATAAATTCAAACTACGAAAAGAAGGAAAAATATTATGTATATCTAAACATTAATTTGACAATGTAGAAGGATTGTTAAGGAACACGAAATAAAACAAGTAACCTCTAAAGACGGTGAAAATAATAGAAAAATTATAACATATCTAGAAGAGAAGTAATTTTTGAAAGTCGTTGGAAAAAAAATCAAAGGTAAACGATAAAACGATAAAGAAAAAGGAAGCACGGATAAAATTGTAACGTGAAAAGAAAGATAAGCCAAAACGTTTTTAAAAAATCAAAAAGAAATTTCAACAGAAAACTACCGATCATAATCATAAAATTAAGAGAACAAAAAAAATTAAAAATTACGTGAAAATTACTTTATACTACTAAATATTGAAAAAATTAATTTAATAAACACGAAAGAAGAAATCATACTCTTGCGACCACCGATTATTGTCTTGTACGTCAAATTAATCGCTATCAGAAATTTAAAGTATTAAAATGTTTTGTTTTAATAATTTATAGTTTACATATCAAATTTCAGATATATATTTATATATTTACAGAAATTTTACAATCAATATGCAGTTTTATAAGCTTTTCATCTGGTATCATAATCGTTTCCATCATGCAATTTATTTCGCTGCACTACGTGAGTAATAATTCCACACATTGTATGTTATTCATTTATTATATACCTTCTTATTTATTTCACCAAGATATTTCATCGAAAAATAAATTTTTGAGCAAACCAGTCGTTGCATTAGAGAAGTTCTACTATAAAAAGAGACCATAATCACACAAAAAAAATATAATACAAAAAAAATTAATTAATTATACATCTTAAACGGTTGATTGTTAACGTTATTAATATGTATAGAGATGCTCGCAAACGTATACTTTCCATAAAGACAATATCTTGCACTACCACCGAAACAAACTGATTACGTAAAGAATATTTATGCGATAATTTGCAGAATGTTGCACATCATGTAGTCTAAAAATTCAAATTAGTTTGGTCATTATCTCATTTACCTACAATGGTCATCAACACATTTTACAAATTCATATATTAATTACCCCCATGAAAGAAATATAATGCACTATCATTAACATAAACATAATTACTAGGTCACAGACAACGACACAAAAAACTGTATTTTTACAACGTCTATAAAATTGTTGTAATATGCTAAGTATCTAAAATTAATTAAACTTCGGGAGGGCGCACGCCGCAATACATTTAGGAATCCTATCTTAACATTAATACAGTTAGGTTTTTATAAGCTAGAAAAGATTATAAAAAAAAAAAAAAAAAAAATCATTTATACAACTTCACATTTAACTTTTACAAGAAAAACAAATAACAAAGCATAATACAGTTCTCTTAATGGACAATTAGTAGGAAGAAATAAATGGAACTTTAGTTGCTTATGTGGACTGCAATTTACACCATCACTTACTAAAATGCTTTAAAAAAAATTGAGCCATAATATAGAAGAAAAAAAATAAACAAATACGAAATAAAATTTAAATTACTGAAAATATAAAAGTTTTTGAAGTACAAAATCAGACCGTCAAGGTCATTGTCGCAAAAATGTAAAATTGAAAAGTAAATAACAAAAATGAAAACATACAATTGAATTGTAGGAAAAAAAATTAAAAATAAATAAATCTGAAATTCGCGTAAAAAGTTAAGATATAAATTTTTGACAGACGCGGATATGTCGATACATTCAACATTTTATCACAAGAAATAGAAATATTCTAAAAGGACGTCCGGTTACTAGATGTCGATTTCCCTCATTTGGTAGAAATGCATGCGATATAGATAACGTTAAAATATTCAGAGACATTATAGAATTCAAAAATACTTATTCTGAGTCTGATGCTCAAGCTGTTTGGAATAAGCTAAAACGTTATAAAGCAGAACGAAAATCACTAATTCTAAACGACATATTCAGAAGGCAAAATACTGATTTAAAAATCGAGATAAAATCGAGTAAATTCCAGGTCATGCTTGAATCCACGTAAATGAAGAAATGAGTTTTTTCAGAACTCTATATAACTATACGAAGAAAACTGAACTACTGAGAAAAATATAAACGTAAAGAGGGAGAAAATCTTATGCGTAAATGAAAAGCGGATGTACAGAGAACTGAAACAAACGAACGGAAGGAATAACTCAGTTATTATTAAAGAATTTACGAGAACACCCTAGGATAATAAAGAGAAAAATGTTTAAAGGAACTGTATTGTTAAGATTCATTTAAGGTTGGAGCGCCACAGTACACCGGGCCATTTGATATGGACTACGACGATTGATGACATTCTGTACCTAACTAGAAGATGGAAAAAACTATTAATCACTTTGTATAAAAATGTAATGAGAAAGTTAGAGCATTTTGTTATTAAAGTAAAGTAAGTCCTAAACCCGTGACAGAGTGTCGGGGATTATGAAGTTAAGGTTCACTTTGCATTTTATTATAGCAGTACAATCTATTCTTAAAACTTTTTCAATCAATAATTTATTATATATTCTATTTAACTAGTCTGAACATGTTTTCTTAAAACATTTTACTTTCTTATGTTATTAATAGAATTCAAATATGTTCTTCAATTATTAATGTTTAACAATAGTTTTTTTATAAAATGCATATTTTAAATAAAACTTCCGCATCTGCGCGTTTTTATATAGTCGTTATTAGCAGGATTAATTTTTAATATTGGATACTATTATTTTATTATTAATATATCACGTCATGTCACTTATAATTTAGTACGCGAATATTTTCGAAACACATTCATCAACTTTTATTTATATTTTTTAGGATTCCTATGAACAGTGGTATTTAATATTGATTATATCAGCCGTTATTGAAGTTATACCGGGCATACTATTTATATTGGTTGGAAACTCAGAAATTCAAAAATGGAACTTTCCTGCAAAAAAAGAAGTTCAACCTGAAAAGGTTTATGAAATACATAGTACTCTGTTGCCCAAAAAAACTTCAGAAACTTAAATGCTACAACTTTATTATAAAAGATATTATACTCTTCTACGCACATATTTTTACATACATGTGAATATTTGTAGTAAATTATACTACCCCGCTATGAAACATTTAGTTTTATTTAAATTGACTGAAGTTGAAAACTATAACCTATCAGAAGTAGTAAGATTGGGAAACATATTTCAAATTTTAACAGTAATAAATATTTCTTTACAAAATCTTCTGTATACAGGATATCAAGGAAATAGACCAATAAAAACAGGTTGTAAATTTATTGAATTTAAAAGCAATTAATGCAATGGGTTTTTTCATTCCTATGAAAAAACATCATTCATAAAAAAAAAACAAGTGAAACAAACCGAAAGTACATGCACATATGAGCTTAAAAATTAATTTAAAACATGATACGAAATACTATTTAATCCTGAACTTTATTTTTTCTTGAAAGATAAAAAACATTAAAGTTTTTATAAATTAATTGGGTTAGGAATAACACCATCTCCTTCTGACGCAAGATAGTAATTAATGATTTCATAAATAGGAACTTGAGATGATTTCAAAAAAACTAAAAAAATTGATATTTTAGATAGAGAAGGATTTTCAAAATCCAATAATTCGGTGATAATCCAAACGATGATGATTCATTACTGTGGAATTATTTAATAGTTTTAAACTTAAAATATAAAGGTAAGTATCTATTTATAAAAGAACAATATTTGATACTTTTTAAAACACTTTCGATGATCACACGGAAAAAATGATACTGATATAATAAAAGTGTGCCTGAAATTTGAACTACATCTACATCATAAAAATTATAATTCATCTATACAATAGTTATGATATTCTAATATAGTTTCTAAAATATTTCAAAGAAATTTCACCACAAAAACTTCTTAATTTAAGTGAACATACATTGGACACCATAGTTAAAAATAAAATAGCAATAACATCAAAAATGTATCAAAATGCTGAATATTTATTACATAAATACTGGTTTTCTAAAATACGTATCGTACTTTTTTAGATGTAAAACAATAAAAAAAATTTAAAAAAACATTCATAGGAAAAGTATCAGTTATTCAAATTACAGATGATATTTCAAAAAATTAATTTAAATTTTTAATTACGATATCACCTACAACTTACAAGGTACAGTAGAAAATCTGTTATTTTTCATTATTCTTAAAAGAATTGTTTTAAATCATTTTCTGTACATTTTTGGTTTCCAGACAGTGCTGGATTTAGACCTAAATTCGTGAAGCCTGGACCTAGGACGGAAACATTTGAGGTGCGCCAAAATTTAAATATTACTAGTGTTGATAATACCTTGTGATTTTATGTATCAAAGAATAATATATTTTTATCGTAATTTCGGTAAGCTTATCGTTCATATATAAGAATTGTTGATTTTGACTTAAAAAATTGTTATTGAAACCCGTTGATATATATATATATATACATATATGTTTATAACTTTCATTACAAGAGAGACAACATATCAGCACGGTCCGAGGACGCCATCACCATCAAATCCGTCACTGTTTCCAGGCGTAACTGTTAGTTATAACTAGCATACGTGATAAAGCTAGTGCAATTGCAAATAAATTAAAAATTATAATCGATATAAAAATATTTCAATTCTAACTTATTTATTATGAAAACTTACGAATGTGCAACCAGCACAAAAAGTACAGAGCTCAAAACATTTTTAAAAAAACACATAAATAAAATGATTACATATCTACACACTTTAGAAATATAAATTAATAATAGAATAATTATCGATACATTCTCTTACACATACGCACGTACATCCATACACATATACATATACGTATGTGTGGGTGTGGGTGTGTGTATATATTTCATTTTTGCAGAATTGTAGATCAATAAAAAAAAAAAATTCTGTTTATGTGAACGATTAAATGTTATAAGGGGGAACGGTTGGATATCCCCGTTCTATTTTAGTCACTATATTCACTACTCGACTTTAATTATATTTTTATTGTTTTATAATATTTTTATTATTGTATTTTGAATTTATTTATTTATTTTTGTTAGTAAAGGATTTTCCCTTCAGAATGATAACAGCCTTATTTATTAATCATATCATCTATATCCTCAAAAACCACTTATTTTAGATAGATCCGTCGACGTTCTTAATTAATAATCTCATATAAACTAGCTTTATTATAATTTTAATGTCTCCCAGGGGGGGGATATAAGCTAGAACGGCACCATTGCATTTTTAAACAATTAAACACAGTGAACAACAAAAGGTATAAAAAAACGAATACTGAATTTTTTTGAAGAAAGAATGCAACCAACACATTAAAAAAATGTGTATTTCTACAGCAGTAAGGGACCCTACTTTGCAAAGTTGGATTTGTAGTACGTATTTTAAAATTTCCCTGAACTTCACTAATTGCATTAACTATAAAAGCGAATTCTAGCATGCAAATTATTTATGTATCATATGTAAACTGATTAATAACTTTCAGTTTTTTTAAATTCATATTTAAATTAAACATTCCTATGCCTGAAAAATTAGTTTTTAAAATATGTTCTGTATGTTACAATCAATTTTTTCATATTTTACTTCTAACGTTACTTGTTGAATTTTTTCAATGTTGCACGATTTAAGCGTAGCGCACACCGGTGTGAAAAAATCGCGGGTCGCGTGACGTGGGATGAAGCGCGAAAAAACGCAAGCTAGCCAGGAAATTTTTCCGCTTCTCTGCGGACACCGACGCGAAGAGGGAATCGCAGATAGCGGAAGAAAAAGTTGCTGTCTTGATCAGTTGATAAAATGTAGTCAGTTGAAGATAAAGCCCTTTTGCTTTTGCTTTGAGTGATGATGTACTTACGCTACACTGATCTATTTTTCTTTTGAACAGCTAGTAACTTAACATAAATACCTTCTATCGACATCTGTTGATATATTAGGCAAGTTATAAATCAAAAAGCAAGAATTTAGAGTAACTTTTGAACAAATATTTATATAAGGTGACAGTTGCAGTGAGTAGTCATTTTGGAGCAAGCTGCCGCACTCCGGAAAAATCGTGAAATCTTAAGGAAATTATTTTTTCCATGTAAAAAACATATTGCCTCGTATTCGGGAAGGTTTAAAGTATATTTTAAGGTAATAAAAAAAAAATCGATTTTTCAAAAAATTTACAGCGCTGTTACCTCTTAAATACGTTGCATCCATCTCGTTTAATTCCCCGAACTGCCAGTCGTCGTCTAGCGACGTCAAACACGTTGTTCCCCGGTGGAGCTGCTGGTACGCGATAAGCGGCAATCGGTCGCCGTGATCGAATGCGCAGAGTGTCGGTTTCGGAATACTACTTGAAGCGTCTGCTGCCATGGCCGCTTCGGCTGTTCTCTATCCACGAACGAAACACATTTGAGGATTATCTTCTTATCGTGCTACTGCGGAAGCGTCGCTGAAATTTCAGTCGCAGCCGAACTGTAACGCGCAATATCGTTCTGGTGTCTTTGTTCTCGTGTAAATTTTATGATCTGTTTAAAAAAAAACCTTTTAACGTGAAACGAAATGCTCGTACGGGCTTTTCAATCCGTATTTAGTTGCATTTCCAGTTTTTCCAATTACGGCGAATTATCTAACATCACAAATTTTAATCTTATCTAGCGAAAATTCAGAATTATTTCAAGTCTAGTTGGCATCACAAAAACTGGAAAACTATCGCACAGTTCCTTCGAGTATACAAATATAACATCAAATCTACCTTAAAAAATTTAAGAATAAACAACTAATTTGTAAAAACAAAATCGTGAGAAGTTGTCATTTACCGGTCAACTAATATTGAATAGAACTATTCAAATTACCATCACGCTGTATGAAATGCCGAAACAGATATAGAAAAGTACTCGTAAATAAATCGAATATATTTTCGATAATAAACAAAGCAAACTATTATTTTTTTTTCTTGTTTGGGTTTTTCCCTGGGCTTGTCAGCAACGAGCGATTACCCATCAACATGTGTAAATAGCAGCAATTAGGAGTCACAAGGAATGGAATCTGACAAAAAACGCTATACCAAGGATGGAGAAACAATGACAATCAACGTCGAAAAATGGCAAACATGTGCACCCTGAAAACAGAAGGAACGAGATTGCAGAAGGTAAGAGCAAAAGGAGTTAGCTGTCCCTTACCATGATCACATCTGCAATTACAGAGCTCACAGTACTGACGGACAAAGGAATCAGCCTACAAATAATTAAGGAAGAAGAAACACGGTATATTTAAAAAGCAGTTAGAGCCATCAAAGCAAACTATTGAAACATCCTACACTTAATGTGATAGTACAAGTATGGGGAAGTATTACAGCATTGTTGATCGAACAAAAAATAATTCGTTTTAGGTCAAATATTTATATTCTTATTCAATAATAAATGCATCGTCTGCCAACTTGAAATTTTCATTCTTAAACTCCTAGTGCCAGAAAAAATGGGTTACCTTCACACAACAGCCTATCAAAATGTACGTAACAATATGTATACCGCATAAATATATCTGCATAATTTATACGCAGATTGTATATAAATAAAATATAAGTATACAATTAGCGAAAATAGATTAAGTGACAAGAATATATTTGTTTACCGTACATTTCTATATCCAAATACGAATTATCAATTGAATATAAATGCAAGAAGGATCAGTTGACTTATGAGATTCCTTGCAATAGATACAAGCTTGGACTGAGCTAGCACATTGATCTTCGACATGGTCAGAACTAGGAGCGGATCTACTTAAGGGCTTTTTGGGCTGCAGCCCAGGGCCCTGTGGATACAAAGGGCCCCTAGCCCCCATTGAATAAAATTCAGAGATATATTTAACTCTAATTTTTCAAAATTATTTTTACCTAATATATATTATCCTTCTTCAGAATCCACTTTAAAGGGTTGACATTTAACCTAACTGTGATAAAATATTTTTCAAAATCAATATAGTACATCTTACATATATATATATACTAGGTAAGTAAATAGAATTATAAATCATGATTTTTTTGTTTTCATTTTATTTTTCAATACTAAAGGAACTCTTTAATCATTTTTTATTTTCAGAAGACCATCAAGTTCTTTGTTTATTTTCAGAAAAATATCAAAATCTTATTTTACAATATGTCTGCTAGAAAATATAAAAGTGGAACTGAAAAACGAAAATTACAGTTAGATCGAGAAAAAAAAGAAATAAATGTGCAAAAATTGAAACTTTTTTAAAATTAGAACATAAAAACGAGAATGAAATAGCTACAAATCCATTAACAAGCGAAAAGGAAGGAACCTTACCGGAAGAGAATCTAACCGAAGGGAGCAGAAAATCGCAAAACCAGGAAAAATATACAAGTGATGAAAATGTGCAAGATCTTAACTACCAGCGACCTTCTCTGTGAACGGTATTGCTGTTCAGCAAGAGGACGATAATACCGAGGCGGAGAAAAATTTAGAAAATATTAAATTTGAGTTTAGGAAATATGTTGACGTGGACTCGTGGCCAGTATTGCTAAATAATGATCTAAATAATGATTTTATTAATGACATCCTCTCACATGAAATGACTGACTTTCAAAATAAAGATCCAGAAAATAAATATTCAGCTTCAATAAAAAAATACAAATAACGAAACAGATCATTTTCAAATAGTTATTTCATTAAGAAAATGAAAAATGTCCAATTACTGGAAAGATCTTGGTTATGTTATTCAACCAGGGTTGGTACTGTTTTTTGTTTGGTTTGCAAACTTTTTTCTAAAACCCCTACTCAATACACAACCGGATACACGAAAAGAAAATAAGTCTGTTTTAGACAAGCAGCTTCAGGAGCAATTAAGGAAAGAAACAGAATATTATCACAACGTGCTAAAACAGGTTATTGCAGTGGTAAAATTTTTGAGTATAATGGGCTTAGCATTTAGAGGTTCCGAGGAAGTATTTGGTTCTCCGCATAATGGTAATTTTATAGGTGCTCTGGAGCTATTGGCAGAGTTCGACCTATTTATTCGTGAACATATTGAACAACGAGAGTTGCGACCAAAACCGATAATATCGTACTTATCAAAAAAATGATACGAGGAAGTAATTGAGATTATGGGCAAACAGATAATTAAACAAATTATAACTCAAATAAATAACGATGACATAAAGTATTATTCAATTGTGATGGATTCAACCCCAGATCTGTCTCACAATGGCCAACTTACTACTGTGTTACGATTCTGTTTTCGGAGAAAAGTGTATGAAAGATTTGTATCGTTCATTACAATTAGTAGTCATACTGGCTTGCATTTATTTATAATAACATTCTACAAAACTTTTTAGAAACAAATGGACTATTACTGGATAGTTGTAGGGAGCAGTCTGATGACGACGCTGATAATATGGCGAGTCACTACAATGGTATACAAGCACTGCTAAAACAGGAAAATAAATCCGCGGATTATGAGCCGTGTGTTGCGCATTCCCTTTACCTAGTTGGTGAAGAATCTGTTAAGGTTGCAACCAAAATTGTGATCTTTTTTGGAGTAGTTCAAAAAATATGCGTTTTCTTTTCTGCTTCGACCCATAGGTGGGAACTGTTAAATCGTGAAACAAAACTAAAATTTACGTTAAAAAGTTTAAGTCAGACTAGATGATCTTGTCACTAAGATGCTGTCAAAGCTTTAAAAAATAATTATGATGAAATTATGAAAATTTTCAAAAATTTCAGCGAAAATGAGGATGGAAAAGTTGATTCCCGAAAAAAGGCACAAAATTTATTTAATAAACAGGCGACACTCGATACTGCAGTTTTGATTATTTTTTAGGAAGAAATTTTGGAGAGATTTAATTTGGTTAATAAAAAAATACATAGCCCTGGTTTAGATATTTGTGAAGGCAACAAGTTAATTGCGCCATTAAAAGAGTTCGTGAACAACATACGGCACCAATCAGATCAGAAGCTAAAGGAATATGAAGAGAAAAAGCTAAAAAATTAAGTACTAATGTAGGAACAGACTACAGTGACATAAACAACAGATGCATTATTTCAAAATTTTCAGATAAGTCTAGAGATAAAGTCTCAGTATACGGCGCAGAAAAATTTAAAAGAGACACGCTAAACATTGCGTTGGGTAAGCTGATTATGGATTTAAATAAAACAAGCCAAGTCTATAAGACATATAGCAGAAAATGCAAATTTTTAGTGGATTTGCAAGACAAAAATATGGATAACATAATAGATCTGGAAAGTATACGTAATATTATCGATTATTATCCAGATGACGTAGACGAACATTTAACGAATGAGTGCATTCAGTTAAAATCTTATTTACTACAGTCTAAGCCAGAGTCTTCCACCTTTTGCAGTGAAATTTATATGCTAATTTATGAAAAGAAACTTGCTGATGTTTTCCCAAATTGTTACACCATCTTAAAGATTTGTTTAACGTTGCCAATCACTAGCTGTGAAGCGGAGTGCTCTTTCTCCAGGATGTCATATATAGAAAACAAATGTAGGACAACAATGTCGGACTATCGACTAAATCATTTATCAGTTGTTTCTATAAATTGTGATTTAACAAAGAACTTACAATGTGATGAGCAAATAAAGGAATTTGCAGCACAAAAATGCAGAGTGATTACTTCATAATTTATATAACATAACTACACATAACCTGTCAATTTCTTTTGCAATAATTTCTGTTTGTATACACAAACACTAAGTCATATGAAATAAATCAAATATTTTATTGTCCTATTTTTTTCCTATAACGTATACCTACATCATTATAGGAAACGGTTTTTTGATAAAATGGCAATTAGTTGAGTAATTAGGTAGGCTCCTAAATAGCATTATCCCAGGGCCCCACAAATTCACGATCCGTCCCTGGTCAGAACCTCCACATTTCAGGCATCTGGCACGTCGTTTATATTGACTGGAGACGTGCAAATACAATAAACACAGAAGTGCATGGCACGAATTTAACTTCGTTATCCGCGAAAACTTTCCTATTTAATCTTTTAATATGATTAATCAAGAAGGGTTCACAATCGATCATGGCAAAAATTTCTTCGTCTGTGTACTCGATATCGAAGTTTTTCTAAGTAAGACGTGATATAAGTGTTATAACGAATCGACGTGAAACAAGGATGGTCAACAAGTTCATTAGCGAAGCTTAGCGAGGTGTATTGAACGAATAGCCGATTCCATTTCCTTTTTTTTTTTTTTTGGGGCTCGTCAACCAGGGACCTCACCCAGAAACAATAAGAAGAAGATTTAACTAATTAAAACTTGATTCGATCGGAAATGGCAGAAATAAAGGAACCAATGGCAGAATGAACGAAGCATAGTAGGGAGCAAGAAGCCCCTATTCCGACTTACCTTTTTAATTTAAAATAAGCTTTTCGATAGGGAATTTTTTCTTAATATTTCTGCGACTTTCAGAGCACTAACTGATATTCCACCTAATTATGCAGAAGAAATTCGTTCAACAAAAACCTTATATATATATCCGAATCGTTACGGCGATAAGATTCAGAATATTTATTTTTATTAATGTTTCTACTACTATTACTAGAATTGTATTTGATATAGTTATCATCATTATTTCCCTTGGTATTATTATCATCGTTATTATTATTATTATTGTTATTATTATGATTACTGTTATTGTCGACGCTGCCGATGCTATTATTATTATTTTTATTTGATCTAACAGTGTTGTCAGAGAACAAAGCTGATTTAGTCGCTATAGTCGGTATATATATTCCGCTCGATCACTATGCATTACCATTTTATCTGAACATTTCTAAAAACTACCTGGTGTAAATCAAAGTGGCAAACACGACTGACATTTTGTTTTATCTTCGTGTTTAAATAGCATAATATGTATCATATCTTAAAAGATAAAAACTTGTACAGTTATGAAATGTGATTAACTTTTCGCTGTTGGAAAATATGCACCAAATTAATTTTCAAATTAGATAAAATATACGCATCTTAGACCAAAAATATATTAATTGAAATCATTAACATGTGCGGAATAAGGAAACGTCGTCGAAAATAAAACTGGTGACTAAATTCGCGTGATGAACTAAAAAAAAGTGAACCAATACGGTGGCCTAGTCAATAACAGAAAAAATTTCTACCAAGATGCAAGGTAAATTATTTGTTTATTTTATGCATATGCGCATATTATAATTGTAATATTTAAAAATACACCATACTGCGAATTATAGGCTTGCCTACAGAACAGATGTAAAATAATTCCCGTTCTTCTTTTTTATCACCATTTCTATACTGTAAAAATATGCAAGCTTTTCACTTGTATCGCCTAAGAGCATGATTTAACTTTAGAGTTGAATAGCAGTAATATCGTGGTCGCAAAATGATAACTATTTAAAATATTATTCTAAATTTAATTAAACTTTATAGAACAAAACAAGTCGTCCGTGTCTTTCGCTTGTATTGTTCTATCATTCGATTATTTATTTAATAACTAAACCAGACGTTTTCTCAAGTTTTATCATTGTACTTAAATTGAACCTTAAGTGTTAATAATTTAGTTTCTCCAACGTGGAAAAAATCGAATGTTTATAATTTTTTTACACGTTAAAGCTTGTTAAACTCATGGAACCTGTACAGTAAAAGAAATATTGCAACACAAAATTGTAGCCTAATTACTAAATAAATCATGTGTTATTATTTTTTAAGGGCTCTAATTTGAGTTCAAGCAAATCAGAATAATGATATCTCTCACTTGAAAGATCTAAAATGTAGGAAATTGAAAATTTTGAGGGTAGAGGGGAAAAATATTTTTATATACATATGTACATGTATTATTATAAAACTGATTTATTTATAAATAGTACTAAGCCGTATGGTTAATTTCAGCATAGAAACTGAACAAACTACAGCAACAACGAAAGAAAATAAAACAAAAAGTAACAATAGAAACAAAAAAAAAACAACTGTCGATATAAATATGTAGGAAAACGTAACTTTGGATGTATAATAATATCCCCTTTAATTACAACTTGTATTTCAATAAGTTATTTAATATAATAAAACAAACTTTAATAACAAACAATATAGAACAATAAATTAGATAAATACCTTAATTAGAAACGTTTTCGGGCATAACCCATCATCAGCTAAAACTAACTTAAAGGAAACTTAAAAGTATGTTTTAAGTTTCCTTTAAGTTAGTTTTAGCTGATGATGGGTTATGCCCGAAAACGTTTCTAAATAGGTATTTATCTAATTTATTGTTCTATATCGTTTGTTATTAAAGTTTGTTTTATTATACAGTTTTAACAAACAGGATGTATTCACCTACATTTAAGTTATTTAATATTTATTTCATTGCATGTGTTTGCCCAAGAAAACTTTTAAATAATTTTCTTTACAGTAATTTTCTTTTTATCTATTAATTACTATTACTATTTTAATAAGTAAACTTGAGTTCGGTGGTAGTCCGAAATGTAAAACAAAATTAGTCTAAAAGAAATACAGAAAGGCAGACAATGTTTAATTACACTAGTCGGCAAAAAAAAAAAAAAAATTCTCTCCTTCTGTTTTTTATGCATAATTATCACAAATTTGACATTTTTCTGAATATAAATATGGTATAAAAAATTACAAATCACGTATACATTTTTTTTAATGGAATTTTTTAATATAACTCTTTTTTTTTTACTTCAAATTTAAATTATATATGTTTTATAAGTGATACAATATTAGATAAAATTTGTTACAAAACATCAAAAACCATTAGATAATCTAATTACTTGCTGTTAGTAGTATTTCATTTTGTAGTTTTCCTCCTTTTCATATTTTCTATTGGAGTTTCGTGACGGATCGACCAACAAAAAACGGCAAGCATTGCTTCTGACCATTTCCCGTGGTAGCGCCTCTCTATATGCAATATGGCTTGATGAAACCTTTCACCATGTATTTTTCATAAAACCCAACTTTATATGGAGTGGCGGTAAAAAAAAATTTTCACTTTGAACCAAAGATTCTTCTGTTACATTCTTGACTCCAAGCATCAAACTCGCTCTCTTTGAACAATTTTTCACTACGACGTAGTGCTTATCTCTTGCACGACTGTCTCACTCGCATAAAAAACAACAAAATTTTGTGTATCCTCCTTGCAATCCAGTTAACATTGCTAAAACTGTTAGATCAGCACAGATGTTCCACGTGTACTGTAAATATTAATTTTTTTCCAATAACAACTTCATATTTCCATAATTTTCTTTCATGTTTGTTACATGTGCGAGGGGAATTGAAGGATATTTATTACCATTGTGAAGTAATACAGCTTTTAAACTGATTTTGGATGATCGAACGGTCATCGATCGAGTGTGCTATCTATTGTTTGCTCGCGTTCGCGTCTTCCTTATCAGCACATTGTAATCGATAAACCGGTGAGACCGTTCTTTTATTATCTATTTATAAGATTACAATTTCGCAGCATACTAATTATTCGTTAACTTCTACCAGCTGTACTTCCGTTAACTGTTAGCACTTTTACTTTTATTTATTTATTTAATTTTCCTTATTATGTCTTTTTTTTTTTTTCATTATTTTAGTAGTTTACTTCATTTTAGTCGCTTAGCCGGATAGATGAGCTCGTCTAAGGGGGGCCGCCCGGCGGCCTCCTCCAATTCTAACAAATCGTCTCGTGATGGTTTGTCCCTCAGTTTGATGGGGGTGGATTCCTCCAACAAACGGAAATTTCCAAGCCCTTCTTCTCCTAAATCACCCTTGCCCTCAAAGGAATTTCGACTTTCGCAAACCGATTTAAGCGCTCCCGAAAACAATAATAATAATAATAATAATAATAATAATTATAATGACAATTGCAACAATCATGATAATTATAACGGGAAGTAATGTTTCTGCTTCCATTGGTACTACTGCTACTCCTTCTCGTACTACTAATATTACCAATAATAATAATAATAATAGTAATAACTATAACAATGACAATAATAATAACAATAGTACAAATAATTATAATAAGAGTAAAGATAATTTATTGTTCTCGGCCGATCATCCAAGACCTTTTACCGTTTACGTCGAAAGTTGCTCCACGGATAAACATTTAGGTAACCTCCATCCCTTAGCACTTGACAGGCTAATTAATTCCGTTTCCTCCTCGCCCACGAGCATTGTCCCCCAAGGTAGGGGTCGTATCTCGGTCAAGTTTCCCTCCGTCTACTCCCCTAATTCCTTTCTATCTCATCTGAATTTTTTCGCGTCGCATAATATCGAAGCGTACATTCCAAAATCTGTGTTATTCGGAATGGGCATTATTTCCGGTATCCATCCGTCCTTTTCCGAAGATGAAATCTTGGAAGGGATCGATTCCACCACTCCTATTGTTTTTCTGTAGGTAAAAAAAATCCGACTGGTTCTGTTGAAATCAAATTTCATAACACTTCTCTTCCAGAGCACGTTCAAAATATTTGTTCACTGCTGACTTTGATGTGCTCAATGTATTTAAATTCACATATTTTGTTTTCTTAATATTAACTGCAATACCATACTGTTCAGTTTTATTACTCCATACCTATACTCTATCTTAAAATTTGTTTTTGATAAGGCACGTCTGTATACAGCTATGTCCAAGGTTTGAAAGTCTGTATGTCTCGTGTGACTCAGTCTATCACCGTATTAAACAATAATGGTAACATTACGGAGCTCTGATATACTCCTGTTTGCATAGGAAAACTATCGGATTCACCCACTGCATAACCAACTATGCTAGTTACGTCATCGCATAATACAAACCCGATTGACTTGAAATACTATCAATATTATTTACCATGGAAACATGGTCCCGTATGAAACCCGATGAATATTGGTGAGTATTGACCGGGTAGCCATCAAATAAACGGAGTTTCCTTGCAGATATACTTTCTTTACTTAATATAGAGTTGAAAATTAAATGGGCGATAAACGAGAGTGTTTTTTTTTCTAAGGAAATATAGATTTGAATAAAAAAAAAAAAAATGAATTTTAAACTCCTTATAACACGATTTATAAGCTTACCACTGAGAGAAATATTGCGTTGACTATTCAACGTCATAGGAACGAGCAACATTTTAGGTTGACTTATTTTCATGGAAAAATATTTGCATAAAAAATTGTGAAATAAAATTTCTCTTTTTAAAAAAACTTGACGTCAAAATTCACTCTAAAAATTTAATAGAAATACACTAAAAAATAAAAACGAATCATCTGATAAAAGCGGGATATTCTTAAACAACATTCATACTTAATTAAGAGTCTGAAAATGTACTAAAGATTAAAAACCGTATTAAATATTTCTGAAGTTTTCAATACTTCTCTCACAGAAAATGAGTTATTATATTGTACGCATTAAAGTGGTTCTAATTATTGTTGTAGTGTAAATTTCGCTCTAATAAGTATTAATGTTGTTCAGGAATAATCTCATATTATTCTCGGTAAGTATATTTTATTCTAAAATATATTATATTTTTATCGAGTAATTTCTTTTTACTTTTTTTGAAAGTCAACTTTGAAGTCGGTATTTTTTTAAAAAAAAAAAAAAAAACAATTCTCAAATAACATAAACTTTAACATTATTTAAGAAATTTAGAATGAGTTTAGAATTGTCTTTACACGCATATGTATGTACACATATGAATTTATTTGTGAAATTTCAAAAAATGACTACATTCATAAAAAATTTTCTTTTTCAAACTATTTTCATCTTTTTTTAAATTTCTCGTATTTAGCCATATTATATACTTTCGATCTATAGGTTAACTGAAATCTTACAATTGAACACTTTCAACTATAAAGATTTACTAAGAAAACTATGAGTTTTGATTTTGTTACACGTATACGCCAATTAACCTATTAAAATATTAAATATAAATATTCGAAATTCTATTTCAGTTCGCGTGGTTATTTGGATCGTTACATTTATTGGAATAGTGGTTCACTTGTTCCAGATAGAAAATATAAATATCGCTATTTTAGCAATGGTTAAAAATGGAAACCAGAATACGGATAAATTTAATACAACAAATAGTTCTATATGCATTAAATACAACCAGGATCATGCCAACGAAACAATGGAAGTTATTAAAACTGAAACATTAACTGAAAATGTAAGTGAAACAGCATTTACTGAAAAAATATCATTACCTAGAACTGTAAAGGTGATACAAATTTCGCGTTTTGCAATATTGTCGGTAAAGCGTTTTTTTTTATCTTATTTTAAAGCCGGTAAATACTTCGAAGTTTCCATTTTTGCTTCCTGTTGGTTGCCGCTTGTAATAATTCGTGAAATATGTTAATTCAAGAAATAACTGAAAAAAGTTTTAAATTCCGTTACGAAATTGCGTAAGTTTAAGGATTTGAAAGTTTTTTATTTTGCCGATGAAAGACGTGAAATGATAAACATAGAACGGGAAGAACAAAATGTGAAAAAAAAAGATATCGGTACAAATCACTAGTCATCCTTAAAGAAATATTAAGTCAGAAAGGGTTATCTACCATCCGATAATCTGAATTTCTCGTTTTTATACAAGCTATAACAGCAGAGGACATTAACATGAATTTGCTTGATGAACAAAACAGTAGCAACTATTTCAATCCTATGTATTTACGTGGATTTCTTCTTTTTCGTCGTAGTTGCCCGGTTCCGAGCGTCGAGATCTATCATCTAATGTTATGTATGATCTGTCTCCAGGCTTCTCGATTTTCCGTCGCCCGCAATGAAATCCTCAATTGATAAGCTCGTCCATTTCTTCATCTGGTCCACATAACGGTTTGGAGCACGTTCTCTTCTCCTTTTCCCGTCCACTTTTCCTTGTATAATCAGTTTTTCTGTAGAGTCCTTTCTGATCACATGACTGAAAAACCGTGCCACCTGTTTACAGATTGATGGGTACAATCTTTCCTGTTCTCTAATGTCAAATGCGTTTAATACAGATGCGTTGGTTCTCTCGCTGTCCGTGGTATCCGTAACGCACGTCGGTAGCATGTCATTTTGAAACTTTCAATTCGTTTCTGGAAAGTGACGTTAATGGTCCATGACTCAAATCCATAGGTGGAAACTGAAATTTTATCATCATCCCGATCAAATGCAGTTTTAATTCAGTAGCACAGTAAAACCCCTCTTAGCCGGCTTCGGATCAACCGGCCTATCTCTGGAAAAAAGTTTTTTTTCTCTCTTCTCCCCCCCTTTCACAATCAACGAATATTACGTACATAGTAGCTAGTACCTAGATGACTCATTTCACGAAAATAGAACTGGATAATGCGACGTTTGTAAGAGTGGGGAAACGGTATGAGTTCGCGAAATTCAATCCCCCACCATGTGTTCTCCGCTTATCGCTTTGTTGGAACGTTTTTCCACATTTCTTGGCAAATCATTTTTTTAGAATTAGGAAAAGGCGAGGAAGAAGCTACAAACTGTACTGAACCTTTTTCTTTCAGTTTCGTTTTCGTCTTTACGCGGGCATCGTTTGTTGAATAAAAACGAGTGAATCAGGAAAACGATAACGTGTGATCGTCTCGTTTGAGGCACAGGGTTATAAGAGTGTTAAAAAGACTTGACAACGAAGAATTGGTAAGAAAACTCTGTAACGAAATGAACGTGGGGAAAACTTTGACCTGATTTTAAAAAATCCGCTCAAGAGTAGCAACGATTTCGAGAATGAAGAAATCGGAAATAAAGTCATTTTACACGATCTGCTTTCATTACCAGGTGGGAACCGAATGCAGTTGGAGGACGTAGAGGAATGGATAGCAAAAAGTGACGAAGACTTGAAAACGAATTTTTTACGAACGAAGAAATAATCAATATCGTCAGTAAAGATAAGTACGAACTTGAATACAATGGAGAAAATGCAGACGTGGAGGGTTTGCAAAATATAAGTCACAAAGGGGCAAAAAAAGCTGTAGAAATTTTATTGCAACATGTGGAGCAACAACAAGATTTATCAGCATTGGACGTGGTGAACTTAAGAAAATGGAGAGACGTGGCTTTTAAAAACACATCAAAAGGGAAAAAGTAGAAAAAAACATCTGATTTTTTAAAACAATAGTACATGTTCACTCTCATCTAAATATTCAGGTAATGTAGTTCAAGTTTTAAGTTTTCAAAGTTTATGCGGTCTAATAATGAAAATTGTTGGCGTTCGTTTTGAAGGAAAATCAGTTTTTCATAGGAACCTCGGATTAACCGGCCAAACGTGGGACCGGCTAGGTCTCAGTCCCGATCAAACCGATTAAGAAGGGTCTTGTTCTTTTCTTTTCTCCTTAATCCGTAGATTGGTGGATAACCTTTATGATTCTCGATCGTAATAACTAAAACTAAACATTAGAATTCCCTTTGTTCAACCATTCTTTTTAAGTTTACGTAACTGGTTGCTTCTGTATCCTTTATTATTTGTTCGATGTATGTTTTGCTTGGTCTTCCTCTATAACGTTTTCCTTCCATTTTTCCTTAAATTATTTGCACTAATTTATGGTTATGTCGATATATAAGTGACCTATTTAATCCTTCTTTCCTTTAATATTTTCACTAAATTTCTCGAAAGACTTTTTCGTTTGTTGTTTTCTGCATCCAGTTAATTTTTTGCATCCTGTGCCAACACCATGTTTCGAAGGCCTTAATTCGATTGTACATTTGGCTGCCTATCGCCACGTTTCCAACCCTTACAGCAATATGCTCCATATGTATGATTTTATGAAATGTTTTCTAGTTTTCAAGTTTATGTTTTCTGAGGTCAGTAAGGATTTCTTGTTATTGAAAGCAGCTTTGTTAGGGTTAATTTTTTTGTTGTTGTCTCTTTATCGCTTCTTCCGTCATTAGTTGTTTGTTAGGGAAATAAAAGAGCATTCGAACAAGAAGTGATTCTTATCGCAGGTTTAACTGAGCTCTGGAGGGTCATAAGCACACAAAGGTGACTGAACAAGAGAAAAATAGAAAAGGGAAGCCGGAGGCAGACTATGATTAACCGCAGGCGAAACGACAAGGTAGGGGAAAAAGTTAAACCAGTGAAGAGAGGAAGGAAAGGATTGTATAGAAAGGTAAAAAAATCGAATTCAGTCTAGAAATCGTAATGGGAACCATAAGAGAGACAGTAGAGAGTTTGAGCAGGAAATCTACTGATGAATAGACCATTGATCGCTACCGAACGTGCTAACGAGTCAACCAACTCGTTTTGCCAGGGATGCCGCAATGACCGGGAATTCATGGTAGATCGATCACGATAGAACAGGATGCAAATAAATTAGAAACTAAAGAGCGAATTTGCAGAATGATGGAATCAGTGACACGAGTGGGAAAGGGAGAGGAGATAGCCAATAAAACACCTTTCGATACCGAGGATAAGAGGAATCTAGACATGTTATTGGTCGAAAATCGCCTCTGTTGTTCCGCAATTTTTTCGAAATCCATATTGATCATCTGCTAATTTTTTTCTTTTATTTTTTTATTGATTCTATTCAATATGATTTTAATTAGCATTTTTGATGCCTGCACAAATATACTGATCGTTCTATGTTCTTTGCATTTAGTTGTTCCGTTTTACTTCGGTATCATAATCATAATGCTATTTCTGAAGTCATTCGGGATTTGTTCTTTCTCATAAATTTCCATTATTAATGCGTATAAGTGGTTTTTCACTTCTCTATTTAGATTTATTAATAATTCACTTAGGATCCTGTCATATCCCGGTGTATTTTTACTTTTTAATTGCTTAAGGGCATGTTCAATTTCTTCTGTTGTTATAGATGGACCGGAATTATTGTCGTCTCTTAAAGTTCCATTTCATTTTTTCTTCACTAGATTTTCCGCAGTATGGCCACTTAGATCACATTTTTCTTTCTCTTTAGTCAATATTTGCTTTTTATTCCTAAAATTTCTCATTATTTGTTTGATTTTTCCCAACATATCTCTTACGTCATTTTTATTTTTATGTTGTTCACTTTACATGTTTCATTTAAAAATGCGTTTTTATCAGTTTTTGCATGACTTGTTTACTTTTATCTTGACATTTTTCAGACGTTTCCTTTCTCTTTTACCACTATTCGCGCATATTTATCGTTAACCATGTTCCTTCATAGTATCGGCATCTTCTGTTAAATCTGCCGCTTCTATGGCGTTTTTCAATTCGCGTTATAATTTACATTATTTTTTAAATGCCATCTATTATATACCGCGTTATATTCTTTTATAGTTTTATTTTTATTTTTGGCGCTAAAATTTCCAAAAACCAAGCCTTTCTGTTGTTTATGTTCTTCCCATCTCCTATTTACTGGAATATGTTTAGCTGCGATATTTACCTCCCGGTGATCATCATGCATATAGAAACGTTTGTGGGCGATGCTTAAATGCTCTGCTACGCATGAACGTGCTGTGGCGCTAGCGTAAACATTAAAATTAGTTGTTCCCCTCCTTCGTTTCCACCAAAGGCATATTTGCCACAACGGTATGCGGAATTCGAGGCGTTCATTTATTTCTCGAAAGTCTCCGACTGTTATCGCAATTTTCTTCATCTCAAGTGCGCCGTATTAAAGTCAACATTAAATTTCTCGGATGTCAACATCGGTTTTACCAATTCGTATAGTTGTTTTTACAGAAATCAACAAAAATTATTGTGATATCGTAATGGACGATGTTTTAATTTATTACAAATAATTTTACTATGCCATCTTCTACGCAGCGTCTTTGCATTTACGTTTCAGGATAACAGATTTGATTGGAGTAAGTCAGATCAGAACTTAATCCTAGGAGCCGGACATTGGTTTACTACGATAGCTAATTTGCTTGCTGGACTATGTATATACCAATTTGGTGCAAAAAATGTATTTACTTTCAGCGCAGTTGTATGCATATTTTCTTCCATTGCGACTCCGTTAGTAGCTTTCTTGGGACCCATCTGGATTGTTGCGATTAGAGCGGTTCAAGGATTTTTCTCGGTAAGTGTTCTTAAGGTGTACCAAAAGCGTTAAAGTGTACCATAAATGATAAAATTACTGATAAAGACAAATAATTTCGCTTATTCATGTCTTACTAAAAATCGAAATGAACTGGTTTTACATGTGGATCTAATTAATTTATTTTTCTCAATTTTCTTATGCCCGCAACAGGCTGCTGAAAGCGCCCAATAACAGCAAAATATTATATACATTCAGTATGAATACATGATACGATTGGCTAAATAAAAGTGCTTTGGGGGGGGGGGGCTCGTATACTTTTACCCAGAAAATATTAGAAAAGGAAGAAATCAATTACATCTCGAAACAATCAGATATTGTTAGTAGGAAGGTACAAATAGTGGGAATAATATGTGGAGAAGGAAAAAACAGAATATAAGAGGCGCAATATGAAATAAGGAAGGTCAAGTATCAGCAACTGCAATACAGAACGCTCAACAAAAACGGATGAACAGTTAATAAGCACATAATCAGCATCGGAAACATGCGCTTCGTCTGAAAGAAACCACCGGGTAACAAAAACGGAAGGAAAGTAGTAGAGCATGGTTTAAGAATGTAGGTGAATGATGGAAACAACAACAGAACGACGACGAAGTAAGCGAAACAAAAAGAATCGCGAATTAGCAGAAAGACTCAACAGGCAAATGAAATGAATTATTATTAGTGGAAGAGGGAGCGTAAATATCCGATGACATGATCTCAGGTGAAAACCTTTACACAGTGGAAGGAGATTAGAAGATGAAATTTATTTTAAGAAAAGACGCGCGAGAAAACAAAAACCCGAATGCCAAAGATTTTGCCACTCCGTTACTAAAAATGCCTAAATGGCTAAGAGCCTGCAGCAAATCTATAAGGAAGAAAGAACGTGGTAAAATAATAAAATCACGGAAACGATCAGATATTAAGGAAGAGATGACCTGAAAAGCGCTCATGGAGTCAGATATAATCAAAAATTTAGCAAAAAGGTGATTAGAGGAAATGAAAATAATGCGAAGTAGAATAGTCCTTAATTTGTTTATAAATATGAAACAAAAAGGAAGCAGGCGAAAATATTTCGCAAAGTTAATATCTAGGAGGATAAAAGAAGCAACGACATCAGCCGGCTTCTTCGAACCATCAGTAAACACGGTTACATGAGATGGAAATTAACGAGTGACAGCACCGTATGGAATTCTTGTCTAATTAAAGCTTGTAATTAATCTAACAAATAAACTAACATAAAAAAAAAAGTTTGAATACCATTTTTAGTGTAAATTTATTGGCTAATATTTGATAAAGAATTTTTTAGATCAATGCCTAGGAACATTCAACAAAATAAAATAAAATTAAATTACGTATATTCATCGCTGACCTTAAAACTGGAAATTCTCAAACATTAATTCTTCCGCAACATACATACATGTAAATCTGCTGGAAGCACATCTAGAAAAATATAAAATATAAATAAAAATCAGCGCATAAGTGATTTTCAATCCGGCCAAACTGTTATTAGGAGATTTCGTATTTCAAATTTCATATATAACATGTATAAGAATTTATGAACCATGACTATACTTTTCACCTGTCAGTCACGTAATGTTTTCTAGCAAGTGTAAGTATAGATGTGTAACTGCACTTTCGATAAACACGCACGCTGCACAACGCACATTTAAAAGTCCTACAGCGATGGAATAGAGGTAACGGAAGCAGGCTTAATTAATTGGAATCTACATGTAGGTGGCACTTAACTTTAGTCATTTGCTGATAAAAGCGTAGGAATTAGTGCTCGGCAGAATTATGTGCGACGAAGTAGCCTTTTTAGGGCACATTGCTTGAGAAGGGTCTAGATGTAAAAACAGCCCGCCACACACTCCCCTGCGTTACAGCGCCTGTGGTAGGAACTCCATCCGCAGTTGATATAATAAGGCAAACATGTTCGTCTGCTAATAATTACAATGATGTATACCAATTCATAAAAACTCTTGTCAATTCAGCTTTCATCACTGTGTATTATAAGGACGAAGAATATGATGCATCATTTTGTATTGATAGGAATTGCTACTCATGTGTACCACATATTAAGCATTCTGTGTGTGTGCTCAATTATTTAATTTTTGATATTTTTGGGGTTTTCAGGTAAAATCATCCTAGCAGTAATACTTTTTAAAAATAAAATTTTTTATATTATTTATTTTTGAATGAATACTTTTGAAATAATTAAAATTACTTCGCATTATGAACTTTGTACATCTTTATTATAAGTATGAGGTCTGGCACGCTTTTTAGTTTATTTATGTGCTGACTATTAAAGTGTGGAGACGTGTTTTCCTGCATTCAAGTTTTGTTCTTTTTAATTTGTGACTGTAGTAATATTATTCGCAAAAAATCTCATCAGTGACTAAAGTGATATTTCTATTCAAAATGCTAGTATGTGATAACGCAAATGTTTGGCAACATTTTGCATTGTAAACAACAATAGTCATGGCATAGATTTTGCAAAATATTTATCTGATATTACTCTTACAGTGATCAGGATAATTAAGAGAAGAATTTGTGTCGGAATAAAGTACATACATCATTGCACTGTTTATTCAAGAGAGGAACAGGACTTGCAGATATTGATGTTTCATCATTTTACTTTCCAACCAAGGCACAATCATTCATTCCTAGTGATAAAATTGCTGCATGGTATAAAGATGATTAAAGGCAAATTATTAGCCTTGCTGATAAGCTTAAGCATACAATAGGGTCTAGCTAGTCAATAAAGAAAATTGAATATCTGGAAATTCATCTCAACCATTAGAACATTCTAAACCGTGCATCATTGTATATTCCACTGCCATCCTGTATTGCATCAAAGGAGGCCGTTATTAATGTGAAAAACACAGACCAGATGTGTTTCAAATATTCTGTGCTTGTAAAATGTATTAAGATGAATCATCTAGAATATGTTAGTAATTATGTGCAAATGTATCTTTATTACAGAAATACAACTGGAATGATATATGAGAAGAAAAATCCTCAATCATCCATGAATGTATTTGGCCTTGGATGTATCCCCTTCAAATAGTAAAGGAGGAAAAAGTGGATTATATAGACTTACTACTAATAACTGAAGATGATAAATCACATTATTGCTGGATAAAGAACTTAAATAAACTAGTAGCATGCCAAATCACTAAGAATCATCATTGCATATGTATATGCCACCGTTGCTAGTGGTATGTTTAAAATCATGCTATATATCTGGCTCATACACAGTGCTGCTCTAATAATACTCCTGCTACAGTTGTTATGCCGACGGAAGAAAATAAAATATTGAAATTTCAACAATACAAACAACAACAATATATACCATTTGTAATATTTACTGATTTTGAGTGCCTCCTACAGAATCATGTTAAGGAATTTATCAGTGACAGCGATAATAATAATGCAGAAATGGTTGGCAAGCATCAAAAAAGTTTGAAACATGAAGGAAATATGGGAAAATGTAAGTGG
This sequence comes from Icerya purchasi, assembly GCA_039619475.1. Classification (NCBI taxonomy): domain Eukaryota; kingdom Metazoa; phylum Arthropoda; class Insecta; order Hemiptera; family Monophlebidae; genus Icerya; species Icerya purchasi. The sequence continues at coordinate 488,381,635 of CM077115.1, forward strand.
AAGCGCGGGAAGATGGTGCATGTGGTGATATTCAGAACAATCCTCAAAAAATAACTAGTACCACTCCTATACAGCATGAGGCGTTTTGCTTTTGTTATTATATTGTGTCAAGATGTGAAGAGGATGCTGGTCTTAATGTTACATCAGGGCCTTGAGCACATCCTTTACAGCAATTAAACTGGTTGTATATTACTACGTGTTAGTGGCCTAATCAGTTTTATCAATCATCCACTTTAATTACTCATATGCAAAGCATCACAGTAGAAACATATAGGCTAGAATGCAAATAAGCATTGTGAGGGTTAGTATTACAGTTATTTTGGTGGCATATATGGGAATACCCATCAAAATCTATAAGCTGAGACATATCTCTTCATATACATAGATGTTTCATACATGAGCGAAATAAACACCATAATTATACTTACATGCAGACACATGCAGACATTTAGGCAAACACACATCTACACATACACACATGCACATGCACAACAATCTAGCAGATGTTAGTAAGTTATATTAGCACTGCCTGGTTATATATGTAGTAAAGCAATCCCCAGAGCACACACACACACACAATTTGTTAGTGGGTTAGAAAAGTTTAAAGGTAAGTTGTCAGTAGTAAAACATATTCTCAAAGTGTAACGGGGCACATTAGGTTTGGTAAGTAAGAGTTATAATAAAGGCCGCCCCAAAGCATATACACCTGCACATATGTGCATATATGCACACACTCACACGCACATACACACACCCACACATACTTGCACACATGCACATACATGTGTACATGCAAACACACCCACATGCACCAGCTACACATACTTGCTCACATGCTTGTGTGCACACCCATTCACATGCAAATACACACACACACACACACACACACAATAGCTTAGCATGGGTTAGCAAGTTATATTATCATTGGTTGATTATAGATGTAGTAAAGCACATTTCACCAAAGAATACACACACAAAAACAGCAGATTTGGTAGGAGTTAGAAAAGTTTAAAGGTGGCTAGCCAATAGTAACACATATTCTCAAAGTGTACTCAAACATAAGCAGATAGTACTGGTTAGCAAAGTATTACATTGGCTAGGTAATCATAAATGTATCATTAACACACATGCAAACACATAGGCACACAAAGCAACTTAGTACAGTTTAGCAAAATTATAATTGGCTGGATGAAGCCTCCTTCTAATCTCCCTACTGGATAAGTGTTTTTAATGAGGAATGACTATTTCCAGTGGCGGAGTCGACAGAGAAAGCATGCAGTTGCATTAGGGTATGTTGGATGTTAAGATATATTGTTTTTTGTTTGTAAAACTGAAGATGTATATGCAGCAAGCAGAATGGCATAGTTAATGTAAAACATTGTGGTGTGGCTGTAAAATCTTATTGGAGGGCCCAATGTGAGAGGGAGCCATGGTCATTTGATGGAGTATTGACTTTTGATTAGCTGTGTAAAGGAGGAGTGGTCATGTGACAAAATACTGGCTTATGATTCATTGGTTAGAAAAGGGGCATGGCCTCATGATGAAATACTCACTCCTGATTGGCTATGCTCCTAGAAGTGACATATTCTACCTACATAAGTAACATTGGTTTGAAATCACCATGAGACTAAGAGTTTTCCATCAAGTTGAATCAATGTGAAGCTTGTTTTACTCGGAAGGATTAAACGGCGAAAAATTAAAATTAATTAAACCGAGTAATGTAATAAATCTTTAAACACTCTTATTTATTTTTTAGTGTTTATCACAACCTGTGTGCACGATAAAAATTATATCAAAGTGGTCGCCCATCGAAGAACGAGGAAGATTTATGTCTATTTTTATTGGTAGGTAACGTTTCCTTTTAAATTAAAATTTGAAAAAAATGTTGCCATTAATTCACAAAGTCTGTTATCCGCAAAAAACGAAAATAATATATATTCAGTTCTAATAATCAAAATTTAACTATTTTCTTAGCGGCTCCGTTCGGGGCTTCACTTGGCTATATCCTGTTCGGCACTATTATTGACTATTTTGGTTGGCAATATTCGTTTTATGTAAGTGGAATTTCCGTTATTCTATGGTTATTAAGTTGGTGTTATTTAGTTTATGATAGTCCTGAACAACATCCTAGTATCAGTGAAGAAGAAAAACGCTACATCAATATGAGCAGCGGTATCAAAGTTTCAGATAAAAAGGTAATTTTCTTGTTTCAAAATACATACGATCTGACTAAACATCAGTTTTTGTTTTTTTTTTACATAATTTCTGGATTTTTTTCTTCATTTTTCTTATTATTGTTTGCCCAGATATTAAACCATTTGGACACTAAACATCCCGTTTCATCTTCACCACTTTCAGCAAAGGTTATGTGTTCAGATAAGAGCTTTGATCTGTCCGCAAAGGAAAAAGAATAAACTAGCTTTTGTGTAAATTAAATTCTTAGTTCTTGCGAAATCATTAAAAATTATTCTCATTGTTGAAAATTTTCATTTAATAAGATTATATATATAACTCGGCCATTTTGGCCGCGCAAGGGGCTGTGCCTCTTGAGCCCTCTTGCTTGCATTTCTGTCTCTTTCTCTTCTATGCTTTATATAAAATGATCAACATTTACAACGTTATTCTTACTGGCATCAACACAAAAAAAATAACATAATCACAAAAATCCTATCCTAACATTTAACTTTCATTGTATAAAATTAAGACATTGTTTCATTACATTTTTCGTTACATGTTTCGTTACATAAAATTGTGACATTTTTTAAATAACAATAACAAAAATCCTATAAAATATAACAAACGTTACATAAAATTGGGACATTTGCGTTACATAAAACTGGGACATTTGTGTTACATAAAATTGGGACATTTGTGTTACATAAAATTGGGACAGTTTTTGGGACATTTTTTATAGATGATGATGATATTTTATACATATACACATTAATGTTACCATTCTTGTACCAGTAGTTATTTTAGATTTAATAAATTAGAATCAAAAATTTTATATTAAAATATACAAACACAAACAAATGTAAAGTTAAACTTTGTAGCTTACTACTGTAGTTTTAATTCAACATTTCATTAACTGTTTCCCCCTTTAATATTATTAAATATCCTAATGCATAATGATGTCCAACCTCCTGCTCTATGCGCCAAGCTTCTTGGGCTTAATATTCCATCTACTTTCATCTTTCTTATTCTAAACCTTTTCCAAAATAGATCCTTCTTCCTCTCTACTCTCTCCCGTGACATTTCCAGATGCATCTCCTGGGGACTTCCTCGGGGATCTTGTCTTAGCCCCACACTTTTCAATATTTATCTTTCTAATATTGCTTCTCTCCCTATGATTTCCTCCTCTCTCCTTTTCGAAGATTATATCCTTATCTCCTCTAGTTGTAGTGATGTGCCCACCGCCAACGAAGAGATCAATAACTCTTTATCTATCCTTAGTATCTTCCTCTCCTCAATTCACCTCTCTCTCACTCATCCAAAGTCTTCCTCTATGGTTTTTTCCCTCCGTCCTTACAATCAAGCTTTGATAAGTATTATTTCATCTAACATTCCGATTCCGCTCGTCAGCTCCTTTTGCTACCTTGGTGTTATTCGCAACAGCCAACTCACTTTCCATGAACACATTAACTATCTCTACAATTCCTCCCTCAAATGACTCAGTCTCCTGAAAGCCCTATCTTCATCCAAATGGGGTGGTGAGCCTTCTATTTTACTAATCCTTTATAAAGCTATAATTCGTTCTAGGATTGATTACTATTCCTTCATTTATGGAAATTCCTCTAAATCCCTCCTTGCCAAACTGGACAAAATTCAAAACTGCTGCCTTCGGCTGTGCATTGGAGCGGTAAAATCCTCTCCTATTCCTGTTATCCTCTCTGAATCTGCGATACAACCACTTTTTATCTGCCGATCGCAGCTTTATTACAATTTTCTAATTAAACGTCTTTCTATGTCCTCATCTAATCTTATCTCCTCCTATCTTGGTATTAAAAAACTGTGGCGTTTTGCTCCTTATAAAATCCCAATCCTTTCTCTTATAGCAGTTCGAGTCTCCAATTTTTCGCCTCATGTGTTTTCTTATTCCAAGCTTCCTTACTTTTCCCATGACTTTACCAGCATTTGGCAGACTATTAATCTCTTCTCTCTTCCTCTTGAGATCAGCTCTATCACTCATTCTACAGTCCAAGCCGAATTCCTCCACTTGCTTGATACGTATTTTCCTTTTCATCTAACATTCTTTACTGAAGGTTCTAAAAAAGAGAATGGGGTGGGTGGCGCGTTTAATTCCGTCTCACTGCATCACTCTAAATTCTTCAAGCTCCCTTCCTTCTGTTTTATCTTTACAGCGGAGTGTATCTCCATGTTACGCGCAGTCTCCTTCATTAGATCCATAAGAGGGATCAGTAAATGTCTTATTGTCTTCGATTCCAAAAGTGTTCTCCAAACTATTTCTTCTTCTCCTTCTCATTCCTCAAACTCTATTATTCTCTCAATTCGTTTTCTCATATCCAATCTACTCTCACCCCACTCTATTACTATTGACCTTTTATGGGTTAGTAGCCATTCTGACATCGGGGACAACGAGTTGGCGGAATTTTTAGCCCAGTCGGCAGCCCGCGATGGCCTAATACTCTGTAATTTTCCTACCTCGGACATCCTCCTTCTTTCCTCAGTTAATCATTCCCGACTACGGTCGGACATCTATCCTTCTTTATTTTCTAATCCCACCTCTCATTATTTTCAAATTCAGCCGGTTCCTGTTCTCAGCTGTGGTTTCAGTCGTCTTCTTATAAACGCTCTGCGATCGTTTCCTTAATCAGACTGCGTTTTAATCACGCCCTTCTACCCTCTTCACATTTTCGTTTTTCCCTGTACTCCTCTCCCGATTGTCCCCTTCATACTTCCATCTCTCCTCCCATATATGATGCAAACCACATCTTCTTTGAATACCCTGCCCTTGAATCTGAGCGCTCTGTTTTGTGCTCCAAAATCTTAACACCGGGTCTTCCTGCTCCTTATAATTCTTCCATTGTCCTTTCCTTTCCATTACTAGTTATAATCCCTGTACTTCAATCTTTCCTAAGTTCTATTTCTAATCGTCTTCCTATTTATCCCTTTCCATAATTTCTGTAGTTGTTGGATCAAAGCCGCTGGCGCACCCAAAAGATAATATATAAAATAATATTATTATTATTTTATATTTAAAAAAAATAATGTTGAATAATTATAAAAGAATGACTGTTTCAGGTAGTAGTTAAAAACGGGATACCACTGTAACAAATAATCGTGTAACCAAAAGGAGCCCAGAATAACATACGCAAAGGATACCTCTAAGGAATTAGTAATAAAATCAAAAACGAAAAGAAAATACTCCTTTGGTACGTGCAATATTAACTCGTAACAACCGCCCGTGGTATGATCGAAAAATGTTAATACTTGTAATATAACAGGAAAACTGGGAAAGAAGAAAATGCTAAAAAGCAAGTCTCAGTACGGTCTTTTAACCTAGAGTATAATTAAATCAATTAAAACTTTCCCTCCTCGTCAGAAAGACCGGCATTATCAGCAATGAAATTCGCTAATAAATTAGATACTCCAATAAATGAACATGCTTGTAATTAAAGAACGTAGCATCTAAATAATGCCACGGACTTCCGCAAACTACTGCACATACATAAAATTACGAAAGATAATTTTAAGATATTGCTGAGTAATTCTAATGCAGGAAAGAACAATTCAAAATACTACAGGGAATTGACCAAAAAAAAATAGAACGAATGGAATGGAAATACTCGTACAACCAGGGATTCCGAGCTCACGTAACCTGGCGCACGCAATAGATGGCGGAGTTACCTCCAGAAAGATCAGCGTGAGTAAGTCCATACGAATAAATAAACAGTAGGAAAGTTTGAAGCAGGGAATTCCAGAGGTGACGGTATAATTAAAATTACCTTCAACAAGTCGAGAGGGAACTAGCAAGCTATAGCCTTGCAGTTAAGGTTTTTACCGAAAAGCAAAGAAACTAAGTCCTAAAAGGAAATCTGCGAAAAAGCAAAAAGGAACACCATATGCTTCCCAGCTTATCGGTACCTGAAATGTCACAAATATACTTGAAACAAGCAGGCTTACCATTATTTAAATAAAGAACTCAGATAGGCGGTATATGAAAAACCCACTGGAGACAATCGGGTCCACTTCACAATTACAGGCAGTGCGCTACATTGTTCCAGCAACGAAGAAACTAATTTAAATGAAGTAGAAGTAATTTCAAATAAAAGTTTCAATTATCTAGTGACTGAATGTAAACCAAGAAGTGCCAGAACAATAAAATATTAGAATAAGAACCAAGTTAATAACCAGCGTGACATCGAATGAAAAAATAGAAGCTTTTTACAATGAACTGCAACGGGAAGTAAATAAAGTCGTATAGTTCGTTGTAATAGAAGATACGAATACGAAGACTGAAAGATGAGATTAATCATCATATAAAACGGGTGGTCGGAAAATGCGATCTTGGGTGCGCGTACTGAAAAAAAAAAATGATCGATTCGCTTTACTGTTAACAGTCGACTGATAACAGCAAACTTGAAAGACTTGATATTTGTAGCTTGGTGCTCTACATAGAAATCAGGTGAATTACTTTTTGATCTTAGAATGCTGGAAATTATTGTCAATAATGTATAGTACCCCAGGAAACAGGAATGTGGGAGTCGAACACAATCTATTGGTGATCTGTGAGATAGATTACAAGTACCGGCAAAGCCACGAATTAACCACAGACTAATCATTCGAAATAGCATAATCCTCCCAGATTTTGAATTTTCAGAATCTTATCGCTTGCCCCCTTTCTGTTCCATATTCACAGCCGAATTGATGGCTATCCTACGTCCCATTCTTTTCATTTCCTCCAATCACATTTCTTCTAAATTCTTAATTATATCGGACTCCATGACCGCTATTCAGGCCATTTGTTCTTCCCTACCTGATCATTCCTATGATTTTATCATACTCCGTACACGCTCACTTATCCGCGTTCTTTCTTCTCTTTATTCCATTTAAATTGATTTGCTGTGGATTCCTAGCCTGAAGCGGCGGACTCCTTTACTCGGGTTGCTGCCTCTTCTCACTTCTTCTTTTAAAAAGTCCCATCGGTCAATCTCCTTCCGCTATGCAAAGGTTTTCATCTCAGATTATGGTATCGGGTATATATGCTTCCTCTTTCCCTAACAATTTTCTGTTTATCTGTCTTTTCAACCTAGTCTTTCTGCCAATCCGGTGGTTCTCTTTGTTTCCTTCACTTCGTCGTTCTGTTGTTGTCTCCGTTATTCGCCTGCGCTTTTAAGCCATACTTTATGATCTTCCTCCCGTTTTCGTTTTTCGTTGGTTGCCTCTCCATATTGTCCTTTCCACTCAAACGAAGAGCATGTTTGCGATGCAGACCATGTGTTTATTAAATGTAGATCTCCTTCTGCTGAGTGTTCTGCTTCCTACTTCAGTTTTCGGAGACTTGGTCTTCCTACTCCATATTGCACCTCTTATGTCCTATCTTTTCCCTCTCCACAGATTGCTCCTAATATTTGTTCCTTTCTCCTAACAATATCTGACCGTATCAAGATATAATTGATTCATTACTATTCTGATTGTTTCTGGGTAAAGGTCCCCGGTTAACAGACCCCCAAAAAAAAAAATAGCATAATTTTTACAAAAACCACTGAAAAAAAAAACTGAGAATCAACTGCAGCAGAAGACCAATGGAAGCAACTAAAATATGACATTGTAATTGCAGTAAATGAATCAAAAGGAAAATTTTAAAAATGTAAACGTAAACAGTGATTATGGAAAGAAAATGAATTTAACTGAAGATGGGAAAACGTTGAAACGTGAAACATCACTCAAAGAGACACAATGAAAAATGTTAAATCGAGTAATAAAAAGAAGCGCGAAAAAGATAAAAGTATTTTTTTCAATAAAATTTGCAAAAAGAGGTATAGAGTTACCAAAATAAAAACTAACCGCTTGATCTGTATAAAAAAGTGAAACTACTACTCAAAAATTTCAACTTTAGGAATTGCGCATTGGATGATAAACGCGGTCGTCTAAGAGGTAACCTAAATGAGATTGTTGAAATATGAAGTGAATATTGTCGAACTCTGATATTCTTTGCATGATACTATCGAATGAAACAGAGAAACTGATGGAAAATCTAATGATGAAAAAAATAATTATTCTGCTGTATTGACTAGATACCTGTGAATGTTCCGAAGCAAATTAGGCGAAATTAAATCGGCTAAAACTCAGGGTACACGAATCATTATATACTGGTGATTTGACATAAGACCTAGACGGGTGAAGTACATACCTCTATATGAAAAAGAAAAAAAAAAGAAAATGAAAACATTTCCTCACAATATCCTTTCGTTCACATAAGAATAAAATATTATTAAAATTACACGTACGTATCTAAAGAAATGAATAGCAATCAAACGTTTTTTAAAAAAAAGTGACACATACCGTAACAGATTCTCAACATAAGACTACTGAAAGAAAAGATAATCGATTATAACGCACTGATGGTAATGCACTTCATTCCACTGCGTATGCTAAAAAAGAAATTATATGACAATAACTATAGTACTACACTGTAATAGAGTCTGGAGAGCTTTATGTGTTGGTAAAAGAATCAGGCAGAGCTACACGTTGTCGCCCATGCTCTTTAACTTATACGGAAAATATAAAATTGGCAGTGCAAAGTATCGCATACTCAGAATCAGTTTAGGAGGAGAGAGACTCAGACAAGAAATAAGACGAATAATGCAAATTACCAGAGGTGCTATAACAAAACTGAACAAGATCTGAAAAGATAATTCAATAAGAAACAAAACGTCTACGTGTTCTATCATAGTATAAACAGGGGACAGCTGGAAGTAAAGAAAGCTGACACAGGTAGAATCGACTATTTGGAGATGTGACGCTAGAAACGATTCGTTCGGTTGCCGTGAACAACGAAACGAACGAACCAACGAGTGGGTACTGCAAGTAATCGGGGGTACACAAATGCTATCAATAGTAGTTCTAACGAAAATAATAATAAAACATTCTGGCTATATAATAAAAAAACAAAAAGAATCGGAATGCATAACGGTCATGGTGAGGACCAGTGGAAAGCGAACACCGACACAATGTTCGGAAAATGGAATATTATTCGCGTCGGTCGGAGAATGGAAATGAATAATATAAAATGGTAGAATCATTGGCGAACTAAATGTTAATTTTTTTTTTTATATATAAATAAGTTGTGGGTCTCACTGGGCAAGTATGCCCGCTGCGTGAGTGCGCAACACTCTTATTACCGTTTATCCTAGTAATCAAATTTACAACTAATCATTCTTACTACCTAAAACGAACATATTAATAATTATGACATTAACTGCAACAGCCATTCCCTTTTTTTTTTTTGAATATGATATAACGGCTCATTAATCTATCATGTCTAAACGGACCAGATTGTTAGAAAATTTATTATATTTCCCTAACTGATGTTAAAACTGTCTTAAAACTAATCAAGAAAATAATTTAAAATGTTTTACTGATTCTTACGGTTTGAATTTAGCTTCCGGTTCCGTGGAAGCAGATCCTAACTTCGTGGCCATTTTATCTGGTAATTTCAAATCACTTCGGTTTCATGTGGACTAGCACAGTCATCAATGTTTACACACCTACATATTTCCGGGAAATATATGGCTATATGCCAAGACAGGTATGCGTATTTATTGGATTTTTGAAACCCCTCCATAATTTTATAATCGTATTCGTCTTATCAGAAACATAAATGTGAAAAAATAATTGGTTTAATTTTCTTCTTTCGAACGCTAAAATCAAAAAATATCCAAAATTTCAAACAGTTCAGACATGATTATAAAAGTACCGTAGAAATTAATTTCTACGTTTTGTTTTTAACTGGAAATAAGTAAATAGAATCTTTCGCTTATAAAATATAAATGGTTACTTAAATATTATTTTTTTTTTTTTTGGGCGCGTCAACATAGGGCATTTACTCAGCGTAAAGGACTAAAAGAATGATAAAACAATAAGAAGTAGCAGGTTCACGAAGCGATTAGAGATAGAATAAATGAAGGCAGCTAACATAAGAGCAACAGAGGAAGACGGAAGAGCAAGAATGTAGTGGGCACAGTAAGGAGTCGGCAGGTCAAGGCCCAGCAAATTGGAATAAAGGACTGCGCGTTCCGAAGAGATACAAGAGCATTCGAATAGAACGTGATTTGCACCACAAGTCAAATTTAAAATAGGAGGGTGAAAGGGACTCAAAGGAGACTGAGCAATATCAAAACGAAAGAGAAAAGCAGGAAGCAGACTATGATTAAAGCGAAGACTATGAAAGAAGTAACAGAACGGCTGATGCAGAGGAAATTATTGAACCAGGAAGAAGGGGTGGAGAGGGTTGTACGACAAGGTAAAAGGAGTTAGGGTTGGAGAAAAGAGACGGATAGAGCTCAGTCTAAAAGTCTCGATGAAAACGACAAGAGAGAGATCAAAGATTTTAGGAGGGGAATCTGCCTATGAAACAACCATTTACTGCGGCTGAACATGCCAAAGAGTTAACAAGCTTAATCGGTAACATTTTCTAATGGATGATATACTATTCATCTATTATGAAAAAGTTGGCTAGTTTTGTATTATGTAGTTTGTTAGTATTCTTGTTGATCTTACTTTTCACCAAAACAAATAGTTTATTTTCGGAACGATCGAGATAAACCAGTGGTAGAATCGTTGTACATGAACCCCTTAGCGATCTCTCAACAGAATTATCCGTGAGAGTATTAATATTATTCGATCGAAACTGTGGTTAATATATAAACGCTTGAGCTTTTTAGGAAATCTTCTAATAACCTCCATTTCAAAAACAAGTTTTTCATACGCTCTCATTAAACAACCGCTATTTAAATTGCTCTTCATTATTTGTTACCTTAACTAAGTTTTAATAATTGCCGTAAAATGATAAAAGAACTTTCAATAATACTCGCTGAACAAAGCTGCCCTATTGTAATCATTAAAGCATTTTTTACGAGAAAAAAGAAGTTTTTTATTATTATTTTTTTAATGCAATGTTGCAACTAGCTCTGGGCTATCTAGCAATTTTAATAACATAGTATGGATGATTTGTGGAGCTCCTTATCCGGCGACAAGGATTTCCAATGCCTGTTGTATTTTTTAATACTTTTTAATTATAATTGTTCATTTATAATAAATCTGTCGGCTTTGTTCGTTTTAATCGTCTGATTTCTGCTGAATTGTCTAGTAATCCAATGGCTAAGATATTTTTGTGATGATCTAGTTTAATGCCATATTGCCGAGCAATTTCTTGTATTTGTTCTTTGACAGGTTTAACCGCCAAATCCGTGTGCAGTGTAAGATTGCTTACATACCATGGGGCATCTGCAATTGTTCTTAGTGCTTTACTTTGGAAACGCTGTATTATCGCTATATTACTCGGTTTAGCACAGCCCCATAGTGGACTTTCGTACGCCCATACAGGTTTTAGAATTTGATTATATAATAGTAATTTATTCTCCAGCGATAATTCGGATTTTCTTCCTATAAGCCATAGCATGTTCCTATATTTAATATTCAATTCGTTCCGTTTTTTAACTATATGGCTTTTCCATGTTAGTTGTTTGTCCAAATGGATTCCGAGATATTTTGCTGATTCCTTAATCGGAATTACCTGATTGTTAATGTGAATATTTTTGATGTTGCAGATTTTTTTATTTGTAAATAGAAAAAAGAAGTGTTACAGGCTCGCTTAACTACTTTAAATTTTTGCAAGTTCATTAAAATTTATTTTTTTTACAGTGTTCCTAAAACTCAATTTTAAATTGACCCTTTTTCAAATTGTAAAATTTTTTGGATTTAATATAATAAATATTAAAATGATGAACGGAAGTTTTATCATAGTGTAGTGTAATTGAAAATTGGCAGAGACTTTACGTCGGTTGTTCGAGACCAAACATTTACGAAACGGAATGATGAGCGTTGTCGTAAGGAGGGAAATTATGCTAAAATGTAAAAAGTTGTCCCACAAAGCTCCGTGCTTTAAAGCAAATCTTGAATGAGATTATTTAGTACTAGCTGTTACCTGCGGCTTCGCCCGTATCTGAATACCCGTCACAAATACAATGTTCACAGCTCGTGAATACAGCTTCTCCACACTGATCCAGAATCATGATTTTAACAAGACTATGAAGACGGAGAAACTATTTAAGCAAAAATACTTGCTATTTCACGGCGGCTTGGACGGCCGTGTCCTCTCAAATTATCAGCCTCAACTGGAGGCTTGTGTAATAGACACCAATGAAATTCAATTATTGATCTAATAAACCGTATATTCTCACAATTCCATAACACTTAATTTCTCGGTGACTAGGACAATTTGAAATTAAAATCATACAATAGAACATAAAATAAACGAATAAGCGAAGACAAACAAATAGAAAAACAAATATAAATATTTACATTAATTCTTTCAATCGTATTAATATGACGACGGGCATAAATTTAATCTGAATATTGATACGAGCCCGCCGTCTCGTGTAACACTAACTGATTTAATTTCCGACGAACTGGAAGAGTCACTGAAACCCCGGTAGTCGATCAGCTGTCGGTACTGCCCGACCAGTCGCACCGGCACATCATTCTTATCATGTGCGTAATTTTGCCAAAATTACGGCTCTTTAGTCGGGCAGTATCGTCGCGTCGAGACTTTGTTAATTTACGTTATATCTTGATAGTGTTGGTGAGGCATCGGAATAAGATTCCAACTTTTTTTTTTTTTTTTTGAGCATGTCAACTAAGGATGTTACTCAATCCAAAAGTATAACAGCACTAATGATTATATAGGAAAAATATTAGAAATAGAACACATGAATGAAACTAACAAAAGAATAACCAAGGGAGAAGGAAAAGAAATGATGCTGTGAGCGCTGTAAAGCATAGGGAGGCCAAGATGGAAAAGACCGGAATACAGTATCGCACGATCTGAAGAAATGAAAGGACATTCAAGTAAAATGTGATTCGCATCACAGGTGAAGTTTGCTTCTGACGGATCAAATGGGCAAAGAAGAGACTGACTAATAGAGAATCTAATTATAGATGAGATAGTTGACCGCCAAATTAAGAAATCGCGAAAAAAGAGGAGGAATGTATTGCATGGATAAATAAAAGGAAGAAGGATTAGAAAATGAAGAAGGATAGAGATCAGACCAACAGTCGCGGTGGCAACGAAAGGAAAGAAGAAGAAGACTTCGGGCTGGAAAATGACTAATAAAGCGACCGTCTGAAGCAGCCAAACATGCTAACGAGTCAATTAACTCGCTGTCCTAAGTTCCACAATGACTAGGAATCCACAATAGATCAATATGGACAGAGCGGAAATGAAATTGATGTGAAATTAAGGAGCGTATGTGAAGCACGATAGGATCAGCGGATGGTTTAGGAAAGGAAGTAGCAATGGCTTGTAAAACGTCTTTTGAATCAGAAGATAAGAGAACCTTGGATATATTGTTAGTAGAGGCTATAAAAAGGATTGCTTGTAGGATCGAAATAGATTCGGCTAGTAATATGGAGGAGAAGGAGGGAAGTTTGAACGTCTTAGAATAGTCGAAATCCGGCAGAGTGAAAGCCGCTCCGACCCTCAAAGCTGACTTTGAGCCATCTGTGAAAATTATAGTATAAGAAGGAAAAAGCGAAGATAAAACATAATTAAATTCGTCATGAGCAGCGAGAGAGGGAAGAGACTTGACATATGAAAGAAGAAAGGGTAAACTGGGCAATAAAATCTGAGAAATTATAGGTAAAGTAAGGACATTTGGTGTAGGATAGAACAAAAGGAGAGAAGACCCTGAGACATGAATGAATCAAGGAAATGATTGGAATTTTACGAGGCGAGAAACACCAGTTGTTGAATATAAACCAGTAGGAATTAAGTAAGTAGGAATTGGTAATATGAAGACGTTTGATCAGAAATCGTTCACCTAGATAAAGTCTTCGGATGAATAAAGAACAGGAACCAGTTTATGCCAAAATGGCTGCATTAGGAGAGGAGTTCAAGGCACTGATACAAAGGCGGAGACACATATTACGGATTTTATCAAGCTTAAGGAGAAGATATTTAGGAGCACTAGCGTAAAGGAACGAGCAATAATCGAATTTGGAAAAGATTCCAACTTCCCAACCGTTCGAACTATTTAATATTATCGTGTGCTCACTCTTTATATCTCAAGAGTAAGAAGCCTTTGAGCTATTATCAAGCTATTTCACGGCGGCCCAGTCCGCCGTGTCCACTGAATGTCACAAAGTAAATATACTTGTTGACAAAAATAATGTATATTTACTAATACTAATGAAAATTATGACACTTGATGATTTGTTTTTATGACTAGTATGATTAATATCTTATTATCGAACATTGAAACAAAAAAACTATTCACAATAAATCAACAACGAACAGCGATTACAAAAAAAGTACATATATAATTCTTCGGAAAATGATTTAATTAACAATTATCGCGGGTTCGCTGACACTCAACGCTTCGATAATCGTACTCTGTCAGAGTAAAAACGGATACTACTCATTAATTGCCGAACGAACGAAAGATTCGCAAAAACCCAGGTAGTCGATCAGCTGTCGGTACTGCCCGACCAGTCGCAACGACACATCATGCTTATCATACGCGTAATTTTTGGAAAAATTACGTCGCTTTAGTCGGGCAGTGTATTCGCGTCTAGCCTTAGTTAATTTTACGTTATTATAATTGTGTTGGTACGGCATCGGAATTATATTCCAACTTCCCAACCGTTCGAACCATTTAATCAACTACTTTACTTTACTCGGTCCGAACATTACTAGAGAAATATATACGAAATACTATGCTGTGTTGGTCGATAATAAATAAAATAAGAAATATAAAATTTAATCTATGTTTTTCATTTCCCACAGCATAGTAAAGCCAGAATTCCAAACACAAAATCAATATTTTGTTCACGTTACTCACTGTAGGCTCATGACAATATGAACTACGTTACTTTACCCGGTTCGAATTTTACTGGAGAAATACATACGAAATACTATGCCGTGTATTGGACAATCATTTATTTATTTACTTAGTTAGTTATTATTTAGCAATTTACAGTAAATAAAATTATTATAATGAATAACATCAATATGACCGAATTTATACACAGATGCAACGTAATAAATTTTATCAAATATCAGTAAATTTATTTCTTCTTCTTCTTCTTTTAAAACCATCAATTATTTTGTAGTACGCGTATGGTTTTTATTATTTCCCTGAAAGGGAACCTCATTTAAAGCTACGCTCTCAATACATGTTCGTTCGATTTATAAAAGCTTTATAAAAGTAAACTTATTTTTGTTTCAGACCGGAGTTATGCTGGGCATTTCTTATTTTACGCGAGCTATTCTTTGTTACATAGGCGGAGTTACAACAGACATGCTTATAAAAAGGAAGGTTCTTACTCTAACAAATGTTAGAAAACTGTGGACATTTGTTGGTAAAATGTTTTTTATTCAAATATTATGTACGTGTATGTATGTATATTGCCACGATTCTACTTTTCGCCAGCTGTTCCTGTTCACGGAATCCAGTTGTTATGATTTTTCGTCTTTATTCATGTACCACTTGTGATAGTTTTTCTTATTTCGTAATTTTGGGTGCCAGTTTCGGTAGAACGACTCGAAGAAAAATAATTATAAGAAATTTCCTTTTTGAAAAGAAATAAATAAATTTAACAACTAAACTTCTTCATACAATATGAGCGAGCATTCAAATGTGTGCTCTATTACGTCGTTTTCGAGCAAGCAAAAGATGCTGCAGCTATCTTCTCGCGAAGAACAACAGTAACGGTGAACTGACAATCGACATCGGCAGTAATTAACAATTAACAACGATCGATATATTCTTCGCCGGAAGAATAGAACGAACGTCAGTAACAGCGGCGATACCACAATGATCAACAACGACTGTAAAACACAATTAACAAATTACAACTTAACGGTGCCTCACTACTAACTGCGCTACTTATACTCTTATCTGTTTGTAACAATCAGTCTGCAGGTAGATAATTCTCATCTGAATAGCGAAGATATCGTATCAATATGTATGCGTACATACACTACTGTAATCAAGAAATAAGATGAATTTTTCACTTAAACTTCATGACTATTAGGAAATCATGATTTTTTTTTCGTAGGTTGGCAGTGCTGTCTTTGACAACTATGCAGAGTTTCGTGTTGATATGTTCAAGTGCTACGCAGTGACACGTGTTTTTATAAACATGCAAAGGTGAGTTTTTCGATTTTCACCATGTCTGATTTTGTTGAGTAAAGAATTTGTATTAAATTTTGTTTGCGGAATGAATATTTTGCGGGCGCAAACGTTGAGGATGTTGCAGAAGACCTTTCGTGATGAGGCTATGTCGCAAAAAAATGTTTACAAATGATACAAAGACTTCAAATAAGGCCAAGAACAAGTTCAAAACGAACAGCGCCCCGGACGACCATTAACATCTACCGATGAAGGTTGCGTCAAAAAAATCAGAGATTTGGTACTCGCAAATCGTTTAATGACAATTAGAGACCTTACTGATGCTGTGGACATTTCATTTGGACCAACTCGAACCATTTTAAGATTGTTTTTGTGCCGCGAACGCGTCAGATCTCGATTAATACCAAAAACGCTCAATTTTTCAGAAATTAACCCCTGTGAAATAATGATTTCTAACCACCAGAACGTCATAAAACGCATCATTACGGAAGAAGAGACTTAGATCTATAAACCGACCAAACCCAAAAGACCGCTCGGCCTATTTAATTGATAATATAAATTATGGGTACTGTATTAGTTTGTTTTAACCAGATATGAACATCTTCTTCTTCTTCTTGTGTCTTACGCATGACTGCGCGTAGACGATCCTTGATATTTCAAATTTTCAAACTTTTCGCCCTTCTGCAGCCTTCATTAGATCTTCCACTGATTTTATTCCAGCCCATTGATGTATGTTACTTAGCCATAACATCTTCCTTCTCCCTGGACCTTTTCGACCTTCAATTTGTCCTTGTATAATCAGTTTTAATAATTTGTATTTCTTTCCTCGTATAACGTGCGCGAAGTATTTTATCTTGCGTTTCTGTATTGTTTCGACTACATTTCGTTCAGTCTTGCCCAGTTGCAATACTTTTCTGTTGCTTAACTTCCACGTCCATGGGATGCGCAACATTCTTCTCATTTTAGCTGTGTATGTTATTATTTCCGCACCATATAACAGAACTGAATATACGTAGCATACGAGCATCTCAAATTAATCGAATGATTTGTCAATTAATTTCCCAGTTTCTTCAGAATTATTTTAGCATATCCGAATCTACGTCTGACTTCAACTTCAGGTTCTAAATTCTCCATTATAAAACATCCGAGATATTTGAATTCTCGTACTCGCTCTATTTCCTGACCATTGATTAAGATTCTTGTATTTGAATATTCTTCCCAGCGTATCACCATAAATTTGGTTTTCTCCACATTTATGTTAAGCACGTATCTTATACCCGCGTCATTCGTATTATTGATTATTTCTTGTAGGTCTTCTATCAAGTCAGCAAATAGTACTGTGTCATCTGCATACCTTATATTATTTAACCATTTCCCATTCACTTTAACACCTTTTTCGATCTCGTAGATTGCTTCCTTGAATATTTCGTCAGTGTATACATTAAATAATAACGGGGACAATATACAACCCTGCCCTTATTTCGATGATTTCTGATTCTTTTCCATCTACTACGACTGTGGCCGATTGCTTCCAGTATAGATTCTTGACAATCCTTATGTCATACGCATTAACATTTTCCCCCTGTAATATTTGAATTAACTTGTTATGGTTAACTCTATTGAATGCCTTCTCATAATCCAAGAAGCAAACGAAGATATCTTTCCTTTGGTCTCGACATTTTTGAAAAAGTACATTCACAGCCAACAATGTGTCTCTGCTTCCGAATCCTTGTTTGAAACCAAACTGATTTTGATCCAAGTCCTGTTCACAGACACCTCTGATTCTTGCATGTATTATTCTAGTGAATATTTTAAGAAGGTGGCTCATTAAACTGATCGTTCGGTAATCGTCACATCTGGTTGCCGTTACTTTTTTGGGTATTGTAACGAATGCTGAGCGAAGCCATTCATCTGGTATTTCTCCTGAGTTATACATTTCATTGAACAGAACTGTTATCTTTTCGACGTTATCATTGTTCAATAATTTTATTATTTCACTAGGTATCTCATCTGGTCCAGTCGCTTTTCTCTGTTTAGTTACCCTGTGATCGTGTATTCTACCTCAGATTTCAATATCTTGTATTTTTCTTCTTCTACAACTGTCGTTCTATTTCACCTCTAGAGGCACTATAAACTTTTTTAATGTAACCACTCCACGATCTGAGTTTGTCGTCTATATCTATTACAAGCTTGCCATCTTCATTAAATAGTTTTGCTGGTGTTCTTTTCCGGTACAAGCTAGTTATCTCTTTAATTTTGCGTTGTATATTCAGCGTATCGTGTTTTCTTTCTAACTGCTCCATTTCATTACATTTTATATTCATCCACGCACTTTTGTTTCTCGTATCTTTTTCTTTATATTTCTGTGAATTGTTGCGTAACTAGTTGTATTTTTTTTTTTTTTTTAAATTGGGCTCGTCAACCAAGGACCTTCACCCAGAATCAATTACACCATAGCCCTGACTTATTTAAAGTTATTTTCAACATCTGCTGAGCAGTTTCTGAACTTCAGGTTTCCCGCGAGACATTCAGACGATGCGCGTAAAATCTGTACGTTAACAGAAATACACGTTATTGCATCCTTTTTATCGCCATTAAAAAAGCAGTAAACACTCTAAGTATACTCCTTCGTAGGATACGATTTTGGAGCTTTTGAAGCTAGATAGCGAATTTTGTGCCCGGATCCGAACATTGGTCTATTACGAGTAGGTAAAAAGTTTTTAATAAAATACTAGAAGGCCTCGTCCCTGCTCGCTCCTTGGTCAATTCCCAATATCACGACCCATTATCATTGCTCTTTGTTACACCAAAATAAATTATCTGAAAGTAAAAACAGATTGTTTATTTAATATGCTTCACTCGCCAACCACCACGGGGGCTCCTCAGCCAGTTCACTTCGGTAGCACACGTATGATAAACTATCTCTCCAGTGTTCTCAGTTTAATTATTTCGGCTACTGAAATATTTTACACCTTCATTTCATTTCTACATTACAAAATAAAAAACTCGAAGAAAAAGAAATACATCAAATGTTTTCTAAGAATTTTTTATGTATGTATATAGAATTAGAAAGAGAAAGAGAAAGAGAGATATCAAATTATTCATGTACTCCGCATTCCCAAATTTGATAATTATAAGGTACGTCCACATTGTATCATACGCCCTCTCGGGGTCAAAAAAAAAAAATACAATATAAATGTTGTTTGTTTGTGAATACTTGTATTTCCGCTTCTAGATGTACCTGGCGATGCAGCGTTGAACAAACCATTGCAAAACTTTTGGTTGATTAGCTATATCATTTCCTCTATTACTTTACATGAAACACGCGTTAAAGTTATTGATCGGTAACTAAATCGTAGTGAGAATGATTATATTTTCCAAACTTTTTAATGTTGGAATTGACATAGACTAGGTATCTGGAAATATTCCTTCAGGCAAAATTTTATTATACATCTATAACAGGGTATTTTTAGCGATTTCTGGAACATGTAGGAACATCATTCGGTGCGGGGGATGAGTTATCTCGGAAAATGGTTTAAGCTTTTCTGTGAAGTTTACTTGTAATGGAAGGATTATTCAAAGATTCTGAAAATTGTTCGAATTCAAGTTCGCATAATTTTATTTTTGTTCTACTCACTAACGAAAAAAGGAAGGCGAATAGTTATCGTTTGACAATTTATCCGCGAGCATAAAGGCCAGCACGTCAGATGTCATTGTGGTATCATTAACCCGGCGTCATTGTGACCGGGTATCTAATACCCGGCGGTTTTTAAAACCCTAATAACGTTAAAAGAAAATACTCGCGTTATTTGCCGCTCACAGTAGCTGCGGTCGTTGACCTCTTTGAGAGTATTAGCTATTCTATTTAGTGTCACTGCGGCTACGGTGGAGTTTGCACGTCTGTGAAGAGCGCGCGGATACGTTATACCCGGCCACAATGGCCACGTAACATTTATATATACAACGTGTTTATTGTTTTTTATTATTTATCGATAAATTGCATATCCTTTTTCACAGTTTTACGAACGATGTCATACGAAAATTAACAAAGTCGACTTCTTTGTTTGAACAAGCTTATACCAGTGACAGTGAACAGTTTAGTTCAGACGATGAGTGAGGAAGAGTATGGAGAACTACCGAGAAGCTTACATATACATATTCACGAACAAGTTGGGGAAACTATGACCTACCCTCCGAATAAAAGTTGGAAAACATATACGAGATGCAAAGACTGTCCGTCTGGGAAAGACAAAAAAACAAGACATAATTTCAATAAATGTAACAAGCCTATTTGTATGCTACACATTATCCCAGTATGCCAAAGTTACGTTAATCTCGATAGCGATTAACTTGGTATATAAGTAATAAATAAGCTTTGTTTTACATAATTCGTAATTTGATGTTAACGTGTTAAAAACAATTTTATGTTTTGTACCTAAATTATTATTTTTTGTTTTTGAATATACATTCTAAGTTAGGTTCTAACAAATTTATCTCAGGAGAAAAATATTAGTTTTTTTCACTCATTTTTTAATAAATAAATGTTTCATTTTCATAAATAATGTATATAACTACGTATTTCCCTAATATAGAAAACTAATATTGACATAAGATTGATTCAGTGTACAATAATGTACATGGGTATTAGATACCCGGCCATAACGGCCGTGTTCTGTTTGGCCGCCACATTGACGCCGGGTTAAACGATACATACGAAATAATTATGGTCGTTAGCTCCCATTCCCAGCTCTCATTCTTGTCTACATGAGAAATTTATGGATCGTTGTTCTTAAACAACTTGCTAATATGTTTATTCTCACAGAATTCTCTCGTACACAATGCCAATAAAGTAATACCATGTCATTTCCAATATAAGCGTTTTTCCGACCTAGTTTCATAAAATATTAAAAAAATTTTACAATTCGTTTTGTGACCTTTTTTTTTTTTTATTATTTCATAAAATAATTTTATTTAACAACACATTACAAGTAAAATATAAAAGTACAACAGTTGCATTTATTCAATTGTAGGAAACGTAATTCCAGGACTGGCATTATTAATAACTGCTTTTGCCGGTTGCAACGAATATATGTCAATTGCAGGTATTATTTTGCACTTATCATTAAGTAGCTTTTTCACTGTCGGTACATCAACATCAATAATTGATCTGAGTCCAAACTTCTGTGGTAAGTAGAATTCAATTCTCAATGATATTTCATTTTTCTATACTATTAAAATCGAAATTTATTTTTTACTCATAAGTACGCAACAACTGCTAACCGCATAAACTTTGACATTAATTACATCGACTATGGCACTAAAATATGTTAACATTTTACACGCAAACAAATAGCAATAATAAAAAGTACAGGGAGTTTATTAAATAACAACCGAAATGTAACATCGTAGTTATAATGGATTTTTTTATTTTCAATAACCCCCACTATTGTACTTGTAGTGATATAAATAAATAATTTCAGATCCTTACATATCGAAATATCGATAAACGACCGCAGCAAATAGCGTATTTTCTGAGTATGTTATGTTTTTACAACGATAAAAAGACGATTTTCCGGTATCCATTATTATTCATGCATGCTCAATTGTCTAAACTTTTATCATGTAAAATATACACTTTTGATCGCGTAATCGTTATCTGTAAGTTGCATCGGCACTATCCAATATACTATTATTATTGCGAGATCTAGTTGTCGCGATTAGAAATGCTGCAATAAAATCGTAACCCCGAAGTGATCAATGTCATTTTCGAAAATCAGGATTAAATCCATTCGAATTGTACAAAACATATTTACGCAATTCGTAATCAGGTACGCTCGTTTTGATAATAACGTTATGTTCGATAACGTTGATTCTTGGTGCAGTTAGTACGAATCCTGGTCACATTTTTTTCCGTAAGCCGTATCAACAAGGCATGTACAATTTAGAGAATTCCGTAACCGAATTTACTGCTAACAGTATGCCGAATAACACAAATAATACACCTGTTACGACTTTCATGCTCGCCATTCAGGCAACACGATTGCGAATTGTGGTTCGCTCGAGTAGAAGCGTTATTTTGCGGCTTCACGCATTGGTGATGACTCGAAATGTCAACATATCGTAGGAACCCTCGACGAAGAGATTTTGCGAATCGTAAAACGTCTCGTCATAAAACCACCAGCGCAAGAAAAATACAGAGCTTTAAGGGAGGAATTCAATAGACATTTCACAGAGTCGGAACTGGTAAAACTACATTGGTTACTACATGAGAAAAGTTTGGGAGATCGGAAACCATCACATCTTCTGACTCAAATGCGAGATGTAGCTCCCGACTATATCGATGACAAACTGTTACGTTCGTTATGGATGAAACGACTACCGTCGAGCACATAAACTATTCTGATGGCCCGGGATGAAGAGGTATCCTTAACGAAATTAATGGGAAGTAGCTGGCCACGTCTTTTCCGTAACTCGGACAACCATAAGCGCAATAAGTAAATCGCCAAATGCATATAAGACGAAACCGAACGTGACCAAAATAAAAGCTTGAGGTACTATCGAAAAAGATAGACGAATTATTGGAAAATAAGCCAAGACGATATCGCAGCAAGAGCCAGAAGCAGATATACGAGACGCGGATGTCAAAACGAAATTAATTCAATCTCGTAACCAACCCGAGCGTACACGCATTCAGCAGACTCCCCCGGTGACGACATTTGTCGATATTACCAAACGTTTGGAAATCGGGCGAACCGGTGCCGTCCTCCATACAACTACGAGAGGCAAATCGCTACCAGCGCGCGACACTGTTCGATAGTCTTACAGCCAACCGATTATTGGTGAAGGACCGGTTACCGCAACGCCACTATCTCGTAAATACGGGTGCAGAGCTGTCGACTACACCTGCGTCGAAAGACAACTCGCAACAAGCGGAAACCGGACGACTCGTAGCTGCTAACGGTTCTTATATATGGACGTTTGGAAAGAAGGAATTATTAATACTCGATTTGGGGTTGCAGACGAAAATGAAATGGCAGTTTACAGTAGCCGATTTGTCCACACCAATCCTTGGGGTGCACTATCTGAAGTATTATCACATTATGGAAGATATGAAAAACCCCGTTTAATTCAATCAAACCGCGAGGCGTCCGATAAATAACGCATATGCGAGGCGGAAATTTATAGCCTAATCGAAGGCGGAGATCTCCGACAACTATTGGCCCTGTATCGAGATATTTTCCAACAACCTACTACACGCGTGCATTTAAAAATCGATATTAAACGCCACATTACGGTATCCACCGGTGTACTCAAAGCCAAGACAGTTAACAGCAGAAAAATATGAGTAATGACTGGGCATATGCGAGGTATCAAAGTCGCCATGGACCAGCCCACTCCTGATAATACCTGGACAGAGGAGAATGGTGCCTATACAGAAATTACCGACAATGAAATGCGATCACAGTTCCAGATCGGGTATCCACTATGACATATCTTTTATATTTCGTTAGCTCGATCCCGAATAGCGTTCTTAGCTATTACTATATTCAACGCCAGCAGTACACGCAAAACTATACTTGCAACTGATATTGTGATTGTTTGATTATCGATATACAAATGCAGCCCATGTGTGTCTGGTGTGTACTAACTAGCGCGCATATGATGGTATACGTGGTGGGTTGCCATAGGCCTTCCACGTGAATTACGGAGTATTTTTAATTTAAATTTCTATAATAATTTCTGTCGTCGCCTGGGATCGAACCCGTGACTTCTGTAACGGAAGTCAAGCACTCTAGCATCTAGGATATCGCGACGACTTATACATAAGATATAAAAGCGTCACTCGTGGGAAAAGAATTTTTTTCAAAACTCGATTTACAACACGCCTATAATCAAATTTCGATGGAACTGTGTGATTCGAAGAAGGCAGCCATCAGAATGTCATTCGAAACAATTTCAGTACATGCCTTTTGGGCTCAGAAATGCGGTAGAAACATTTCAAAGAGTCATAGGCAACTTGTTTCGAGACTGTACATGGGTAATTCCATACATAGATAACTTATTGGGAGCGTCGAAAGATATTAGCGAGTATATCGCACGTGTACGAATAGTGTTTGACAAGTTGCAAAGGTTGAACGAAAAGAAATGCATGTTCGCGCAGGAGACAATACCATTCATTGGGTATATCATTAATAAACAAAGAATTCAAAACCAGATACAAGATGAGTTGAGCAAATCATGCAATTTGAAAAGCCGCAAACGATTAACAAGACCAAAAGGTTCTTGGGAATGTGCAATTATTATCATAGATTTATGCCGCACGCCGCGGAAATTCAAATGACGTTAGTAGAAATTACGAAATCAAATCGAAAGAAATATCGAACTGCAATCGCGTGGACGCCGCCAGTCGAAAAAGCATTTGATGATTTAAAGAAAACGCTTTCGCACAAGTTACTTTTAGTTCATCTGCGACGTAACACCAATTTAGCATTAATGTGTAATATTTCGGCAAGAGCAATCGGCGGTACCTGCCTAAACCAGGAAAGAGGCGGTACCTGCCTAAACCAGGAAAGAGGCGGTACCTGCCTAAACCAGGAAAGAGGCGGTACCTGCCTAAACCAGGAAAGAGGCGGTACCTGCCTAAACCAGGAAAGAGCCGGCACCAGTGTCCTTCTTTTCACGCAAATTGTGGTCGATGGAAGAACGTTACAGTACTTACGATCGAGAACTCCTAGCAGTATTTGCGGCATTGAAACATTTCCGGGAGTTGGTAGCAGGGTAATCGCTCACAATTTACACAGACCATCTACCATTAACACAGGCGTTTCATCATCGAATCAGTTATCAAACCGGCAAATACGGCAGATGCAATATATTTCGGAATTTACTACGGATATCAGACACACATTGGAGGGAAAGACAACGTAATCACAGATGTGCTATTGGCCGACCAGAAGTCGTTACCCGAAAAATTCCGCGAAGAGCAAGCAACTGATGACGAAATGCCACGGCACATCAATAACCCTGATCCGAATATCACGTTAAAATTGCGACAAGATAAAAATACTGGAGTATACGTAAACGAGGATAACCGACCGTTCGTACCATTTTCTTTGCGGAAAATCTTTTTTACTGTAACTCACGGTCTAAATCATGACCGTGCTCAATATAAGAAAACGTTATGTCTTACCGACGTTGGTGAACGATGTTAAGCGTTAGGCCAGAGAGTGTGTTCAATGTCAAAAATCCAAAGTGACAAAGCGTGGATTCGTGCCACAAGGTAGTTTCATTAATGCGGGGGACATTTCGAATACGCCCACTGTGATATAGTAGGACCATTGCCAGCGGTAGGTGACAAACACTACATATTAACATTTGTCAGACGGGCTACGAATTGCTGTGAAACGTTCAGTACCGACAACATTCAAGCAGAAACAGTAACGTGGACGACAATAGAAGTGTGGACTTCTAAGTATAGCGTTCCTAAAATTTTAACAACGGACCGGGGGACGCAGTTTACGTCCGAAATATTCGGCGAACTGACGAAAATAGTAGGCTTTAACCACATAATCACCACCGCCTACAAACCAAAAACATCGGACGATCAAAGAAACACTTCAGGGCCATAAGGAATCTTGGCTACACAGCTTACCGATAGAGTATGATGGAAATAAGAGACACACCAACCAAACTAGGTTATTCTCCGGCAGAGATGATTTTCGAGAATTCGATGGGACTCCCGTGTGAGTTCAAAAATGAAAATCCAAAAGAGAAAACGGAGATCGCTAAACAGGTACGCAGAATGGTATCAAATTTGCAGACCATTTTCTTAGCAAAAAATTTGGACAATTATAAATACGTATTTATTCGGCGCGACCAGATTAAAAAATCGATCGGGCCTGTGTACGAGGGACCGTACAAAGTAATCCGTAGAGAGGCGCAACATTTTCTAATAAAACTTAACGATAAACAAGATGAAGTCTGTATCGATCGGCTGAAGCAAAATGAGTGGAATCGAATCTCTCCAATCAAAAACAAACTACACCACATCAAAAACGAAATTGCCGACTGGGAAGCCAACTATTGGCCAAAAAGACAAGACGAAACAGTTATTTCGAGTCTTAAAATAGGTCACTGCTCATTTAGCCACAAATACATCCTCGACAAGGAGTCGGCGCCCATTTGTGAGGTCTGCGCAGAGACTTTCTCGGTAGACCACCTCTTCACATGCAAAAAGTGGGAAACACAGCGGGCAGCCAGAGACATGGTAGGAAATCCTATACTAGAACTTCTTTACAACGATAGACTAAATTGTGAAAATATAATAACATACCTAAAAAATGTAAAATGTATAATATTATCTAGATAAGTTAACTGTTAAGATGTAATATATTCGTCGAAAATGGCTCCATTGTCGAGCGACAATAAATAAATATATTGAAAAAAAAAACACGAAAGAAGAAATCAGTCTCTTGTGACCACCGATTATTGTCTTATACGTCAAATTAATCGCTATCAGAAATTTAAAGTATTAAAATGTTTTGTTTTAATAATTTATAGTTTACATATCAAATTTCAGATATATATTTATATATTTACAGAAATTTTACAATCAATATGCAGTTTTATAAGCTTTTCATCTGGTATCATAATCGTTTCCATCATGCAATTTATTTCGCTGCACTATGTGAGTAATAATTCCACACATTGTATGTTATTCATTTATTATATACCTTCTTATTTATTTCATCAGGATATTTCCTCGAAAAATAAATTTTTGAACAAACCAGTCGTTACGTTAGAGAAGTTCTACTATAAAAAGAGACCATAATCACACAAAAAAAATATAATACAAAAAAAATTAATTAAACAAGTATGAAATAAAATTTAAATTACTGAAAGAAAGGAACTGTATTGTTAAGATTCATTTAAGGTTGGAGCGCCACTGTAGATCGGGCCATTTGATATGGACTGAGATGATTGATGACATTCTGTACCTAACTATAAGATGGAAAAAACAATTAATCACTTTGTATAAAAATGTAATGACAAAGTTAAAGCATTTTGTTATTAAAGTAAAGTAAGTCCTAAACCCTTGACAGGGTGTCGGGGATTGTGAAGTTAAGGTTCACAATATACTAAGTCCAATGACACTAAAGAGAGTAGGAAGACCTAGAGAGTTCGTATCTCTCGGCCGCCTTTACTCTCTAAAATTTCTCTGGTACCCAATTATTTCAAACTGGATAAACCTGGAAACGACTTGGATCCGGAACGAGACAAACCTCGAACCCATAACCTTTGATTCGGTAGCCAAGCGCCATAACCTCTAGGCTACACTGTAAACAATTCATTACCTGAAAAATGTAAAATATCATCCAATCTCTTTTTTAGAACAGCTAAAATTGAAATTATATTTAAAAAATGTACAGAATAGTGGTAATTAAAAGAAGATTTAACTGTCATATTTAGAGTGAGAATATGTGAAAATGGCTGGCGCAGACAAAAAAAAAAAACAAATATTCATTAAGTGCATTGATCTGATTTTTACCACTGCCTAATGCCACTCTCAAAATAATTGTTTCAAATATAATAGCACTGACAATTATTATTTTCATGTTTAACTTGAAAAGTACACTAGTTTTTACTTTTATTTTTTCATTAATGGAATTAAGTTTTAACATTTTATGAATTATTTTGCTTTTTATTATAACAGTACTATCTATTCTTAAAACTTTTTCAAACAATAATTTATTATATATTCTATTTAATTAGTTTGAACATATTTTCTTAAAAAATTTTACTTTCTTATATTATTAATATTACAATTACCCTGTGTAAATTTTAAAAAATTCAAATATGTTCTTCAATTATTAATGTTTAACAATAGTTTTTTTATAAATGCATATTTTAAATAAAACTTCCGCATCTGCGCGTTTTTATATAGTCGTTATTAGCAGGATTAATTTTTAATATTGGATACTATTATCTTATTATTAATATATCACGTCATGTCACTTATAATTTAGTACGCGAATATTTTCGAAACACATTCATCAACTTTTATTTATATTTTTTAGGATTCCTATGAACAGTGGTATTTAATATTGATTATATCAGCCGTTATTGAAGTTATACCGGGCATACTATTTATATTGGTTGGAAACTCAGAAATTCAAAAATGGAACTTTCCTGCAAAAAAAGAAGTTCAACCTGAAAAGGTTTATGGAATACATAGTACTCTGTTGCCCAAAAAAACTTCAGAAACTTAAATGCTACAACTTTATTATAAAAGATATTATACTCTTCTACGCACATATTTTTACATACATGTGAATATTTGTAGTAAATTATACTACCCCGCTATGAAACATTTAGTTTTATTTAAATTGACTGAAGTTGAAAACTATAACCTATCAGAAGTAGTAAGATTGGGAAACATATTTCAAATTTTAACAGTAATAAATATTTCTTTGCAAAATCTTCTGTATACAGGATATCAAGGAGATAGACCAATAAGAACAGGTTGTAAATTTATTGAATTTAAAAGCAATTAATGCAACGGGTTTTTTCATTCCTATGAAAAAACATCATTCATAAAAAAAAACAACTGAAACAAACCGAAAGTACATGCACATATGAGCTTAAAAATTAATTTAAAACATGATACGAAATGTACTATTTAATCCTGAACTTTATTTTTTCTTGAAAGATAAAAAACATTAAAGTTTTTATAAGTTAATTGGATTAGGAATAACACCATATCCTTTTGACGCAAGATAGTAATTAATGATTTCATAAATAGGAACTTGAGATGATTTCAAAAAAACTAAAAAAATTGATATTTTAGATAGAGAAGGATTTTCAAAATCCAATAATTCGGTGATAATGCAAACGATGATGATTCATTACTGTGGAATTATTTAATAGTTTTAAACTTATAATATAAAGGTAAGTATCTATTTATAAAAGAATAATATTTGATACTTTTTAAAACAATTTCGATGACCACACAGAAAAAATGTTACTGATATAATAAAAATGTCTCTGAAATTTGGACCACATCTACATCACTTGAAAATTACCAATATAAAAATTATAATTCACCTATACAATAGTTATGATATTCTAATAAAAAATTGGTTTTCTAAAATACGCAAGGACGTCACCAACCGATGAGCCGGGAGGGAGGAAGATGATAGAAAGATAATATAACTTATAGGAAAAATAAAATTTATATGTTGTAAAGGCTTAATATTTTATTAAACAAGAATAAAATCTTAATTAAAACATAATTTTCCTGGGTTTCTGGAAAATTCTTCTACTACTTTATTATAAAAGTATTCAAAATTGTCCATGATTACGCGCCTATGAATACTCATTATGGCCAGTTGATTAAAAAGTTTCAAGGCTCCAGGGGGGAAGCTGCTCCCTGTCCAATGCTGGCGACGCCCATGAAAATACGTATCGTATTTTTTAGATGTAAAACAATAAAAAAAATTTAAAAAAACATTCATAGGAAAAGTATTAGTTATTCAAATTACAGATGATATTTCAAAAAATTAATTCAAATTTTTGATTATGATATCACCTACAACTTACAAGGTACAGTAGAAGATCTGTTATTTTTCATTATTCTTAAAAGAATTGTTTTAAATCATTTTCTGTACATTTTTGGTTTCCAGGCAGTGCTGGATTTAGACCTAAATTCGTGAAGCCTGGACCTAGGACGGAAACATTTGAGGGGCGTCAAAATTTAAATATTACTAGTGTTGAAAATACCTTGTGATTTTATGTATCAAAGAATAATATATTTTTATCGTAATTTCGGTAAGCTTATCGTTCATATATAAGAATTGTTGATTTTGACTTAAAAAATTGTTATTGAAACCCGTTGATATATATATATATATATATATATGTTTATAACTTTCATTACAAAAGAGACAACATATCAGCGCGGTCCGAGGACACCATCGCCATCAAATCCATCACTGTTTCCAGGCATAACTGTTAGTTATAACCAGGGCTTGAAAGCCAGCCGAAAGCCAAAAGCTAAAAGCTGAAAGCCAATCATTTTTAGATGTCATAAGCTTAATCCAAAAGCCATATTTAAATTTCCATAAGCTAAAAGCCTAAAGCTTAAGCTATATTCAAAATTTAAACAGTCGAAAGCTGAAAGCTTAAGCTGTATTTCTAGAAAAGCTAAATTAAGCTTTATATTCGGCTTAAGCTTTTTTTTTTAAATTTCTTGATTTTGCATTTTTGACATAATTATTCGCGTAAGAAATTGTTTTTAAAAACTTTTATTATTGTGCGTAAAGAAAAAAGTTGAAGTTTCAATAGTAACGCTAAATAGTTTGATGCATGGTAATTAGTAAATGATTTTAATTATCTTGTATTGAAATTCATTTCGTAAGCCGAAAGTTGAAAGCTTAAGCCGTATTTTAAATTTAAACAGCCAAAAGCCGAAAGCCTAAGCCATATTTCAAATTCAAACAGCCAAAAGCCGAAAGCTTAAGCTGTATTTATCAAGGACATAAGCCGTATTAAGTTTAAGCCGTATTATTATTCAGCTTTCAAGCCCTGGTTATAACCACCATACGTAATAAAGCTAGTGCAATTGCAAATAAATTAAAAATTATAATCGATATAAAAATATTTCAATTCTAACTTATTTATTATGAAAACTTATGAATGTGCAACTAGCACAAAAAGTACAGCGCTCAAAACATTTTTAAAAAAACATATAAATAAAATGATTACATATCTACACACTTTAGAAATATAAATTAATAATAGAATAATTATCGATATATTCTTTTACACATACGCACGAACATGCATACACACATACATTCATACGAATCATACATACATACACATGTGTATGTGTGGGTGTGGGTATGTGTATATATAAACTTCATTATTTATGAATTTTAATTTTAATTTTTTTAAACATCAAAAGGTATTTTCATTTATAAAAAATATTAATGTAATATAATAATATCGTGGTTTCATTAACGCAAAATTGTAGATCCTTTGAGAATAATAAAAAAAAAATTCTGTTTATGTGAACGATTAAATGTTATAAAGGGGAACGTTTAGATATCCCCGTTCTATTTTAGTCACTATATTCACTACTCGACTTTAATTATATTTTTATTGTTTTATGATATTTTTATTATTGTATTTTGTTTTTTGAATTTGTTTATTTATTTTTGTTAGTAAAGGTTTTTCCCTTCAGAATGATAACATCCTTATTTATTAATCACTTTAAATCGTCTTTGAGGCTGTACTCGAAACGATAGCGAAGTTGATATAACACTAGAAATTCTTAACAGCTCTAATTTGTGTTCATTAAATAATGACTCGTCTACCAGGATAAATTATCCTGAACAAGTCAGCAATCCTGTTGATTTGCCCATGATCTCAGCTGAGATTATCTTTAATTGTAATTGGGCGGTTGCATTTAACTCTCTTGGTAGCGACCATTACCCAATAACGTTAGAAATTATTACCACCGAAAAGAACACCTTCAATATTCCCAAAACTAAAAATCCGCTCAACTGGAAGAGACCGTGTTTGTTCGAACTATATTGCAAACGTACGATAACTTTTGGTATTATTTCAGTAAGTTTTACTAATTGCCTAACGGATCCAATTTTCTTTTAGATACATGTACATGCTATCTTGCTAATCTAGTTTATTCATAGGAATTTGTTCAAAAAAAAAAAAAAAACAACACTTAAATTTCCAAAAAAAAGCACTTTTTTAATCCGTATTTAGTTGCATTTCCAGTTTTGCCAATTGCGGCGAATTATCCAACCTCACAAATTTTAATCTTATCCAGAGAAAATTCAAAATTATTTCAAGTCTAGTTGGCATCACAAAAACTGGAAAACTATCGCACAGTTCATTCGAGTATAAAAATATAACAACAAATCTTACCTTAAAAAATTTAAGAATAAACAATTAATTTGTAAAAACAAAATCGTGCGAAGTTGTCATTTAGCAGTCAAGTAACATTGAATAGAAGTATTGAAATTACAATCACACTGTATGAAATGCCGAAACAGATATAAAAAAGTACTTGTAAATAAAACAAATATATTTTCGATAATCAACAAAGGAAATTACTGAAACATCCTACACTTAATGTGATAGTACAATTATGGAAGTAATACAGCATTGCTGATCGAACAAAAACAATTCGTTTTAATTCAAATGTTTATATTCTTATTCAATAATAAATGCATCGTCTGTCAACTTGCAATTTTTATTCTTAAACTCCTGATACTAGAAAAAATTGGTTACCTTCATACAACAGCCTATCAAAATATACATAATATGTGTAACGCATAAATATATCTGCATAATTTATACGCAGTTTGTATATAAATAAAATTTACGCATTGCTGTAATATACAAACACAGCAATCGGTGTGAAAACTAATAATTTTCGAAGCTACCGTCTGCGATAATAACCCTACACCGTACTCACATTACTCACAATCATATTTGTTCAAATAGCAACATCGTACATTCATTTCACAATTTTTCCTACATTTTTACTATCACATTAAGTCTAGCGTTATCGATTAGAATATAATTGTTCAAAATGAAAATCGGCGGAACGCAATTCGAAGTTGAACGGGTGTTATGTGTTAACAAAAATGTGATGTTTATTTAGTGTTATATTACATTTCTATCCCTTTATGTAGAAAATATATGGTCTGCATTTTATCATGTCGAACGTCAAAATACTCGCTTCGACTTGTACAGATTTACGTACAAGACAAAAGAACATTGAAGATGTTTTAGATAAAATCGAAAAAGAGTACAGTAAACATATACAACCGGAAGTCGAGAAAGAAACATTTAATAGGGAAGTGATTAAACAACAGAAATTAAAGATGAAAATGTATAAAAGTGAGGAAAGTATTTTCAAAAAACCGTACATATCTCCGTCGCGAATTCGAATAAGAAATGAATACATGCCAGATTTTAAATTACATCCACATAAGTGGAAAAGGTATTCCTTGAACGATGTTACATCTGAGCAATTATCCGAAACAACCAACGCGAGTACGGCTTTCTCTTTCCTTAAGTCACTGGAACAAAGGAAAAAATGTGTCGCAGATAATATGGACGTTGATTGTAATTTCGATGTAAAACCTACTTTTAAAAAACCGGGAAGTAGTAAATTAATTCAGAAACAAGCAATTCGCGATGAAAAGAATACTTTTAGCGGGAGTAAACGAATTATGCCAGAATACGTTATTGGTGATCGTAGAAAACAAAAGAAGGAAAAACACCCTGTAGCAAATGAGAATAATCTGCAACCATCCGATCGTAAAACTGTACAGTTAAGTTATATTACTGAATACGACGATGAATGAAGCTCTTTTAATGAAGGTAATAAACTTTTAAATGCGCAACCCATCGCGATAATTATGACTTTTTTTCATTATATTTCATTTAGTACTGTTTCCTATTTATGATTTTGCATTTAGTAATAACACCGAGTACGTAAGACCGATTGTAATCGTAATTAATGAAGTGAACATTGTTTATCAAAAATAACGAACAGAACAATTACAAAACATTTTTATAGCAGTTGCATACAACTTTTAAACGATTTACTTTTTAAAATATTAATGTTTTAGTTTCAGTTTAATCGTTATTAAAATACTTTGACAAATGGAGGTCTAATTTTTACGTCTTATTCTACTTTTCGCATCGGTGTTTTTGGACATCCGTAATTATTATTAGAAAAAAGAACAGTTCATTTCTGCATGACAAAATAAATACAAATAATGTAGATATATTAACAGAAATGTATCAATTTACAAAATTAAACATATTTCTGTTTATATGCCTGTATCGTTTACGTTTTATTAAAATTAAGTTTTTGTTCATTTTTATCTGATACTGAAAGCCGAGGATATATAATCGAAATCATAGGCATCTGAAGTTTGATACAATATTTAAAACTTCAAATGATCACTAACAAAAAGAATGCGTATGTTTACTGATTGTAATAATATTCCCTTATCAGGCGTTTCACTTCTGCATCACATTCATGCATATATAATGTATTTTACGTTAATTAATATCCGTGAAATACAGCTTAAGTTTAGTATTGCTCGATACTAAATTTATAAACTTTTTGTACCGATCGACTATTATATTTTCGTACAAAGTTACAACGAGAGAAGTATTTATAAAAAAAAAATACGAAATATTTTTTAATATAAGTTTATAAAATAATGAAATGTGAAGTTTATCTTCGAATACACACACAATGTTTAACAAAGTAGAAATTTCTTAATACACACCGCAGTTATAAAAAACAGTAATACTAATACTTATCTTTATTTTGTAATTCTTAAAATAGTAATTAAGTGATCTGTAAAAATTATACCTTTTATCATCTTTGTTGATAAATTATAAAATTACTTGTAATATTCGATTCTTCAGTAATTTTAATCGTAATAGTATATGAACTATTTTTACTTTAATAAAACGAATTATGTTATTAATACAATTTTTATCCTTTTATATATATATATATATATATATATATATATATATATATATATATATATACACACATATATACAATATATCTAAGAACACCATATAGGGAAAAACTAACGCTAATGGACCATTGTAATTATGTTTAAACAATGTGAAAATTTTGTATAAAGAATACTAAACACAAGCACAATCCTGCTCTGCCATTTAAAAAACTACCACAAAAATTAGTACATTGTGGATTTTGTGATTTTTTTTACCTTTTATCAGCGCTTAATTAGCAAGTTTGGTCAATGATTATTAAAATCATTTCCGTTATTGTGTAATTTAAATTTACTTCATTAATTTATTTTTAATATCGCATGTATCATTGTAAAATTCTTAATCAAAAATATACTGTGGTAATTATGTAATATTGGCAAGCTGTTCTAAAAACTGCTTTAACAGTTTTAATCTGACGTACACTCAGAGAAAGGCTGAAAGAGCTAAAGCTGCCCTGTAAATTAATTTCTATTTTAATCGTGCAATTTTAATTTTTCTATAAATAGTATATTTAATTTAAATATTTGTGTTATATTTATAATCTTAGCAGTTGCGTCTGTTGTTGATCGATTTTTCCGAATGTAGATTTTGTTTTCCTTCGCTTAGTCTTTTTATCCTTTTCAAGATAAAAAATGTCAATTATTTCTTTAATTCCTTCATTCTCAACATCTTTATACGTGCTTAAATCACCATCATACATTCTTTGAAAATGTCTTCGGATTCATTACAAAATAATTAATCTAAAAGTGTCACTATTATTGAACTGCGTTTTTCTTCTATTAATTTATGAAATATTTCATTCTACATTTGTTAAAATTCTTTTTGATTGAAAGTTCATATTACACTTAATGCTGTTTTATTTGGATTAAAAGAATATATTAAACGGCGAAACATACATGGCGCAGTACTGCGGATGATAGATTTAATGGTTCCGAGCAATAATATTTAAAATTTATTCATCAGCTTTATTTGTCAGTTGTTTATTTCATTCCTTAAATATTGCTATACAGAAATTTCTCTTGCTCGTGAACTCTACAACAGTCCAAACAATTCAATTTCTTTTAACACTCATAAAAAAACACAAGTTCTCTTCAAACATGTAGTCTAATAATTATGAAAAACAAAAGTACTTTGTCCAATTCGATGAATACAGAAGCAGGATTATGTTATTGTAATATTTCAGTTATTCCGTTATTTCTTTCTTTGAAGAAATATTATATCAAAGTAGGAAAATCTCATAAAATGCTGCCGTTTCTGTAATCATGTAACATTCGTCGTACAAAATTGAGGTCCTTTCGTGAAAAGTTTTTGATTTTTTCGATTTTCAAAATATTCATCGTTTAAATATTACTTGTAAAAAGTAGGAAGTAAACTAAGAAGTACGTAAATTTTCGTTTTTAGCCACGAATCGTTCTTTTATGAATATTCCTTTATTTATTTATCACCTTGTTGTATGGGCGTGAATAGGTAATTTTTCGTTTTAAGTCGCGTTTCGTTCCTGGGTTTTTTTGTTTTTTTTTTTTTTTTGGTTCATCAAGTTATTTTAATTATAGTATCAGTAGATAAATTTTAGCTCTTAACCCAGTTTCGCTTATTTTGTCTGCAAAAAAAAATCTTTTAACCACTAGCATTTTATAAGTTTATGATATTTATTTTTGACAAAAAAATGAATAAAATGAAACAGAGTAGTTTTCAGATTTTTTGAACAAGTTGAAAAATTCGCGTAATAAAAATTGCTGCCGAAATGCACCTTGCAGATTTATGATTAAAAAAAAATCTTAAATTAAAAACAGGCGTAACCGGAATACATAACATTAACCAAAAAGAAACGGAGAAAATAGTATACATAAATTCCCTGGTAACGAGTAATTTATTTCTTAAAAGAATTAAAAAATATATGTAATTCTTTTAAATATTATTTTCCTATTAACTGCTTTTATTCACCTATTCTTCCCAAACCTTTTCTTCATCACGTTGTTAGATCAAAATTTCGGCAGAATCTTAGCTCTTTTTCCCCAACCATTTTTTGATCTTCACGGATGGCTCCAAGGGACCCAATGGTGTTGATGCAGCTTTCTTCTGTCCTTCTCTCAATTACTTCGAGCCCTTTAAACTTCCCTCCTTTTGTTCAATCTTTTACGCTGAGTCATCTGCTATTCTGCGTGCCCTTCTTTTTATCAAATCTTCACCGGCCTCTCGCACTCCTTATCCTGTCGGATGCTCAAAGCGTGCTGCAAACTATCACATCTGCTCTCCCTTCTCACTCAACCGACTACGTCATTCTTCTTATTCGTTCCTTGATTCATGATCTCTTCCTTTCCCACTTAATTCAAACGGATTTCCTTTGGATTCCTGGCCATGCCGGAATCGAGGGGTTGACTCATTCGCTCGATTATCTTCCTCTTCTGGTAGGTTTCTTCCTGCCTTCTCAGCTTCCAGTATTACTCTTCTGCCTGTAGCTACTTATTCCAGACTATGATTTAACTCCTACGTCTCCTCATTCTCCAACCCGAACTCCTTTTTCTTGTCTATTCAACTTTCCCTTCCACGTTTCCCCTGGTTTATTAACTTTCTTTCTATGCGCGGTTACAATCTCTCTGCGATTTGCCGCCTGCGTTTTGGACATAGTTTGCTCCCTTCATCGTTGTTCCGTTATTCTCTCGTGCCTTCTCCTTATTGTCCATTGCACCCCCCCAGCAATCAATTTATTTGTGATCCCGATCATATAATGTTCAATTGTTCATCGCTTTCAACTGAAAAAATTTCTTTTTATTCCTTCCTCGTACAAACCGGTATTCCCGCTCCATACTGTGCTTCATTCATTCTTCCTCCCTTCTCCTTCGGTTATTCTAGCTCTTGATTCCTTTCTGTCGGCTATCTCTGATCGTGGAAGGATCTGAGTCTCTCTTACCCCTCTGTTCCTCTATT
The DNA here is from genome assembly GCA_039619475.1 of Icerya purchasi. Taxonomy (NCBI): domain Eukaryota; kingdom Metazoa; phylum Arthropoda; class Insecta; order Hemiptera; family Monophlebidae; genus Icerya; species Icerya purchasi. Next base: position 488,419,518 of record CM077115.1, read on the forward strand.
CTTAGGCCAACGTCCATGTTGACGAACCCATTAAAAAATGTATATATATATATTATTTTCATTAAACCTATCTTTCGCCAATAAAGGATTATACGCATAAAATTTTGCCCCTTCGAAACCAACTTTAAATACGTCACTGTCGTGAATTGAATATTTTATAAATCATTTTGATATTCACTTATTAAATATGAAAACTTTTTTTTCCCCCGGTTTATTACCTAGCGTTGAAAATAATATTTCAAAATAACAGTTTATTGCTTCATGTGTTGTCTATGTTAACACCACAGTATTACTTTAATCAGTAATAACTCTTTGCTACTTGAAATTAAAAAGAAAAAGGGATTTAATTCTGATTAGAAAATTAAGTAAAATTTCATCAATGTAAGTACAGCACTAAATATGTGCGATAAAAAAATATATGTGTATACTAGTACTCAAAAAAATGCTTTTTTACAAAAAATAAATACCGACTTCAAGGTTTATTATAAAAATTTAAAAATGCATTAAAAAGTAAAAAATAATTACTCCCGATGAGAAAATATATATATATCAGAGTGATATAACACTTAAGTGGTGATATCGTAATTCTTATACAACATTAATTTTTTGGAGTTGGCATCAAATTCATATTAAACGAATAATTAAAAACTGCATTAAATGTTGATTAAATTGTTCCTAACATGAATTTAATTCCAACTCCAAAAAGTTAATGTTGTATAAGAATTACGATATCACCTTAAGTTATATCACTCTGATATATATATTTTCTCATCGGGAGTAATTATTTTTTACTTTTTAGTGCATTTTTATTCAATTAAATTAAAACATTTATTTCCACGGTAAAAACACCAAAAGCTACATTTCCATGGTAATTTGGCAAATTTATAGCATTTTAAGTCAATAAATCTAATCGGACGGTGAAAACAATCGTGAATGAAAAGCATCCAAAAAGCTTCAATCTCCCACATTATTAAGGATAACTCAAAAACTATCTGTCAGACCTTGATAAAATTTAAATGGGACCACATGACAAACACCACCTTTCAAATAAAAGAAGAATCATCAAAATCGGTTCATCTAGAAGAAAGTTCTGTAGTAACACACATAAAAAAAAACAAAAAAAAAATAAATAAAAAATACAGTCAAATTGAATACCTCCTCCTTTTTGAAGTCGGTTAATTATACCTTCCATTAACACGAGTATAGTTGAAAAGTATTTTCAAAAATCGGCCGAATTAAAACTTACGTTAGAAATACAATGAATGAACATCGTTTAAATAGCTTAGCAATGCTCGATGTTTATCACGAAATATAAATTAATTGCGAATAGATTATCGACTTTTTAAATGAGAAAGAGGAAAATGAAAGGCTTTATTCTTTAAGTAAATTTTTCATTTTTGTAAATCTTTTAAGTATAAAATCACGTCTTATAATAATTTGATGACTTTGCAAACTATTCCCATTATGCTAATTGTTTATGTACTTTTTAAAATTAGAAATGATAGTATTTTAATGATATGGATTAACGTAAATAATTTTTCATTAGAATTAATAAAATTTTAGTTCATTTCTCTAACTTACTCTATTCCTTAATTTTCTTATGTCACGATGTAAAGGACTGATTTCTGGCTTAGCTGTTACAATAAGTATTTGCAAAAGTTTAAATCAAATACTGTTTTATTTTTTATTTTTTCTTTATTATATACGGCGTTTAATAAGTAACTAAAATTGATTTGACGTTAGGCTAGAAAAAAAATTTTCCCACTAGAATTTCTGAAACTATTTACCTCATAATTTTCATCAACTAGCGACTAGTATGAAATTAAATTAAATATTGAATATTATGCAAATCAAAATGTAGTAGTGGATGACTATTTAAAAAAGCGTGGCCTTCGTCCAGCGATTATAAATTTCCCAGGCTGTCGCATTGGTAACATAAAGGTGAAGAATTTTGAGTAGCGGCGTTCTCGCGAACATAAGTACAGGCAGACATTAATGAACCGCTTGTAACAAATACGAAAACAGCAAATAATTTCCCTAATGTCTTCAGTTTTCTTCGGTCATTGAACATTGCTTTAGAGCAGAAGCGGCAATAAGAGGAATATTAAAAAATAAAAATAAAAGGGAATTATTATTTTTTAACACAAACAAAATATTTCTTAATGATATAAGAAACTAAACCGAAATTTAACTATTATCTAACAATGATGGCATTTGCTGAGAATTACTGCGTTTCGATATTAAATCTGGAGATCAATTTTTCCAGAACATTTTCCCACTGCTCCCAAGAATGCTCTTTATACTAATTCACATTATGCATTTCGAAAGAATTTATTTAGAAATGGTAACCGCCCTTGAAGAACACCAATCCCACTATACAAACTTCACCCTTAAAACTTTACGATGTGTTTGATAATTTTTTAAAATATCGTGCGCTTACATTGTCGTCATCAAAACTGTTTTAAGTTTGTAATATAGATCTTATTGCAGCATTGGGTTACGTGGGTACTATTCAGAACTTTATGAAAGAGAACAGATTCTATGCTTTCCATTTAAGAAAATATGTGAATTATTTGTACAGCATAGTCACAGAGAATAGACCAAAAGAATTTCCTTGTAATAATCATCCACTATAATTTACGGCGCATTGTCGAAAAAAAAATCGTAGATTATTTCATGGTGAAAAGCAGATGAAAGATTATATATAATAATTTCCTAAAATGAATATTTTTAATTATTTTTATATGTGCTTGTTTTATATTTCGAACAGAAATTTATAAATTTCGATGTGATACAACGTGTACAGCAGACTACTTTGACTAGGAATAGAAAAAACAAGTTCAGTCAAGCATGTTTCATGCACTGAGGATTCCACCTGTGAAGTTAAACATAATATTATAATTTACATTTAATAATACCAAAGTCAAAACAAAGAAATCAGATTTTCGCGCTGCGAAGAGAAAGAGACACGTCATTCCTCATGCTTTTTTGAACTTTTCGCCAACTTTGAAAGTTTCGTTAAGGAAATGAAATACAGTTTTGTTCCCGACAAAAAACGACCTTTCTACCAACATAGCACAGGCCTGGATTTGGCGCCACGAGGGTCTAATTTTGAAGTTGAAAATCCGGATGCTACAAACTAGAGAAATATTCGGGGAGGCGCGCATTTTTGAGCTTATTTAAAATTTTTAACTATAATACTGACGGTGCTGGACACGTCATTTTTTGCGCTTTTTGAACTTCCCAGCAACTTCAAAAGTTTCATTGAAAAAAATGAAATACGATTTCGTTCCTGACAAATAACAGGGGCCGATCCAGGACATGGGGGGGGGGGAGCTTGGAGAAATACCCATTGTTTCATAAAGAAAATTAAATAGCGACTTTTATAGAAATTTTAAAATGTTTTAAAAACACATAATTATTACAATTTAATTTAAATTTAGTTTTATTTTTAGGTGAAAAATAAAACGAAATTATGAAATTTTAGCTAAAATGGTAGTTTAGAAATAGTAAGAAAGATAGTATTTTTATTAAACTTTACTTCTTTTTTATTTTTGTTAGTAATCCTATCCGAATTCTTTGTTCATGAGCAATTAAAAAAAATATATGTATTTCTCATTGAACTATAAATAAAAATTAAAAATAAATAACAATGGCAAGGGATCGACGACAGTTGTATTTCAAATAGAATAAAAAAAGAATAATAATAGTTTTACTAAAAAATAGTATTAAATATTAGTTATAATTAAATCCGTAGGTAAAATTCATACAAATTATTTATAGCATAAATTAAGTTTCTCTGTTATAACAAATTTTTTCATAGAGGCTATGGTTTTTTGGGGGGAATGTTCCATGCCCCCCCCCCCTCCCCCCTCGTGGATCCGCCACTGCAAATAATGATCTTTCCATCCGTATATCACATGTCCGGGTGGGGGAATTTTTTTTTCGAAAATTTCGATTTTTCGACGCCCGAGGGTCTAATTTTAAAGTTGGAAACCCGGATGTTCTAAACTAGAGAAATTTAGAGGAATGCGCATATTTTTAACCTTGTTCAAAATTTTTAACAATAATACGAGCGCTGCAAGGGGGGCTACACGTCATTTTTTGCGCTTTTTTAACTTTTTGCTAACTTCGAAAGTTTGGTTAAGGAAATAAAGTATGGCTTTGTTCTCGATAAATGCGATCTTTCCAATGATATATATCACATGCCCAGAAAAAAAATTATTTTTTTCAAAACTTTCGAGCTTTCGGCACCCCGAAGGTTTAAAGCTCAGCTATAATTTTCCTATAAAGTGGTCCTTTGTGCATAAGTTTGAGATAGGTTTTGGTTTTCTCTACTTTTTTACTCAAGCTATTGTGCACGTGAACATAATTTTTTTGTTGTTTTTGGGTCGTATAATTTTTTAACTGTAATTTTTTGTTTTTTTGTAAGAGCTTGAATTTCACTTTTATAGGTTTATCTGGTGATGACATGAATTTTTTAATTATTTTTGAGGTCATTTTATATTCCATATTACATATTGTTGACGGTTTTTTGGGTTTTTGACGCCCAGGTACGTTGCAATAGTCAAATTCATTTTTTTTGCGTAGAATCTAAGCAACAGGATTTGAAATCATTGATGACCACCGCTTCAATCATTCCAAAATTTGTGCCTACACATTTTATAATTTGGAGGTATTGTATTTTTTCTGTATTCTAATAACAAAAATATGTCAGTTAAATAAAAAAAAAAGAAATCAATCGTAGATACAGAATTAATGTTTTATTTTTAACATTATGTTGTTTTTACTTTAATCTTATTTTATACATTAGGTATTGATTTGTAAGTGGTGTCTGGAAGGACTTGGACTATTGCTAATTTTCAGTCTTACCGCTTTAGATGTATATTTTCTCAAATTTGGTCTTTCAATGCTAAAATTTTTAAACTTCTATAGTTTCGCTATATTCTAAGAACAAAAATACGCCGGTTCAAAACGAGAAATTAACCTTGTAACTACTGTAGAGCAGGTAGCAGAATTTAAAAAAAAAAATTTTATAGTCTAATTTTCACATGTTTCCCAATTCGAGCCCTCTCATTTTAAAATTTTGATGGACTTCATAAGTTTCCTATATTCTATAGTCGAAAATACATCTTTCACCAAAAAAAAAAAAAAACTGGCTCCTGTAGAAGGGTTATAGACTGCTTTTTAGTTTCCAGCTTTACCGCTTTAAGTGCGTATTTTCCTGAATTTGAGTCCTTAAATTTCAAAATTTTCGAACGGACAAAAATACGCTGGTTAATAAAAAAAAATAATTTCGTAGCTACCATAAGATGAGTTGTAGAATTGTTGAGGAAGACAAATTTCTACAGCCCGATTTTGATATTTTTCAAAATTTCGGCCCTTTAATTTTACAATTTTAGAGATATTTTAACAATACGTTAATTTAAAAAAAAAAAAAAAAAACTAAATCCCTAGCTTTCATAAAAAAAGTTGTGAACTTTTGTTTTTGTTTCCATCTTAGCGGTTTGAGTTTTATTTTCTTCAAATTTGGACTCTTAAATTTCAAAATTTTTAGACTTTTGTATTTTTCCGATATTTTATGGACCAAATAAGCCAGTTGAAAAAAATAACCGTACCTGTAATAGAACGGTTTATGTCATTTTTTAAAAATTTGTTCTTAAAATTTAATTTTTACCTTTTTCAAAATTTAAGCCCTTTAATTTTATAAATGTGGAGGGTTTCGTAATTTTCCTATAATTCAATAAAAAAAATTAACTTTCTAGCTCCCATAGAACATACTATACGATTTTTAGCTTTGCAGTTTTATCAGAAATATATATATTTATATATATACATATGATACATAATATAAATGTGAACCGTATCTGTAGTGCATCTATTTAAATTCTGAATTATTACTTTTATTTAAATGTTCCCTAAATATAGAATTTCGATGTTATTTCCCAACGAATCATAAAATAGAGCTACTATGTACGTATATTTCGCTCTAGTGGCACGCGTCAATCAATGATCTTGTAATTATTTCTTCCTTTCGAGAAAAAACATATTTAATCATAATTCGATCTACTCTAAGTGTATCGCGCATGTGCTGTTTCGGCATTTTAGACATCGAGAAGTTATCTCGTAAATTCGATGTATGATCCGGAAACGGAATTTGTACGTTTATAAGCGTGGGGTTCTCTACGTTATTGCTATAATAAACGTACAACTAGGCAGACATATTCAAATTCAGATCTAACTATAAAAAACAAAAAGACACTTTGACGGAATACTTACGATATGATACGGTGTTGGAAATTTGAATGATATTTATTTTTGTTTATTACAGGTTCTATTTTTAACTTCATTTATGTACTACAGAAATGTGTTTGGAAACTATTTTATTTAAAACAATATAATAATAAAAAGAGTAACACAAAATCATAATTACTAATAATACAATGTTTTATGATTAAGAGGAATCATCGTAAGGTGAATTTACATTAACGCGGAATTTAAATATTAAATTCAAATTTCTTAATTTCTAAAGTATCATCTTAAAATTTTTAAACATACTATTTCTGAAATAAAATTTATTTTTATTTGTACAATAAAATATGCTTTTGTTTTCCCATCCCTTAAATATTTCCAGATAACATCTACATAATTAAGTGCAGATATATTATTTATATTTATAATGTCATAAATTTTTAACAAACAGTAATACGGTGCAATTCATTAAAAAACATAATCTTGAAAAATAAAGTAATTCGGTAACTTGTGAAAGCGAAATTTTAGGGCTTTTTAAATCGCCTTAATAACTGTAATTTTTAAAAGGATTTTTTGGACAATATTTAAATACTATAGGATAAATTTTTTATAACGAAGTTTTAAAAAAGGGAAAAAATTAAATCCTTTAATTTTATTTAATGTAGTAAATATAAAAAGTATCAAATATAATACATAATGAACTACATTATGATTTGGCAAATTTCATTTATAAATTTAGGATTTATCGAAAACTTAAATCTAAATAGAATGGAATCGTTTAAAATTCATCTCTGACGACATTCTTTGTGTGTATGTAGTTGTAAATTTCCTTTTTTATCTATTTAATCTCAACAAGAACATTTGAGTAAACATCATTTTTAAACATTTTCAATTTCTTACGCGGTAAGCTTTTAATCTTTTTCCAACATACACAAATTTAAATTTATATTCCAAATTTCAAAAAGTTATTAAACCAAAACAAACTTAGTAAAGCGATTAATACATTTATTCAATACTGTTTTCAAGAATTAGAATTTTGTTTTTTAGGAAGCCATTATTATATTCAGCTCTTGAGACGTAACTAATATAATTCCCCTGTGCCTTTTTAACAATAAGGTTATTTTCGAAATTTTAAGAAAAAGGTAAGCGTAAAAAGTAATGCCAATTTATTAAAAATTAAACGACAGATTTTTGATTACCATTTTAAAACGATGAAAATTTTTAATGCAGATGCAAATCATATTAAAATATCATACAACGGACTTCCTTCACTTGTAGTTCCGAATTAAAAAGCCGATTTCCCCTATACAAGTATAGTCGCGGATATATTTAAGATTAATGATATCCTCTGAAAATGAAATCAATTTAGTAATTTTAGAGGTTTAACGTGGACACATTGCATGTCGACCCCCATCAACCGGAACATTTGCACCGGTGATAAAACTGGAATCATCGCTTGCTAGAAAAGCAATTACTTTGGCAACTTCTTCTGCCGTTCCAGGACGTCCTAAAGCGTGAGTATTTTTAGACCGTTCTAAAAAGTCTTGATACTGAATTTCATTGAGACCGCTCCTTTTGTGTAGGTCGGTTATTATAACACCGGGATTTACGCTATTCACGCGAACACCTTTAGGCGCTAACTCTAACGCCACGCACTTTGTTAATTGATCAAGTGCTGCTTTTGACATATTATAGGCCAATAATCCCGGAAACGAACGAAGCCCGTTAACACTAGATACATTTATAATAGCGCCTTTACTTTGCACTAAATGAGGAATGGCGAGTTTTGTTAATTCATAGGCAGCTCTTACGTTTATATTAAAAACACGATCGAATTGCTGTAAATTAGTTTCCTCGATACTACCAAATTCCAAAATACCCGCATTATTAATTAACACATCTAACTTACTACACGTCTTAATAACAGACGTCATCAAATTTTGAAGCTGAATTTCACTGGTCAAATCGGTTGTTACAATATGGGGTTTATATATACCAGCAGATTCGCATTCATCAGCAACCTTTTCCAACTGCTTATTATTTCGACCATTTAATACCAATCGGGCGCCTAATTTTGCGAAATGCAAAGCAGTTGCAGCTCCAATTCCGGAACTCGCCCCTGTTATTAAAATCACTTTTCCTGAAAAAGCCATTTTTAAAGTTAGAAAAACACAAATTATAGATTATTAACACAATTTAAAAATAACTATTTTTCTATCGATTTACAGTAACTCATGGATAAATTTCGGTTTACTTTTCTACCGCACCCGTTATCAACGCTTATCAGTATAAAAATTAATCCAAAACAAAAAACCAGTGATGTAACACAGTAACGAAAAATATATCTCAAGTGCGGTGTTGTTTATTGTAGTGAAAATGATACAGGAAGTCACGTGACCGCAACAATTTTGCGAGCCGCTATCGATATAGGAATTTCCTGATCAATAGTTATAAATTTATTTTAATTTTGAAATTATAATATTATTGCGTTTAACCTTTCGTTGGTCGCGCACCTTTTCCCAAACGTCGTTGGTCGCTCTGTGAGAGAATTCCCGCAATGTAAAATTTACTGCGACGTTGCCACGTTAAGTTTAAAGTTTAGGCACGGAATTTTGAAACAGAACTTTTTAGCAACATAATAAATCAAAAATCAGTTATGTTATTAAATTAAAATTTCTTTATTTAACAAGCTTTTATATTATCATTTTTAAAATGATTAATTAATTAATAGATATTAAAAAATACTTATTATTCTAATTATTTTGCTACATATTTGACAACGTTGCGAACTAAATTTTATCTACGACTGTGGTCGCACAGTGAAGGAATCCCCACGATTTCACGGTCTACCCACAATAAAAAATGATTATAAAAAAAACTAAACTAATTACAACTATATAAATATTTTAGATCGATTTATGATATTTCAATATACGAATAGCTAAACTATTTTATGTAAATTATAAGCATTTTGTTAAATATTTACATTAAAAAAAAAAAAAGCGGGGATTCCCTCATAGCGTGACCAACGAAAGGTTAAACATATACAGTGAGCAAAAAAAGTATGTAGACATCCGTGATAGAAGAAAAAATGAGGAATAAAATAGTGAAAACGAAAGTCATTTAATGCTACTTTCTATATAAATAGAAAAAGGAAACATTCGCAAATACTTAGTATACGAAAACAAAAGACAAAATAAAAAAATCACAGCTGTGGTAAATGTAAACGATTACGAAGCAGAAGTTACACGCAAATAAAGTATATAGACATTTGAGTGTAAGAGGTTTTCCCTAGGTATGACCCATATGTGTAAGAAGATAAGAGATGAGTAATGCATGAGTAATGCATCACAGCGCATGGCTACTACGTACAGCATATCACGACCAAACTAGCAGCATTAAAAATCGTATTCGAATGAGTGCGCCAAGATGAGTCAAAATTCGCGAAAGACCCCGTTCAAGCTACGTCGTTTAGTGATTTCGAAGTACGCCGAGGGTATGTCGAGCGATCGGATTGCGTACATGTTGGAAATGATGCGAAGTACGGTTTATCGAATTATTTGGTGCTTTAAATATGAAGGTGGAGTCGCAAGAAAGGCCCGTGCTGGTCGACCCGAAAAATTGTCTGCGCAGGATAAGCGCTTTATCATTCTCACAGCTACACGGAATCCAAAAGTAAGTGCACCACAGATATGTCGTGAGATTGTCAATCGATCTGGTATGGAAGTCGCAGCGCAAACGGTTCGAAATACACTGAGGAAGGCTGGTTTAAAATCTTGAATCGCTCGTAGCAAACCCTTCATAAGTCCCGTCAATAGAAAAAAACGTATAGCCTTCGCGGAAAAATATATTTCAGCCGATGAAACGTTCTGGAAGGCAGTTTTGTTCAGTGATGAATCGAAATTCAATTTATTTGGTCACGACGGTAAACAGAGAGTATGGCAGAGGCCTAGGGCAGAATTGCAGGAGAAAAACCTGAATTGTACAATCAAACACGGAAGTGGAAATGTTATGGTCTGGGGGTGTGTGGTGGCCGCAGGAGTAGGGGCGTTGGAATTTATCGATATAACGATGAACGCAGACCACTATATTACGATTTTGAAAAAACATCTCCGCGCAAGTGCCGACAAACTCGGAATTTCAGAATCTTACCGTTTTTATTAAGACATCAACCGCAAGCATAAGGCTTCTGCAACCCGTGAGTGGCTACTCTATAACTGCGGCAAAGTGTTGGAAACGTCTCCACAATCCCCCGACCTTAACCCGATAGAACATGTTTGGGATTATATAGACCGTCCAATTCGTCAGCGCCCAGTTTCCAACCGAGACGAAATGAAAAAACGGCTTCTTAAGGAATAGCAGAATATTCCATCCAGTTACCTCCAGACTTTAGTCCAATCGATGCCCCGGCGGTTAGAAGCTATTATTAGAGCCAAAGGTGCTCACACCGAGTACTAGGCAGAGCTAATTTTTCAGTTTTTTTCGTCATTTTAAACACTTTTTTTCAAAAGTCTACATACTTTATTTGCGTGCAACTTCTGATTTTTAATCGTTTACCTTTACCGCAGCTGTGATTTTTTTCTTTTTATTTTGTTTTCGTATACCAAGTATTTGCGAATGTTTCCTTTTTCTATTTATATACAAAGTAGCATTAAATGACTTTCGTTTTCATTCTTTTATTCCTCATTTTTTCTTCTATCACGAATGTCTACATACTTTTTTTGCTCACTGTAGTTTAATACTAATTAACAAAGGCGCTGCCAGCCAATAAGCCAGGAGGAGGGGGAGTTGCCAGCTACCAGGGGGCGCAAGATGATAGAAAGAGGATATGAGTTATAGGAAAAAAATGTATAAGTTGTAAAAACTTAATATTTTATTAAACGAGAATAAAATCTTAATTAAAACATAATTTTCATGGGTTTCTGACAAATTGTTCATGATTACGCGCCTATGAATACTCATCATAGCTAGTTGATTAAAAAGTTTCAAAGCTCTGAGGGGGGAGCTGCCCCCCTGCCTACTGCTGGCGACGCCCATGCTAATTAATATTATTTAATGCTTAAACTGTTATTTTTTGCTTTATATACTAATTATTTTATATTTATATTGAATTGTTGGAAGTATTTTATTGTGGTTCGAAATATTCAAATGCAGTACATAATTTATTGAAAATATTATTCAAAATTTGTTAATTAGTTTAAATTATAATTATTTAATTTGATACTTTTATGTTTCAATATTGAAGTATTAATAAGTTTAATTAAAATACAAATATAAAAAGCAGCTAATTTAAATAATTTAGCACATATTGACCACCCAGCACATTTATTTCAATTATTTAAAAATCAATTTTTTTTTTTTAACCCCCCTTGGGTTTGCTACCAGAGAGCATTAGCCCAGCAAAAAGGAATAGATGCATGGAATAGAATAGAAATTATATTTTTATTTTGTCAACAATGGAATCAAGAAACACCGGGCGCTGAAAAGAGCAGGAGGACCAAGCTTTAAAAGATGACAATAAAGTAAGTCACGCTCGCGAGATATACCAGAACACTCGAAGAGCACGTGATTCGCATCACAAACATACTGGGAACCTTCAGGATCCAATGAACAAAAGGGAGATGCAGCCAAGGAATAGCGATTTAGAGAAGAAGGAAGAAGACTATGCGAGAAACGGAGGCGAGAAAATTTAATAATTATGGACCGACGCAAACTGGGAAAATCATAGAACCAAGGACGAGAAGGAGGAACAGGATTAATTAAGAGATAAAAGGAATTAGGATTAGCGAAAAGAGAAACAAACAGAGTGCTAAAGACTAAGATGGCAGGATTTAATTGAAAGAAGAATATTGTATGCTGGAACCCTACCAATAAAATTTACATTGGAAGCAGCAGCTTTAGCAAGGAGGTCGACGGCTACATTTCCATCAATGCCTGAATGTCTGGGAATCCAAAGAAAGTCAATCTGGGTAGACGTCGATGAGGATAGATCATGGAGAAGAGAACGAATAGAAAGGATGATAGCATCAGTGGAAGGAGAAAGGGATCAGTGTGGAATTTAATAATACAATAAATTCTCTACTCCGCGATCACTCTTTAATTTTTACTGACGGATCGAAGAGCCCGAGCGGAGTTGGGGCGTCATTCTTGTGCCCTCAGTTCAGTCATTCTCAGTCCTTTAGACTTCCGTCCTTTTCTTCTGTCTTTACCGCGGAATCTGTTGCCATCTTACAAGCTATTATTTATATTTCCTCTTCTACAAGTCCTTCCAAATTCCTTATTGTTTCTGACTCTTTAAGTGTAATTCCGTAATCGATACAATTAAAGTATCAGAACTGAAAAGCCGGCTGAATAGGTTTATGATAGTGATGGGCGAAAATGTTATTTCTTCATAACATGATATTTGATAGCAGGAAGCCTAAAAAAACATGTTATTTTAACAGCATGCTATTTTATTTTTATTTACTTTTTTATTGTATGGGCACGACAGCGGCATTGACCCAACAACAGAAAAAGCTAAGCTATAAATCTAAATAGTTAGGCAGTCAGAAATGGACGCAACAAAGAACAGCAGTGCAGGCACCACAGAAGATGAAGGAAAGGAGAGAATAAAGGAAGCACTATAGGGAGTAAGGAGACCTGCTGTCCAAGAGCTGGACGTATAAAAGGGAGCGTTCATTAAGAAGTCCAGGACACTCGAAGAAAATGTGATTAGCACCACATATATGAGGAGGATCACAATCGTGAAAAGAACAATAAGGAGACGGCGACAGAGCAAATCGAAAGCGAGAAAAGGGAAGGAGAGAATGATTGATCCAGAGACGAATTAGAGAGACAGTAGGGGAGCGACGACCGAAAAGAATGGAATGGAACCAAGACAGGGAACGAGGAATCGGCTGAATAATGCGGTAATGCGAATGACGATTAGAAAATAGGGAAGGATAAATGTCTCGTTAAAGTCTAGCGTGATTGAAGGTGGATAAAGAAAAGATACCTGAAGAAGAGAAATAGTTGAGGAATGAATCAAGGTGAGCAGCAGAGCGAGCTAAAAGAATGGCTGGGGATCCATAAAAAATCGATAAGAATAGAGCAGGATGACTGCAAAGTGGAGGTAAGAGAACGAACTGAGAGAATAATACTATTAGAGGAATGTGAAGGAGGAGAGGATATGGCTTGAAGGATGCTTTTAGAGTCCGAAATTATGGGAAATTGGGAAAACCCGCTTAAAGAGGAAATAAAAGAGATAGCCTGAAGAATGGCGATCGACTTGGCAGAAAAGATAGTGCAGAAGGAAGGAAACCGGAAGGATTTATAATGCCGAAGCGACGGGGCAGCAAACGCACCAGCCACGCCATCCTCGCTCTTGGAACTATCGGTAAAGATCAACACATGAGCAAGAAAAAAGGAATTCAATAAATGGGAAGATTTATTGTTGATTGTGGCGTGAGAAGAAGAATGGGCCCAAAGTGGGAGAGAGGAGAACTTGTAGAAACTAAAATCGGATTAGCATCCAATGCTGGAACATTGTAATGAGATATAATCGCATTGCTTTTTGCTATTTTTTTTTTTTTTTTGTATACATAAACACATACATAAAGAAAACTTTAGTAAACAAGTATGTAATCTAGTTCTTAAGGGTTTGGTATATTTTGTTTTTACTTGATGTGTAAATGTTGGGTTGGATTTTACTGTAAATTAAATTTCTTGTTTTACTGTTCTAAATATTACGTACATCTTTAATAATTTTTGAAAAATTGTGTTAAAATATATATTACAATACGGTTTTACAAAAATTATTTAAAATGAGCCGTGATCATTGTGCAAGTTTTAAACGTTTAATGAATGTTACATAGTTTATGAATTACCGATTAGGACAAACTCATATCTCCTAGTATTACAATAAATTTTACGTTGATAAAGAGAAGAATTTTTATTTTCACGTGTAATTTTAATGTAATTACCGCAAATTAATAAAATTTTAACTTTGAAGCTATTGGAATATACATATATACAACAAATAAAGTATGCAAGAGTTGAAATCAAAATAATTAATAACAGATATTACACAATAACAAAGAAGAAAACAAAATGGTACAATATCGTACCGCAAACTCACAGCAGTTCTGGCATTATAAAAATAGCTCAGTTTAAATACAGGATTGTCATTTCTAAAGCTAAAACGGAACTGACCTGATAAGATATACTTAGATGTACAATTTTTTCACTTATTCATATTTACACTGAAATAGTTATACTAAATTAATTTACTCTATTATTGCGGCAATCTGAACAATTATAATTAAAATATATACTTTGAAATTTGTTATAAAATATAACACTTCAATGTTCTAAGTTTCATGATTAATAAAACTGAAAAATAAATTGACAGAAACAGATGTATAAAATAAATCCATTGTATTAAATTAAATTCGAATTTACATTTAAAAATAAAAATTTTTCTACATGTTTCACGCCCAAAACATGATTGTTTTTAACTTAAAACATTTCCTGCTTTTGGAAATATTCTTCACATTGTACTGATGTTTGCTAACATATTAAATTTTGTTTCTACAATTTTAAATAATAAGGAACAAAGGTTATAGTTATTTCTTTTATAGCAGTATGAACTGGAGGAGGTGACAGAGGAAGTGCTGAAAGAATAGCATTAGACAGTGAACTGTATTGATGGATTGGACTTGAACTATATTGAATGTGTGTTATAGAAGAATCAACTAGAGAGCGAAATTTAGCCCAATCAGTTTTTGGAAGGAACCATAAAGGAACATATAAAGGTCTGAAGGATTGTTGATGGAAATAATTATAGGTACATGATCGCTCCCAAAGGTGCCACTTAAAGTTTTCCAGGAACAGTGAAGACTAATATTAGGACAAACAAAGGATAAGTCAAGAGAGCTGACTATTGGTGAACTTTTAAAATATGTTGGAGAGCCGTCATTAAGGAGGATGAGATTGTTAAGTAAGATTATGTCTTCGAGAATTACTCCATTTTGGTTGTGTCTGGCACAACCCCAGAAAGGAGAATGAGAATTCCAATCGCCACCGATTATGAATGGGTTTGAAATAGAATTGAAAAAGGCAGAGAAGGGAAAATTCTTAAGATCAAAATTTGGTGGAACATAAATAGAGATAAAGTTTATAGGGTGATGAAGTAAGCTAGGAATGGAAATTATAACTAAATTCGGTTCATGTGTATTAGGGGACATAGGAAGAGGAAAACTATGGGAGAGAAAAGCAATGTCGTTCCTAATTAGGATAGCGGCTCCTGTATATCCGTCTTCCGATCTGACTAGACAATATTATAACTTCTGATTTTAAAATCGATACTATTTTTAAGCCAGGTTTCTGGGATTGAAGCTATACTAATTTTGTGATGCTGCAATAGATTCTCATCAAATTCATTACCATACTTTTAAAACTAAATATTTCGCAACACAAATCACACTGAACACTTTTTTTCTTCTAAGCTATATATTACAAACTATGAATGTAATGCACTAGAGCGCTTATATTCATTATATTGAAACGTAAAATAAAGCTTACCTCCTTAACAATTAAATTATAAATAAAATGAAAATTACACTAATATCAGGAATGAAAATAAATACGTCTTTCGGTTAACAATAACTAAACAAAATATAATAAATTATAAAAAGAAAATTATATCTTTCCTCTGTTTTTAAATTAAATCGAAATAACACCAGTTAGCATAAAAATAAAATTGTTCTGGTTATACAGCAGATAAATACAACACAATCCAAACGAATTATACAGCAAGTGAAAGCAATGTTAATAATAGCTTACCGAATGAAACTCGATTTTGAGTATATATAAATTTACAGCATTGGTAATCGAACAGAAAAAGTTCAACTGTGCAATTACAGCACCATCAGTTGGCAATTTAATAATCATGAAAAGAAATATTCTGAAAATATTATACATGAATCCTATATTTATAATACTGTTTAAAATAAAAATGTCCACACATTATTGAAAGTACCTGGGCGACCGAGCTTTGCTCGCTAGTTTTTTTTGTAACTTCTTAACTTTATTTTAACCTTATAATCACAAAACATAAAATATTTTAAAACTTATTTATGAATTTAAAGCCTCTTTCCATACAACTTTTCTTTTCAATACTGAACGCAACAAAAATGTAGAGGTCCTTCTAATTCGCTTTCCGGATGGTTGGAAAATATTTTCAATGACTGCACACGTTGACTGTTATGAATATATTTCTATACGTTTTTTATTAGAAAAATTATATTTTAGGTATATAGGATCGTCAGCTTTATCTCTATCGGTTTATTCGTAATAAAAACAAATAAAAAACGTCTTGTAATTTTACCTGTCATCAGCTGTTTTCCAACCAATTTGAAAAAACTTCAGACTAAATCACTGCAAAATGTAATAAGGGTATTTTGCACATAAGGAGGTTATTTAAATGTGCACAACATATTCTTAGTAATTCACATTCACAAACAAATATATAAATACGCAAAACATTTAACATCTGCATATAAGTAGGCAGTGTCCTCGTTTGTTTATTAACCGATTTTATTTATCTTTTTTAGTGTAGTAGCTATTAAAAGACACTTTTTTTTCTTATTTAAATATAAAAATAATACAAAAAAAAAAAAAAAAATGAACTGTTTGTTACGATATTTTCGATTCGTTTATGTTTTTTTTTTGTTATATGTATATTTTTACTGCATGTGTAGCGCATGATTTTCAAACCGCTATTATGGGACCGCCCACTGATCAGCTGAGAGCCAAGATCGATACCTTTTTTTTGTATATTCGTTCCTCACCCTTTCCAGGTATCTGGAGTTACCCATTCACCTGTTTTGCCGACCATATGTTTTATTGCTTTGCACTTCCAGTATTGACGCCAGCGCCCCGTACACAAAGACACTACTAAAGCCGAAAAAATAATACTGAAGGCAGAACAAATTATCTATTACATCGTCGTCGAAAGATTGCGCTACCAATCCTGATTCGTATGATATTAAACACATTAAAAATCATTTATAAGTCGCGAAACCGAATTTTTCTATAGATTAGACCTTTCCAGATCGATTTATTGGCCCAAAATACCCCTAGTGTGCAAATTTTATCCAAATCGTTAGAGCCGTTTCCGAAATACGCGAAATAAATAGTAATATATATATATATATTGTTAAGAATTAGTTATTTCCCTGTTCCGGTGCCATTTGATAAGAATTAACTCTCTTCACTAGTCCCTGCTCTTAGGTGACATTTGTGACTGACCACTTTCTTCGATGATATTAAAAGAAAATGTAAAAAAAATAAACGAAAATAAAAGTTCCGGGCGCCAACGTTACTTCAGGTGTAACGTAACCGTTAGCTCGTTTGGAAAGAGCTTTAGGCTTTCCTAAGGTTTAAATGAAAAAAGAAAGGTCTCCGCGGCGGAGATGTCACGAAAACGTGTCCTTGCAACGAAAAGAAAAAAAAAAAACACAACAAATCTTTTGGTAAGACGAGTAAATCGAATTATATTTGATTTAAAAAGAACATATTTAAACTGACCACCAAAGAAAATGTCGAATCGGTACTATTTGCCTTAAGCGGCCAAAGCAGTGGAAAAAAATATAAATTTTGCCTCGAACGGCGCTGTGAAAAATACAAAGAAAAACGAACGTGCCCACGGGCCAAAGCAGTCGAGATCTGCCTGCGACGAGCAGCAAGCGAGAACTCAAATTACAGTAAAAAAATTGCCTTAACGGCGCGTAGCAATGAAAAAAAACGAAAGTGCCCACGGGCCAAAGCAGTCGAGATCTGCCTGCGACGAGCAGCAAGCGAGAACTGATCGGCCCGAATTCACAGAGAATTCGACCACGATCTTTTTGAACGGCCATCTTGCCTAATAATAAAAAATATATATATAAAAATGAATACGCCACCGATTTTTCTAGAACATTCTCAAAATCGGTGGAACGGCGGGTACCCTGCGTCGGTTTTTTCGGGTTCTAAAGAAAAAACTTCTCACGCCTCGACGTAGCTCGAATCGCATCTCCGACGCACACAACGCCAGATCGGACAAACATCGGACGAACCACCCTCATATAATTAACACACACATATGCACGGATCGCCAAATTGGCGCCGTGCACATTGGCAATTCCCACGAAATTTGTCGATCTAGCATTACGGTCGGAGAATGCTCAGTTTGCACGCTGCCCGAGAAACCGGAGAAATAGAAATCGGAAGCCTGAGAAACTGTCAAAATGCGGAGAAATGAGGAATTTAGAATTTGGAAAAGAAGCAATCATTATCATTTTTTAATTCGGTACAGCGTGAAAAATATCGAAAGTCATGGCGGCCGAATCCGTCAAAGATATTGGATACAAAGTAATTTATAACCGAAAATTTTCTGTTAAAACTATTGTTTTACAGAGTTATAATCTTTAATTTTTCTTATTTGTTTATTATATTATATCGAAAAATAATTTGTTTTTCGATTTAATTCCTCAAAGTATTTTAAGCTCAAGAATATACTCCACACATGAAAATAATAAAAAACTTGAGTGAAATTTGGTATGCCAACAATGGTTATAAATTGGCGCTGAAAAAATTTATTATACATTGTTGTTTTGCTTAAATAAAAGTTTTGAAAAATGGAAAACTTCTTTACGTGTGCTGCAGTTAAATTGCGCCCGATTACTAACCTTGTAAACTTATACTCAAAATCGGGTAATATTCGGTTAAGATATATGTTCCTTCGAATATTTATGCCATTTATGGTAACACATTTCCCAAGTTATTTAAAAATCTCTTACTATATCTTAATTCTATATATATTTATAAGTAGAAATAATAAATAGTGTCAACAGAAGTTTTGCTAGATGTTTTATTCGCACAATCGAGATATTTCACTACATTTACTAACATGAAATATCAGTTTTACTATTTTACGACTAGTTTTCTGTTTTTGAAATAAATTCGATAACAGAGTAGTAATTCTGCTTTTTGAAATTAGATTCTTTTTATCAATAAAACTTAATAAATTAAAAAAATATCGAAACGGTTGTTGAGTTGCAAAATTAGTATTATTTATTGTAGTGCTCAGACTTTAAAAAAATCATTTTAACATACAAAATTAATGTAATTTTGCAATTCAACAACTGTTTCGATATTCTTTTAATTTATTAAGTGAGGAAAAGAGAGGAATATCATCGGCAAAAAATAAGGAAGAGGAGTTCATAGAAAGAGCAGCAACAGAAATAGTACAAATATTAAAAAGAGTAGGACTAAGACAGGATCCTTATAGAAGACCACATGAACAAACTATTGTAACCTCGAACGAGGAGGAGGAGAGAAGAAGAGTACGATTTAACATCAGGTTAATAATGAGGGAAGAGAAATGCGTCGGGATGTTAAATGCTATCATTCTATCACGAAGAGTAGAGAGATGAACATTATCAAAAGCACTGGAAACATCAATAAAAGTAGCTAAAGTGTACTGTTTATCGATGAAAGATTTACAGATATGAGAAACAAAAGGACTAACACAGTTGGTAGGACCTAAGCCAGGACGGAAACCAAACATATTAGTAGGAAAAACGTTATTGTATTCGAGCCACCAAACCAGGCGCTTGTTGAGCATGCCCTCAAACAGTTTTCTGAGACACGATGCTAGGGTGACCGGACGAAGAGAAGAGTTTTTCTTAGGGATAGGAATGATAATAAAGGTATTCCAGGCAGGAGGTGTGACTCCTCTGGACAGAAAGAAGTTAAATATACAGAGAAGAATTGGAGAGATTGATCGGATAGCCTTTTAAAAACAGAGAAAGGTATACCATCACGACCCGGAGTGGGACTAGAAGATTTTTTAAGAATGGATTTTAATTCATTAATATTAAACGCAGGCATAAGAAAATGAGGATTAGAGTCTTCTGTAAAAGGAAATGGAAAGGATTCATCAATGTTGGGAACATAGGCAGGAGCAACAGCATCAAGAAAAGAAGACAAACTATCGGAAGAAATAGTGTAGATAGAAGGACGTTCAGAAGAAGGGAATTTGAAAGCTCTGGCCATTTTCAGGATATGATTAAGTGGAGTAATTCTCGGAGAAGAAAAACAGAAGTTTTCCCAAGAGAATTTCGTAGACAATTTTAGTATAAACCTAGATCTTGCATTGGCCCTTTTGTGGGCAAGAAAATTTTCACTTGTAGGATTCGACCGGAAAATTCTAAATGTAGCGCCACTATGATCGACAGTGGCATTGCATTCTTCGCTCCAGCAGAAAATGGCCTGACGATGACGATTTATGGGAAGGAAAAGACAACGAAAGTGCATTTTTAATAGAATTTAGGAATAGATGGTAGTAGAATACAGGTTCAAAGCCATTTAGAAAGTTAAGAAGTGTAGAATCAACTAAGGATTGGGACAGAGGTCAATTAGTTTTGGATAAGTTCCATCAAAGATAATAGAGAGGTTTGAAACAAGAAGGAGGATTCTGGGGAGTAATTAGAATAGGAATATGATCACTACCACAGGAGCCCATGAGAGTTGACCAATTATAATCAAAACCAATAAAAGGAGATGAGAACGTTAAATCGAGAGAATTATAACTAGATGGGCTCTTGTAACAGGTAGGAGAGAGATCATTAAGAAGGACTAAATCATTAGAAAAAACAAGATTTTCAAGAACAGTATCATTGTTGTTGGCTGTGCATTCCAGTCACCCCCAATGGTAAATGGATGCGGGATAGACCTGAGAAACGGAACGAAAAGAAATTGACGAAGGTTGCAACTAGGAGGAACATAGATAAAAATAATGTTAAGCGGACGGGCTGTGTTGGAAGGGATGGAAAGTGTGTACAATATTAGGCTGATTAGGACTAGAAGGGGAATTAAAGGAAACATCATGAGATTGATATAAAATACCGTTCCTAATAAGGATTGCAAATCCACCATAACCATCGTCACCGTCGCATCTGATTATCTTATACCCTCGAAAATTAATATTCATATTCGACCATAGCCACGTTTCGGAAATAAGAGCAACGCTAATATTATGAATATCTAACAGACCCACTAATGGATTTTTGTTGGCTCTAAGGCTGCGACAATTCCACTGTAAAATAGCGGGCATAGTAAATTATAAAAAGAAAAGACTTGAGTAGAGAAAAGAAAAAACAAAACGATAGAGGTAGAGGGAAAGCAAAAGAAACATAGAGAGTGCCAGAAGAAAAACAGCGAGGTAGAGTAAAATAAAAGATAATTACAATGTAAAAAAAGAATAAAAAAGTGTAGGGACAGCGACTCGCACCAGTACTCGCTCGATGCACGACGAGTAGAGACTGTGCGAGTACACTTCTCTCTTCGCTGCGGCTAGCAGCGAAGAAACCAATTTTTTCTTACCTGCGAGGCGAAAAAGGTTATAACCGTTTTTTCTCGGAGAGTCGACTCGCCGTCTTTCCGAAAAGGCTCGTACAACGCATGTATGTGATTCGAATCAAAATAAAAAGTATAAAGCTTTATTTTACTCTTATTTCGTAAATAATCGTAATTTGTGGTGTATAACCTACCGGAGCATGTACCCCACAAATATCGGTGCCGAAACCCACTTGTGTTTTAACTTTTTCGTTTTGTTAACGCCGATAACCGCGCAATACAAAAGACTGCCACGAGTTTTTTCGATCGGCACATGGTGTGCAAATTCGTTTTTTTTTAAATTTTCGGTTTTCTATATTCGGCGCTAGTGATTAATTTTTCGCGATTTTCGATAATCGTTCGAGTTTCCGTTTTTCGTTCGACGCTTACATGTTTGCATTACGTACGTACCACGCGGTATGCGATAACGTATTTTCTCCCATCGAAAATTAAGTGAAGTGGTGCTGCAACGAACACTGTACCTATTCGAATCTATAACAAAATCGACGCTTTTTTCTTAAAAAAAAAACAAAAAAACAAACAATCGAACAAATCGTATCCGAGTAAGTTACTTTTTTGTTTTTGTTTTTTTCTCTTCGTTCTTTTTCCGTTCGTTTCGAAACTAGCGTTTTTAAGTCGCCACTGGGGTTAGGTCTTTACACGTTCGTTATGCAAAACAGTAAAGAATCTCAAGTGCGAGCCGCGCCCGAGCAACCAACTGCCCCATTAATATTTAATAATATTCGTATCATGCCCTTTTGGAGGCAAAATCCGGATTTGTGGTTCACACGCGTCGAATCACAATTCCAATTAGCGGGAATTCGCGATGATGAAACTCGTTTTATGCATATTCTAACGACGCTCGACGAAGACGTATTATTAGTTGCGAAAGACGTAGTCGTCAATCCTCCCGAACAAAACAATTATGTCGCCTTAAAAACCGCGTTACTGCGATATTATCGAGAATCTGAGTCAGTTAAGCTCCGTCGTCTCTTACGCGATCTCCCACTTCGAGATTTAAAACCGTCACAACTCCTGACACAAATGAAGGATTTAGCATCCGGAAAATTTGAAGACAGTGTCATACGCACTATGTGGAGCGAGCGACTACCAACATCGGTGCAGTAAATTTTAATGAGTATGGATGAGACTGTGTCGTTATCAACCCTGGCTGATACGGCGGACCGAATTATGTCCGCGGTACAGTCTTCAGCCCCGACCATTGCACCACTGCAACGAACCCCCACTGAGGACACCATTGCTAACTTACAAAAGCAACTCATGGAGATACAAGCCCAATTGTCGCACCTTACGTCAACTAGGTCGACGAATGCACGTTCTCCCATCCGTAAAGAGCGACCCAGGTCTCCGGAGCGAACAAAATTTGGGTTACCTGATGGCCAACGTGACAATGAAGAATTTTGTTGGTTCCATGCCACCTTTAGAAATAAAGCACAGAAATGCCGTCCCCCATGCAAATACGAACCACAAACTATAAGTACTGTTGTGCCTAGCGGTATTTTAGCACAACGCCTTTTCCTACGTGATCGAGTATCGGGACAACAATTTTTAGTTGATACGGGAGCTGAGTGTTCCATAACACCGGTCATCTCGCACGCATCTAGCGCCTCCGATGTCTCGCCACCGTTACTCGCTGCTAACGGATTACAAATCAAAACTTACGGTAAAGTAGATTTGCACCTAGACCTAGGTTTTAAAACGTACTTTCGATGGACTTTCGTTATAGCCGACGTTACATCCCCGATACTCAGCGCTGACTTTCTATCGCATTATCATCTTTCGATTGATTTAAGAAACAAGTGCTTAATTGCCGCGAATAACGAAGCATCGATATGTGGAGCAATTAAAGCAGTGGAACTGTGCAGTATAAAATATATTCCAACGACTGAGGTCCTCCTTCATCGATATTCGGTTATTTGGGATGATACGCTCTCGTCTACCAAAAATGCAATGGCAGTATTCCATCAAATAGAAACGACAGGACCACCTGTAAGTTCTAAATCTAGACGACTCCCACCGGGTAAGCTGGAATTTGCAAAAAAATAATTTCAGAAATGGTTGCGTGATGGTACGTGCGTTCCATCCAAATCAGCTTGGGCGAGTCTTATTACTGTTGTAGGAAAACCGGATGGTGATTTTCGAATCTGCGGCGACTATCGCAATTTAAATTTGGTAACAACGCCGGATCGTTACCCTCTTCCGCATATCCACGATGTTAACGCATTGTTACACGGCAAAACAATTTTTTCTAAACTCGATCTGCGCCGTGCATATCACCAAATCCCGATGTTTCCGCAGGATGCAGAAAAAACAGCGGTCGCAACCCCATTCGGTTTATACGAATTTAACGTTATGCCTTTCGGTTTAAAAAACGCGGGAGCTACGTTCCAGCGTTTCATGGATCATATATTTCGAGGACTCGATTTCGTCATCCCGTACATCGATGATATACTCGTAGCGTCACAGTCCCTTCAAGAACATATGACACATTTACAGAAAGTGTTCGAAATACTTATGCGAAACGGTTTAAAAATCAACAAGCCAAAATGTAAGTTCGCAGCGACCGAAGTAACTTTCGTAGGGTATGTAATATCGCCAAACGGCATCCGCCCAGACCCGATTAAAACAAAACTAATACGCGAATTCGAGAAACCAACATCTCTCGACCAGCTGCGCAGGTTTATCGGTATGGTAAATTTTTACCACAGATTTATAGCTCACGCTGCCGAGCTGCAACGCTCCCTTCTCGACCTGACGAAAAACGCCAAGAAAAATGATAAACGACCCGTGCTATGGAACGCTGACACAGAACGAGCATTTGAGCGTCTTAAAACAGTAATGACAAGTGAGTTATTTTTAATACATCCGATTCCGGACGCCGAACTTATCCTTATGTCGGACGCATCGTCTACCGCGATCGGTGCCTCTCTTAATCAACGTCATAAGGGAGCACTTCAACCGATTTCTTTTTTTTTCGCGTAAAAGTAGCTAATAAATGGGCAAGCTGGGGCGTCTGACGTCACCAACCCCTATTTGTGCCCCCGGTGCTCAAAATTCACCCCAATTTGTTCCCCGGTGCTCAAAACTCACCCCAATTTCTGTCTTGGAGCCCAAAGTTACCCCAAGTTTCCCCCGATTTTCCCCAGGGGTAGGTACCCCGAGTGTCCAGGTTTCCCCCAATTTTCCCGGACGGTTGCTGAAATTTCACCCCAAATTCTCATCAGGGTGCTAAAAATTAACCCAAATTTCTCTTTTAGAGCCCAAAGTTACCCCAATTTATGTCCATGCGATCAAATTTAACCCAAGTCCCCCCCCCCCCCAATTTTCCTGGACAGTTCCGCTAATTCGATCCCTAATTCCCATCAAGGTAGACAAAATCCACCCCAATTAGCGTACAGGTGCTGAAAGTTCACCCCAATTTGTATCCATATGGTTAAAATTCACCCAAGTTTCCCCAAAATTTCTTCAAATTTTTCCGATTCCCAGTTCATACTGTTATCTATAAATGCGCTCGCACCGTTTCCACGCATATATTCAACATAGCCTTAGCCGCCATGAAAGTGTACTCGCTTTCCTATACCCGCGCCTTCTATCATCATGTGTATGTATTATATATGACTCTGTGTGTAATATATGTAGCATACTTTTTAATTTTAATTTTTCGAGGTTGGGAGGGGTAAAATTTTGCCGGAGTGATAAAAACGTTTGAATCTCAACACTTAGAACCCAAAATTTAAAGGAATTTTCCGAGTCGTGCTCCGTTCCAGCATTTTTTTTTTCAAAAATTTTATTTTTAAAGAAAATATTCGATTGTTCCATCAGTCGAATGAGAGCGGGCGAGTGTGCTGCTACGGGATGTATTATGTAAGCGCGAGCGCGGCTGTAATGGAAATATTTAAATGTTCCAGCAACTAGTTGAAACTGTCACCAGGTGAGGTGAATTCCAGTCGTTCGTTCGAAATTAACTAGCCGATCATCTATGCACACTCTCACACGCCACTGATAGAAACCTGTTCACGATCGCTACACGTTCACACACGCACACATATACACCGCCACCTGATATATATTTTTCGTCTTTTTCCGCTTCCGATCTTATACTTAATCCATTGATATTTTTTTATTTTTATTTTTACGTATTCTCTGTTCATTGCAAAAGCACACCGTCCATTCTTGCACACATATCAAGCATTGAGTTAACCTGTACAAAGGTACACTGTACTATTCCATGCACGCTCCGTCACCACCGAAATAAACACCGCGATATCACACACACACACACACATACACACCACCACTTCGTACATATTTTATTTTCGAGTCAAAATATTATAGAATTAGCCTAACTATATTTTTCTTTTACGCTTCTGTTTATTTCTTCTGTTTTGTTTCTCCGATTCTAAAAATTAATCTGTCAATGTATTAGCCACTCTTTCATTCGCACATAATGTTCCCTCGCACTCATCTGCTACAAGTAGTTCTCTTGTCGTTCATAATAACTTTTTCAAGTCTAATATTATAGAATCAGCCTAATTATATTTTTTTCGCTTCCAATCATTTCCTCCGTCCGTTGATAATTTTCTTATTTTATTTTTTCTCAGGTTCTAAAAATAAATCCATTGATATCTTCACTAGTATGATTGCGTAAACATCTTCTAACGGTATTCCTCATATTGTTCATAATAATTTTTCATGTCTATGTATTATGGAATTAGTCTAAAATATATTTTTTCCCCTCTAAAGTCTTTTTCCAATCGTAAGTATTCAAAAATTAATTCGAGTATATTTTTATTTAACGCTGTTTCATATTTTCCCTCTCCCCTATCCACCCTACACAAATTTAAATTCTTTTCTATTATTTTTCATGAGTACATCCCCCCCCCCCCCCGAAACTACAGTGAATCCATACCATTCATTCCCACGCATCCATCTGCTAACAATGATTTTCTCATCATTCATAATAATTTTTTTCGAATCTGTTAGTTTAAGATTATTTCATTTTTTTCAAACTCTAAATATTTTTTTTTTTTTTCAATATCTTCCATATTTTCCCCCAATATGCCCGCATACGCTCATAATTCAAAGGTACTCTGCTTATTTCCTTGCATGAATGTTGCTATGTCGTTGATTTCGATCTTGTGTCAAGGTCATCGAGTCTGCCCGGATCTTCTCCTTCATATCTTTTGTAGAAAAACCGGTTGACATGTACACACCTACACACAAACACCCATAACCTAAAGATCACCTGTAAATTTCGTTCATTTGCGTTTGCAACCAGCTTTCACCAAAGGAATGTGGTTTTTCTGGTGCAACCCGCCCTCTTCAAAGACATGCATCGAGCTAGAATCTCGAAAGGATCTGTTCAGGCAGTCAGTATTAGTGTTACATTAAACGTGTAGAATTTGTTGAAGCTGTGTTCTTCACGCATTAATAAAAGTTTGCTCTAACATTAAAAGTAATAATTTTCTACATTCTTAGTAAAAAGTTAAAAATATTATTCAAACATGAATAACAATACCGATTCGATTGATATTAAACTCGACGAATTTATTCAGAATTCATTTTCGAGTGATAGTGTCCCGCATACAACTTCATCACCTCAATCACAGCAATCAGATGATGGTTATACAGCAGAAGGATCAACATCTTCTGTACATAATATCATTGGTCCTGTATTATTATCAGAACAAGCAGATATAGCGGAATATTTTGTAGATATCAGCATCCATATAGATTGTGATTATGGTTTTCGAGTAACCGAACTAGCAATGATTGATATGTCTGGCGGAAAGTGTTTGCATACACTGTATAAGCCAAGCAGAGCATGGCATTCATCAAAAACGCCACATTTACAATGTTCTTCGATGAGTCATCACTTGAAAAATCCTTCATTATTTCCCTGACGGGAAGAAACATTTATGGCACGCGATATATTCACGATAATATCTCAAAAACCGAGAGCTCGCATATATATTTTAACGGTATATGCTAAACTTATACTAATGGAACTTAACGAAAAGTCTGAATTGTTGAGTGATTTAGACTATGGAATGGTTAATATGGATAAAGTCTTTCGACTACATAGTATTGAGAATCTACATGAAGAGTATTTTGATATAAGCAATTTGATAACCTGTAAACATCATAATGAGAATGATAGTTTTCATTGTGCAGCGAAAAACGTTATGGTAATGAAGGCCTGGTACGATCATGTTTTCCATCCGCTGAAGCTTATGAATAATCTCAATATAAATGATTTAAGTCAGTTGTTCATTACAGCCACCAAAGAAATGATAATTACATTATTTCCAAGTTGTGTTGGAGACATTTATGCATTTCTACAGATAGATTAAAACCGGATGATATGATAAAATCACTTCTACCATGTTACGAGCATGAGCATGATGAAGAATTCGTCTATGAGGTGTGTTGATCAATAGAGCAACAGGTAGAAAACCTAGTAGTTTACGAGACACAGCATGTTCAAAGAAAAAAAAAAACGAACTAGCACAAGCAGATCAGAGTTGCAACATACGAGTGGGAGATATATTCTCGAGAACAACAGCTTGATTATAAAAAACGTCGAAGATACATGTATCTATCTGTGAACAATTATCACATCAAACATAAAAAGGTTGACTAAAAGATTATTATTTTCTTTTTTCGTTCATTCTCGCCACTATTACCACTGGCGCCCCCACTGTCAAGACCTCTAAACATACATTACTAACCTCGCCAACACTATAATATTTTTTCTCTGTGTTACTAAATTAACCCAACTATATTTTTATTCATTTGTTACACAAACATTTGTTCAAATCTTTTGTAATATATCGTACATACATTTATAGCCCACAGACACTACTTGCTTCATTACCACGAATACATCTCTTTCATGGTCACTTATCGTAACATAGTTTTTCCTGAAATTGTAAAAAAATTCTCTTCGTTCCATTCTTCCAAGTTTTCCAAATTTCAAATCATGCATAATTATTTAAGAATCAAATTAAGTATATTTTATCATTTCCAAAAAATTAATCATCTCTGTACAAGGCATTAACTCATTTTTCAAAACAAACATATTATTTTTTTAATCTATCATACATATCATTTTTATCATTCAAATTTTTTTCTGAATTCACAAATAGTTAACCTATAGAAAACATATTATTGTAAACATACATGACGAAGTCACTCCTCATAATTACATCATGAATTCATTTTTTTTTTCATTTTTTTTTTTACCATCATGAAATTGTAGTAGTGTTTTTAATTTTTTTATTTTCCATACATGACAAAAGCAATACAATCACGACATCTATGAATACACACCATATGCTTCCAATAACCTATCATGCATTTTTTTAAATTAGTCCAAGCATACTATTTTTTCAATAACAAAGCCGATCATACATAATTTTTTCTTCTATATAATCACTAATCTATGAAAACACTTGATTCGTTTTACTCATACTGTAGCAACCACTCCTTTTCCCTCATGCTAACAAACTTCAAAATTTAATAATATAACACGAAATTAATCTAAATATCTGTTCATGCTATTAAAATTAATATATCAATCTTTACATTCCTTTTGTTCATTTCTGAAAAAATCCTACAACATGTTTTAAAATTAATCGAAGTATACTATTTTATTACCTAAAATCAATTATTCTCTCATACAGTTTTTTCCAATCATCCATAATGTTTTTTCTGTATTGTCATTATTACAAAGTCATACAAAACAACAACACATTTTTAATCATAATGAATCCTTCATTCCATTCCGTTCATGCTATATACCATTATCATTCAATTCAACGTTATGAAATTAGTCTAAATATACATTCATGCTAGAAAAGTTATTATCTCACCCTTTGCATTGTTCCAAGATGATTTATTTGACATTTTTTCTTTAAATTTCCCTCATACTATTATTTTTGAAATGTAGGATGATGACTATGATTAGAATTCATGATTATGAAGAGAGAGATGCATGGTGAAATTGTATTGTCATTATATGCGAGATGATGTGTGTTTGTGGGTGAGTATGGATGCATGTAAAATATATGAGTGTGTTAGTAGAAAACATCCGTTCATGCGTGAACACAGGTACAGATACAGTTATAGAATGAGAGAGGTAAAAATATATATTTTGTTATGTTTGATATGTGCATGATAAAGAGGTTAACAAAGAATAATCACATTACCCTCACAACTTAGACATTGAGTTTTACCTTTGCAATATTTTTGATGTAAAAGCAGTGACATTGACATGTGGTAAACGTTTTCATCACTTTTGACTAATTATAACCAATTTTCCAACATTTCTCTTCGTTTTTCCTACATTTTAATACTTTTACACCGTTTCAGTCAATTTTTGCTATTTAATGCCATTTTTTCCAGTGTTTTTACCACCTTTCTCACAATTTTCATCATTCTTTCATCATCTTTGTTAGGTTTTTTCTTACAACTCTTTAATATTTCGATCGTTGCTAGTGATAACCATCATTATTTATGCTTTCAATCCTTCCACTTCAGCAATGCACACATACAGCTTAGCAATCGCCGCAGCCATTGAACGTTGTAGGACTGCAATCGTGATCTCCATTTGATTATTGGGATTTAAAAGTCACATCTTTGAACGCTTGATCTAATGCATCAACATGATTTTTTTTGTATTCGCCCACCTGCTGCTGGAGGTTCCACTTAATATTCTCAACAGACTATCATACAGTCGTTTAACAAGAGAATCTGTAAGACCCGAGACATTTACTTAACGTTTTCCCAACACATTTACAGACATACCCTGTACACTAAGGAAATCTTTAAACATCTCTGTAACCATTCCTTTTAAGCTGGCGGGAGCAAGGAACTCCTATAAACGTTTATCAATCAGCACTTCATCGTTCATCGCCCTGGTTTCACTCGCCGTTGCACAGACATGGAATAAACATTTTCTTCTTTTACAATTTTCTTATGCTATAACACTATTACATCATTTTTCCTCGTTTCTAACTAATTGTAACCAGTTTTCCATTATTTCTTAGCATGTTCTTATGTTTAGGACCTTTTGCGCTATTTTTTCATCAATTTATGTTATTTCACATCGTTTTTCTGGTGATTTTAGTGCCTTTCACACAATTTTACTAATTATTTTCGACTATTTCTTAACATGTTCTTCTGTTTTAGGTCCTTTTTGCACTATTTTTTCATCAATTTATGTTATTTCACATCGTTTTTCTGGTGATTTTAGTGCCTTTCACACAATTTTACTAATTATTTTCGACTATTTCTTAACATGTTCTTCTGTTTTAGGTCCTTTTTGCACTATTTTTTCATCAATTTATGTTATTTCACATCGTTTTTCTAGTGTTTTACTACCTTTCACACAATTTTACTCAATTTTTCCCCATCTTTGAAGATTTTTTTTTTCATTTATCTCATACATTATATCTCCGAATGTGACGATTAGCTATCCTTTTAAGTACATTTTTTTAATTCGATATAAGTGAGGAGTACTTTTCAGGTCGACATGTATACTTCATGATATGACATTCAATTCATTATTAATCTATGTTTCAACAGGTTTGTGGTCGGTTGTTGGAGGTTTACAGAACTTTCTGTTGCATTGCTTATAGTATAATGGTTCTTGTGTGCTAGTGAGATGATGGTGTTTTGTGGGGAATAATAAACATGGGAAAGAGAAGGAGTGCGCCCCATCAAGCAGGGGGGAGTGATGCTTCGTAATTAACTCGGGTATTGCGCGCATTGCATGGCAGTTATAATATGCTCGAGCAAAAATTAGTCGCTGTACTCGCATGGTGTTCATGTTATTCATTAAATGTTCACACTGAGAGATGCAATGGGCTCATCGACAGATGGATCCATGCTATCATTTCGATTTTTATAATTGTAATCTGCACTGAGCATGTATGTATTACAACGAACCCATCAACTCTGTTACAGATGGTAATGTTTGAGGATAGATAGTGAAACGTTCATTAGAACATGAATGTGTATACAAAGTGTTGTTACATCACATGTATGTCATCAAATTAACTAAAATGTTGCGTCTATAGTAAAAAAAGAAATGAGGGTTTTTCCCTAAGAGGGCGACTATAATAAAATTGATGCGATTTTAGATGGAAATGGGAGTATTTTACAGTAAAAACGCTGTTTTGCACCTAAATGGTGAATATTCTGGAGGTTTAAACGGCATTTTTCACACAAAATTTGATGTTTTTTTATAAATGTGGCTATTTTACTCCTACATGGAGTAATTTCTGCATGAGGAGTACTTTTTGGACTGTCATGTATACTTCTTGATGTGGTATTCATTTCATTCTGAAGCTATGTTTGAACAGCTTTGTAAATGGTTGGGGGGGGGGGGGGGGGAAGTTTACAGAACTTTTCTGCTGCATCAGTTATAAGATAATAGTTTTTATATGCTAGTGAGATGAAGGTATTTGGTTAGGAATAATAAATATGGGTAAGAGGTGGAGTGCATCCCAATCAAGCATGGGAGAGTATTGTTTGGGAATTAACTCCATTATTTGCACACATTGCAATACAATTATAATCAGTTTGGTCAAAATTACTTGTTATATATCGTTCATGTTATACATTAAACATTCACACTGAGAAACGGACTGGACTCTTCGACATCAAGGTCCATGCGATCATTACACTTTTTTTCAACAATTTGTGACGTTTCATACTATTTTTTAATGTTTTGAACGGCTCTTATGATGTATTTCAGCACATTTTCACAGGTACAAAGTTCGTAATGCGAAATAATTTGAATTATTTCGACAGTCTTTACACACAAATAAAATACTATACCATTAACACACTCAACATGAAACAAATCATTACAAATAGAAATAAACAACGAAATTGCTCAGAAATTTTAATGAAATTCAAGAAGCATAGTGTATATGAAAATGAATATATTCTTTAAATCAACACTCCAAACTTGCAGTTTCAGAATTATATCAGAACCTGACTAAGAACTCCGTTGTTCCTTTTGCTGTATATATACATATATAATCATATATTATTAAATTATACATATAACTACATATGTACATATATATATCTAAATATATACATATATATCTACATATATACACATATATATCTACATATATACATATATATCTACATATATACACATATATAACTACATAAATACATATATATCTACATATATACATACATATATCTATATATATACACATATATATACACATATATATCTACATATATACACATATATATCTACATATATACATATATATCTACATATATACACATATATATCTACATATATACATATATATCTACATATATACACATATATATCTACATAAATACATACATATCTACATATATACATACATATATCTACATATATACACATATATATCTACATAAATACATATATATATCTACATATATACATACATATATCTACATATATACACATATATATCTACATAAATACATATATATATATCTACATATATACATAAATATATCTACATATATACACATATATATTTAAATAAATACATATATATATCTACATATATATACATATATATGCAGCAAAAGGAACAACGGAGTTCTTAGTCAGGTTCTGATATAATTCTGAAACTGCAAGTTTGGAGTGTTGATTTAAAGAATATATTCATTTTCATATACACTATGCTTCTTGAATTTCATTAAAATTTCTGAGCAATTTCGTTGTTTATTTCTATTTGTAATGATTTGTTTCATGTTGAGTGTGTTAATGGTATAGTATTTTATTTGTGTGTAAAGACTGTCGAAATAATTCAAATTATTTCGCATTACGAACTTTGTACCTGTGAAAATGTGCTGAAATACATCATAAGAGCCGTTCAAAACATTAAAAAATAGTATGAAACGTCACAAATTGTTGAAAAAAAGTGTAATGATCGCATGGACCTTGATGTCGAAGAGTCCAGTCCGTTTCTCAGTGTGAATGTTTAATGTATAACATGAACGATATATAACAAGTAATTTTGACCAAACTGATTATAATTGTATTGCAATGTGTGCAAATAATGGAGTTAATTCCCAAACAATACTCTCCCATGCTTGATTGGGATGCACTCCACCTCTTACCCATATTTATTATTCCTAACCAAATACCTTCATCTCACTAGCATATAAAAACTATTATCTTATAACTGATGCAGCAGAAAAGTTCTGTAAACTTCCCCCCCCCCCCCCAACCATTTACAAAGCTGTTCAAACATAGCTTCAGAATGAAATGAATACCACATCAAGAAGTATACATGACAGTCCAAAAAGTACTCCTCATGCAGAAATTACTCCATGTAGGAGTAAAATAGCCACATTTATAAAAAAACATCAAATTTTGTGTGAAAAATGCCGTTTAACCTCCAGAATATTCACCATTTAGGTGCAAAACAGCGTTTTTACTGTAAAATACTCCCATTTCCATCTAAAATCGCATCAATTTTATTATAGTCGCCCTCTTAGGGAAAAACCCTCATTTCTTTTTTTACTATAGACGCAACATTTTAGTTAATTTGATGACATACATGTGATGTAACAACACTTTGT
Organism: Icerya purchasi; assembly: GCA_039619475.1. NCBI lineage: Eukaryota > Metazoa > Arthropoda > Insecta > Hemiptera > Monophlebidae > Icerya > Icerya purchasi. Next base: position 488,453,826 of record CM077115.1, read on the forward strand.
ATACACATTCATGTTCTAATGAACGTTTCACTATCTATCCTCAAACATTACCATCTGTAACAGAGTTGATGGGTTCGTTGTAATACATACATGCTCAGTGCAGATTACAATTATAAAAATCGAAATGATAGCATGGATCCATCTGTCGATGAGCCCATTGCATCTCTCAGTGTGAACATTTAATGAATAACATGAACACCATGCGAGTACAGCGACTAATTTTTGCTCGAGCATATTATAACTGCCATGCAATGCGCGCAATACCCGAGTTAATTACGAAGCATCACTCCCCCCTGCTTGATGGGGCGCACTCCTTCTCTTTCCCATGTTTATTATTCCCCACAAAACACCATCATCTCACTAGCACACAAGAACCATTATACTATAAGCAATGCAACAGAAAGTTCTGTAAACCTCCAACAACCGACCACAAACCTGTTGAAACATAGATTAATAATGAATTGAATGTCATATCATGAAGTATACATGTCGACCTGAAAAGTACTCCTCACTTATATCGAATTAAAAAAATGTACTTAAAAGGATAGCTAATCGTCACATTCGGAGATATAATGTATGAGATAAATGAAAAAAAAAATCTTCAAAGATGGGGAAAAATTGAGTAAAATTGTGTGAAAGGTAGTAAAACACTAGAAAAACGATGTGAAATAACATAAATTGATGAAAAAATAGTGCAAAAAGGACCTAAAACAGAAGAACATGTTAAGAAATAGTCGAAAATAATTAGTAAAATTGTGTGAAAGGCACTAAAATCACCAGAAAAACGATGTGAAATAACATAAATTGATGAAAAAATAGTGCAAAAAGGACCTAAAACAGAAGAACATGTTAAGAAATAGTCGAAAATAATTAGTAAAATTGTGTGAAAGGCACTAAAATCACCAGAAAAACGATGTGAAATAACATAAATTGATGAAAAAATAGCGCAAAAGGTCCTAAACATAAGAACATGCTAAGAAATAATGGAAAACTGGTTACAATTAGTTAGAAACGAGGAAAAATGATGTAATAGTGTTATAGCATAAGAAAATTGTAAAAGAAGAAAATGTTTATTCCATGTCTGTGCAATGGCGAGTGAAACCAGGGCGATGAACGATGAAGTGCTGATTGATAAACGTTTATAGGAGTTCCTTGCTCCCGCCAGCTTAAAAGGAATGGTTACAGAGATGTTTAAAGATTTCCTTAGTGTACAGGGTATGTCTGTAAATGTGTTGGGAAAACGTTAAGTAAATGTCTCGGGTCTTACAGATTCTCTTGTTAAACGACTGTATGATAGTCTGTTGAGAATATTAAGTGGAACCTCCAGCAGCAGGTGGGCGAATACAAAAAAAATCATGTTGATGCATTAGATCAAGCGTTCAAAGATGTGACTTTTAAATCCCAATAATCAAATGGAGATCACGATTGCAGTCCTACAAGTTCAATGGCTGCGGCGATTGCTAAGCTGTATGTGTGCATTGCTGAAGTGGAAGGATTGAAAGCATAAATAATGATGGTTATCACTAGCAACGATCGAAATATTAAAGAGTTGTAAGAAAAAACCTAACAAAGATGATGAAAGAATGATGAAAATTGTGAGAAAGGTGGTAAAAACACTGGAAAAAATGGCATTAAATAGCAAAAATTGACTGAAACGGTGTAAAAGTATTAAAATGTAGGAAAAACGAAGAGAAATGTTGGAAAATTGGTTATAATTAGTCAAAAGTGATGAAAACGTTTACCACATGTCAATGTCACTGCTTTTACATCAAAAATATTGCAAAGGTAAAACTCAATGTCTAAGTTGTGAGGGTAATGTGATTATTCTTTGTTAACCTCTTTATCATGCACATATCAAACATAACAAAATATATATTTTTACCTCTCTCATTCTATAACTGTATCTGTACCTGTGTTCACGCATGAACGGATGTTTTCTACTAACACACTCATATATTTTACATGCATCCATACTCACCCACAAACACACATCATCTCGCATATAATGACAATACAATTTCACCATGCATCTCTCTCTTCATAATCATGAATTCTAATCATAGTCATCATCCTACATTTCAAAAATAATAGTATGAGGGAAATTTAAAGAAAAAATGTCAAATAAATCATCTTGGAACAATGCAAAGGGTGAGATAATAACTTTTCTAGCATGAATGTATATTTAGACTAATTTCATAACGTTGAATTGAATGATAATGGTATATAGCATGAACGGAATGGAATGAAGGATTCATTATGATTAAAAATGTGTTGTTGTTTTGTATGACTTTGTAATAATGACAATACAGAAAAAACATTATGGATGATTGGAAAAAACTGTATGAGAGAATAATTGATTTTAGGTAATAAAATAGTATACTTCGATTAATTTTAAAACATGTTGTAGGATTTTTTCAGAAATGAACAAAAGGAATGTAAAGATTGATATATTAATTTTAATAGCATGAACAGATATTTAGATTAATTTCGTGTTATATTATTAAATTTTGAAGTTTGTTAGCATGAGGGAAAAGGAGTGGTTGCTACAGTATGAGTAAAACGAATCAAGTGTTTTCATAGATTAGTGATTATATAGAAGAAAAAATTATGTATGATCGGCTTTGTTATTGAAAAAATAGTATGCTTGGACTAATTTAAAAAAATGCATGATAGGTTATTGGAAGCATATGGTGTGTATTCATAGATGTCGTGATTGTATTGCTTTTGTCATGTATGGAAAATAAAAAAATTAAAAACACTACTACAATTTTATGATGGTAAAAAAAAAAATGAAAAAAAAAATGAATTCATGATGTAATTATGAGGAGTGACTTCGTCATGTATGTTTACAATAATATGTTTTCTATAGGTTAACTATTTGTGAATTCAGAAAAAAATTTGAATGATAAAAATGATATGTATGATAGATTAAAAAAATAATATGTTTGTTTTGAAAAATGAGTTAATGCCTTGTACAGAGATGATTAATTTTTTGGAAATGATAAAATATACTTAATTTGATTCTTAAATAATTATGCATGATTTGAAATTTGGAAAACTTGGAAGAATGGAACGAAGAGAATTTTTTTACAATTTCAGGAAAAACTATGTTACGATAAGTGACCATGAAAGAGATGTATTCGTGGTAATGAAGCAAGTAGTGTCTGTGGGCTATAAATGTATGTACGATATATTACAAAAGATTTGAACAAATGTTTGTGTAACAAATGAATAAAAATATAGTTGGGTTAATTTAGTAACACAGAGAAAAAATATTATAGTGTTGGCGAGGTTAGTAATGTATGTTTAGAGGTCTTGACAGTGGGGGCGCCAGTGGTAATAGTGGCGAGAATGAACGAAAAAAGAAAATAATAATCTTTTAGTCAACCTTTTTATGTTTGATGTGATAATTGTTCACAGATAGATACATGTATCTTCGACGTTTTTTATAATCAAGCTGTTGTTCTCGAGAATATATCTCCCACTCGTATGTTGCAACTCTGATCTGCTTGTGCTAGTTCGTTTTTTTTTTTCTTTGAACATGCTGTGTCTCGTAAACTACTAGGTTTTCTACCTGTTGCTCTATTGATCAACACACCTCATAGACGAATTCTTCATCATGCTCATGCTCGTAACATGGTAGAAGTGATTTTATCATATCATCCGGTTTTAATCTATCTGTAGAAATGCATAAATGTCTCCAACACAACTTGGAAATAATGTAATTATCATTTCTTTGGTGGCTGTAATGAACAACTGACTTAAATCATTTATATTGAGATTATTCATAAGCTTCAGCGGATGGAAAACATGATCGTACCAGGCCTTCATTACCATAACGTTTTTCGCTGCACAATGAAAACTATCATTCTCATTATGATGTTTACAGGTTATCAAATTGCTTATATCAAAATACTCTTCATGTAGATTCTCAATACTATGTAGTCGAAAGACTTTATCCATATTAACCATTCCATAGTCTAAATCACTCAACAATTCAGACTTTTCGTTAAGTTCCATTAGTATAAGTTTAGCATATACCGTTAAAATATATATGCGAGCTCTCGGTTTTTGAGATATTATCGTGAATATATCGCGTGCCATAAATGTTTCTTCCCGTCAGGGAAATAATGAAGGATTTTTCAAGTGATGACTCATCGAAGAACATTGTAAATGTGGCGTTTTTGATGAATGCCATGCTCTGCTTGGCTTATACAGTGTATGCAAACACTTTCCGCCAGACATATCAATCATTGCTAGTTCGGTTACTCGAAAACCATAATCACAATCTATATGGATGCTGATATCTACAAAATATTCCGCTATATCTGCTTGTTCTGATAATAATACAGGACCAATGATATTATGTACAGAAGATGTTGATCCTTCTGCTGTATAACCATCATCTGATTGCTGTGATTGAGGTGATGAAGTTGTATGCGGGACACTATCACTCGAAAATGAATTCTGAATAAATTCGTCGAGTTTAATATCAATCGAATCGGTATTGTTATTCATGTTTGAATAATATTTTTAACTTTTTACTAAGAATGTAGAAAATTATTACTTTTAATGTTAGAGCAAACTTTTATTAATGCGTGAAGAACACAGCTTCAACAAATTCTACACGTTTAATGTAACACTAATACTGACTGCCTGAACAGATCCTTTCGAGATTCTAGCTCGATGCATGTCTTTGAAGAGGGCGGGTTGCACCAGAAAAACCACATTCCTTTGGTGAAAGCTGGTTGCAAACGCAAATGAACGAAATTTACAGGTGATCTTTAGGTTATGGGTGTTTGTGTGTAGGTGTGTACATGTCAACCGGTTTTTCTACAAAAGATATGAAGGAGAAGATCCGGGCAGACTCGATGACCTTGACACAAGATCGAAATCAACGACATAGCAACATTCATGCAAGGAAATAAGCAGAGTACCTTTGAATTATGAGCGTATGCGGGCATATTGGGGGAAAATATGGAAGATATTGAAAAAAAAAAAAAATATTTAGAGTTTGAAAAAAATGAAATAATCTTAAACTAACAGATTCGAAAAAAATTATTATGAATGATGAGAAAATCATTGTTAGCAGATGGATGCGTGGGAATGAATGGTATGGATTCACTGTAGTTTCGGGGGGGGGGGGGATGTACTCATGAAAAATAATAGAAAAGAATTTAAATTTGTGTAGGGTGGATAGGGGAGAGGGAAAATATGAAACAGCGTTAAATAAAAATATACTCGAATTAATTTTTGAATACTTACGATTGGAAAAAGACTTTAGAGGGGAAAAAATATATTTTAGACTAATTCCATAATACATAGACATGAAAAATTATTATGAACAATATGAGGAATACCGTTAGAAGATGTTTACGCAATCATACTAGTGAAGATATCAATGGATTTATTTTTAGAACCTGAGAAAAAATAAAATAAGAAAATTATCAACGGACGGAGGAAATGATTGGAAGCGAAAAAAATATAATTAGGCTGATTCTATAATATTAGACTTGAAAAAGTTATTATGAACGACAAGAGAACTACTTGTAGCAGATGAGTGCGAGGGAACATTATGTGCGAATGAAAGAGTGGCTAATACATTGACAGATTAATTTTTAGAATCGGAGAAACAAAACAGAAGAAATAAACAGAAGCGTAAAAGAAAAATATAGTTAGGCTAATTCTATAATATTTTGACTCGAAAATAAAATATGTACGAAGTGGTGGTGTGTATGTGTGTGTGTGTGTGTGATATCGCGGTGTTTATTTCGGTGGTGACGGAGCGTGCATGGAATAGTACAGTGTACCTTTGTACAGGTTAACTCAATGCTTGATATGTGTGCAAGAATGGACGGTGTGCTTTTGCAATGAACAGAGAATACGTAAAAATAAAAATAAAAAAATATCAATGGATTAAGTATAAGATCGGAAGCGGAAAAAGACGAAAAATATATATCAGGTGGCGGTGTATATGTGTGCGTGTGTGAACGTGTAGCGATCGTGAACAGGTTTCTATCAGTGGCGTGTGAGAGTGTGCATAGATGATCGGCTAGTTAATTTCGAACGAACGACTGGAATTCACCTCACCTGGTGACAGTTTCAACTAGTTGCTGGAACATTTAAATATTTCCATTACAGCCGCGCTCGCGCTTACATAATACATCCCGTAGCAGCACACTCGCCCGCTCTCATTCGACTGATGGAACAATCGAATATTTTCTTTAAAAATAAAATTTTTGAAAAAAAAAATGCTGGAACGGAGCACGACTCGGAAAATTCCTTTAAATTTTGGGTTCTAAGTGTTGAGATTCAAACGTTTTTATCACTCCGGCAAAATTTTACCCCTCCCAACCTCGAAAAATTAAAATTAAAAAGTATGCTACATATATTACACACAGAGTCATATATAATACATACACATGATGATAGAAGGCGCGGGTATAGGAAAGCGAGTACACTTTCATGGCGGCTAAGGCTATGTTGAATATATGCGTGGAAACGGTGCGAGCGCATTTATAGATAACAGTATGAACTGGGAATCGGAAAAATTTGAAGAAATTTTGGGGAAACTTGGGTGAATTTTAACCATATGGATACAAATTGGGGTGAACTTTCAGCACCTGTACGCTAATTGGGGTGGATTTTGTCTACCTTGATGGGAATTAGGGATCGAATTAGCGGAACTGTCCAGGAAAATTGGGGGGGGGGGGGACTTGGGTTAAATTTGATCGCATGGACATAAATTGGGGTAACTTTGGGCTCTAAAAGAGAAATTTGGGTTAATTTTTAGCACCCTGATGAGAATTTGGGGTGAAATTTCAGCAACCGTCCGGGAAAATTGGGGGAAACCTGGACACTCGGGGTACCTACCCCTGGGGAAAATCGGGGGAAACTTGGGGTAACTTTGGGCTCCAAGACAGAAATTGGGGTGAGTTTTGAGCACCGGGGAACAAATTGGGGTGAATTTTGAGCACCGGGGGCACAAATAGGGGTTGGTGACGTCAGACGCCCCAGCTTGCCCATTTATTAGCTACTCGTAAACTTTCGGAAGCCAAGTGTAAATATAGCGTATTCGACCGTGAACTTTTAGCGATCTACGCCGCGATAAAGCACTTTAAAGACCTCGTTGATGGACGCGAATTAAAAGTAATAACCGACCACAAACCGTTACAATATGCTTTAACGAAAAAGAAAGAAACTCTGTCGGCTAGGCAAACTCACCAGTTACAATTTATATCCGAATACACTTCCAACATCGAGTATATTGAAGGGGACTCAAACATCGTCGCTGATTTCCTTTCGAGAATCGAAGAGGTGCACGCAACAACAATCCTGTCTCCTCAGATGTTCCATGAAGAACAACAAAAAGACGATGAAATGAAGCATTTTCTATCCGCAAGCCATCCAAAATTCCGATTAAAACCAAAGCCAATCGATGGTGTTATTCTTTTGGTGGATGAAGCTGACCGGATCTTTGTACCAGCGAGTCTACGAAAGGCAATCTTCAAGTCGGTACACGAGTTAAATCAACCGAGCGGTAAAAGAACCCTGATATCCGTCCGCAAACGATATTTTTGGCCCCGCATGAGCTCGAACATTCGATCTTGGGCCAAAGAATGCCTGGCTTGCCAGCGCTCAAAAGTGTCACGTCATACTTATTCAGAGTTTGGACGTTTCCCAGAAACTGGTCGGTTCGAACACTGCCATTGCGACATTGTAGGACCTCTACCGCCAATAAGTCGTTACCGATATTTAATTACTTTTATCGATCGTGCCACCAGTTGGTTGGAGGTCGTTCCAACGGAAGATTCAACCACGAATTCGGTAGTAACAGCATTTCTTTCAGGATGGATTTCCCGTTTTGGAGCACCCAAAGTCTTAACAACAGATCGAGGCGCTCAGTTTACGTCAATGCTGTTTCACATTTTAACCTCAGAGGATCGGTACTTACCACATCCGAACGACAGCATACAATCCGAAAGGAAACGGAAAATTGGAGCGAATACACCGAATCTTAAAACAAGCAATGCGCTGTCACGAAAATTCTTGTTACGTCAGTTTACCGCTGATTTTACTAGGAATCCGAACGTGCGTGTTAGACTCAGGCTATGCGCCCGCCGAGTTAACACTGGCTTCATCATTACGCTTACCGAGCGAATTTTTCTCCGCACCAGCGGATAATTACGACCAGTACGAAATTCTGCGGTCAATTAGATCAACGCTGGAAACTGTACGCCCGACAAACATCCGAAAACACTCCCGTGCAGTGTTTGTACATCCGGCCCTAGAAACGTGTTCACACGTATTTATTCGCCAGGATGCAGTTCGACAGTCGCTACAGGCCCCGTACGAAGGCCCGTTCCGCATAATAAATCGGAAGCAGAACTTTTATACTTTGGACATCAAAGGTAAATCGGAAACGGTTCATCTAGACCGTCTAAAGCCAGCATATGGTATGACAAACCACATCGCAGACCAGGAACAGGGGATTTACATCAGACCCTCTACACACGTAACGCAGGAAAGCGCTCCTTCCATAACTGAAGACGAAAGCAGCACAAATTTGCAGACCAATACGAGCCCAGCAAACACTCTCACGTCAACTGCTACGATACCACACCCGCAACGTACTAAGAGCGGGCGGCTTGTGAAATTCCCGAATAAATATTTAGAATTAATACACAGGTACCAAAAATAATAAGACTGGCTAATCGTTCGCCACTCATCAACCGCTCACTCCTTGATAATCGCCCGATCAATATTTGCCGAAATCGATATTCATTTTAAAGAGATCATCCAGATCCATCACATGCCGATACCACACTATGTAGACGGTAACATTATCCTGTGCGCTTTGTTTTTATTGAAATATGTTCTTTAATTTTTTTCGATACTTTATTTTATTACTTTCTTTCTTTTCTCTCGTTATTTTATTTTTTCATTTTTCTCGCGACCCGATACGCTCACGTTAGTTTTAGATTTTATTTTTCCGCCCCAAACCGTATATTTACCGGGAGGGTAATGTAGGGACAGCGACTCGCACCAGTACTCGCTCGATGCACGACGAGTAGAGACTGTGCGAGTACACTTCTCTCTTCGCTGCGGCTAGCAGCGAAGAAACCAGTTTTTTCTTACCTGCGAGGCGAAAATGGTTATAACCGTTTTTTCTCGGAGAGTCGACTCGCCGTCTTTCCGAAAAGGCCAATTATTCCCGCAAAGGCTCGTTCAAACGCATGTATGTGATTAGAATCAAAATAAAAAGTATAAAGCTTTATTTTACTCTTATTTCGTAAATAATCGTAATTTGTGGTGTATAACCTACCGGGGCATGTACCCCACAAAAGCAAAGAAGCAGCAAAAATAAACAGAAGGAAAGAAACCTTAAGGCCCGTTGCCCATAGCAGCGAGGAATGTGAAATATGAAATGTGAAATGTGTTTTCTGAAAATCGATTACTGTACATTTAAATGTAACACTGCCGATTGCGACGAGAATCAGTATCGAAATGGTCGAAAGAGGCGAGCAAGGAAAAATAATTCCCCTTGTTCGGATCGCTAAGCGAGTTGTTCAAAACACATTTCGCAAATTTCAGTTGTTTGTTACATACATACATATATTTGTTGATATTGCAGTCTTTAATATTTCATTTCTTTGATGTTTTGTATTTATGTATATGTGTGTATTACCTTTTGTTTTTAATTTATGTAAATATTTCGTCATTTCATTGAACACTGATCTTTAGACAGTCGAAAATATTTTACAAATGCTTCCTCCGTTAATTCCAGAAATTAACCTATGAAATTGTCCATAATCATTTCTAGCATGTAAATATTTTTGCATCCAAAATTTTCTTCTTTTGATTTTTTCTATAATTAATAAACTTTCAATTTCCTCTACGGACTCTGCAGAAAAGTATAATTCTAATAATTGTTTTCTTCTTTTAAATGTTGCTATTAAGTAAAATTATGTAAACACTTAATTATACAAAATAGCATACATTATTTTATACTTTTAAAAAAAGTTATTACATACAAAATAAAAGCAAATCGTATACACTTCATTAACCTAGAAACTTATGTTAAAATGAAAACAAAGAACTGAAGAAAATAGTAGTAAACAAATATCGAATAAAAATTCGATAATTTTATCGCAAACCATTATTTTCCTCGCTCAGCGAACTCGCTGCAATGAGCAGCCGAAAAAAACACATTTCACATTCCGCATTTCACATTTTACATTCCTCGCTGCAATGGGCAACGGGCCTAATGGGTGGAAAAAAATTGGGGCTAGCAAGTTGAGAAGAAAGATAATGAAAAAAAGGAAGGAATAAATAAAGATAATTAAACAAAAGTAAACTGTTGATAGAAAGAGGACGCGGTGATGGATGCGGGACTGGAATAAATAAAAGAAAAAATTATAGGTAGGAAACAGGATTGTAGAGGCTTCGGAAAAAATGGTTCGGAGCCCATTGCAGCTAAGTTACGTACAAAAGCGAAATTTGCAATCGCTATGATTCTCGACAATTGTCTTAACCTTGCGAGAATATAGTGTATATTACAATAACATAAAAATGTGTCAAAGTACCACAGTCTCAAAAATTTTAAGACAAGAGTACAATGCATAATGATACGAATAAAACCAATATATCTGAGCCCGGCAGAGCAGCGTCAGTACATTGAATTATGGCGAAAAAACAACTGCTGCATGTCTGCCGCTGAGCAACACACTCAAGTGTCTTAAAATTCAGGGAACGGGGAGATTAATATGAAAGGAAATAGTCAAAGGCGCACTCGGGATTTTTTTTTGTTCGGGGCTAGAATTTAGAAGATGAGTTAGGGAGTGGTAACTCGGTACCTCGACTAAAAGTACCTATCTATTTCCGTAGTTTGTAAATTAAAATAAAAAAAAATTTAAAAAAATACAAAATTAACGAATATTATTTTTAAAAAAATTACAAAACGGACAAATTTTATTTTAAAAAACATAATAATAATAATAGAAACGTAACATTATGTTTGTATTAAGCACAAATTAGGTAAGTATACGAATTTTATTTTAAAAAAAAATAGCTAAAAGTATATAACATTATACTTATAATATAAGTAAAAAGTAAATATGTATGTTTAAAAAAAAAAAAAAATAAGTAAAACAAAACATTACAAAACGAAATCAAGATTTCGAAGATTTTTTGGGGGGAGCAATGGCCCCGTGGCACCCCCTTTGAGTGCGCCAATGGAAATAGTAGTAGTAATAATAATAATGATCATGAAAAGAGAAGAGGGAGAAAACAGAAAATAGAAAGAAATAATAAAAGCAGCATTATAAATATAGGATTCATGTGTAACATTTTCAGAATATTTCTTTTCATAATATGATTTTTTATCGCTATAATAAAAAAAACCCATTAAATGGCTAACTGATGGTGCTGTAATTGCACAGTTGAAATTATTCTATTCAATAACCAATGCTGTAAACTTATAGGTATTCAAAATCGGGGTACATTTGATTAAGTGAAGATATATTTGCTTCTTTACTTATAAAAAGTTTACATTAACAGGAAATAAAAAAAAAGTTTAGAATTTTCTGCAAGAAAACTTTATGTAAAAATATAGAAAAATATATTGAAATAATTAAGAGCAGGGCTTGAAAGCTGAATAATAATACGGCTTAAACTTAATATGGCTTATGTCCTTAAAAAATACAGCTTAAGCTTTCGGCTTTTGGCTGCTTCAATTTAAAATACGGCTTAAGCTTTCAGCTTTTGGCTTACGAAATGAATTTCAATAGAAGTTAATTAAAATCATTTACTAATTACTATGCATCAAACTATTTAGCATTACTATTGAAACTTCAACTTTTTTCTTTACGCACAAAAATAAAAGTTTTTAAAAACAATTTCTTACGCGAATAATTATGTCAAAAATGCAATATCAAGAAATTTAAAAAAAAGCTTAAGCCGAATATAAAGCTTAATTTAGCTTTTTTAGAAATACAGCTTAAGCTTTCGTTTTTCGGCTGTTTAAATTTTGAATATAGCTTGAGCTTTAGGCTTTTAGCTTATGGAAATTTAAATATGGCTTTTGGATTAAGCTTATAACATCTAAAAATAATTGGCTTTCGGCTGGCTTTCAAGCCCTGATTAAGAGTAACCATTAGTTATTTTAGAAGCTGATTGTTTTCTACCACTTCAAGAATTATTATTTCACGAATGTAATTAATCTGAAAATTGGATGAATAGAGGACATTACGGGGAATTATAACATTTATTTGCAAAAAATGATGGATAATTACAAATTCATTTAAAAAACTATATTGTTTTTAGCGGAGAATCTGTAAAAAGCGAAATGATTTAATCGAAGCACGCAGTAAACAGAGAATGTAAATTAATAAAACTAAGTATTAAGAGCAGAATTTGTTACTATTGTTGCTGATGAATTGATGAAAATTTTTAAAAAATTAGATTTCTATAACTCTTTCTAATGTTTATAATTCGATCGGCGATCAGTTTTATATGAACAGAAATAATATAACGATTTAAATTTGTTATTCATTTAAAATTCTTTGAACACAGACGCACATACCTACATAATTCATGAAATCCGTAGAAATACAAACAAAAGAATTTATATATTTACATTTATCTATAAATATTATTATTATTACCTACTTCATTGAGTTTAATGCAGTTAAAAAATATGAAAAATACAAATAATCGTAAATTTAATTAAAACATACACCCATTTTATTTCATCTAGAAACTACAGTTCTTTTTGGCTTAATTATAATAAAACACTATCAAATAACATGTTTCCGACTCCTCCTGAATCTTAACCTCTAAACGCTTTTTGAAAATTTAACATCTCGTTAACAACAATCGATTATTCAAATTTCGATTAGACAGTATTACATTTGTCATTTGACAATATTCATTTTGGATTAACCTTGTGCGAGTTCGTTGTTAAAATTAGGTTAATATTAGGGTAATTTCAAGAGTTTGGTAAAGTGCTGAAATTTAAAAATGGCTTTAAGAACAGCATGGATTAAAGCACAAATACCAGATTTAAGACCAAATTTATCTCCAGACACAACACTAACTAGTAAGTTTATTTTTAGTTAAAAATTTTCGAACGTATTAATGTTGTTTTGTTTTTTTGGTGTTTTGCAATCAATTTAAAATTGACTACTCGTTTTGGCGAATAATAATGTAAACAAGTAAAATTAGACAATAATGTATAAAATAATTTCATTATATTCGCAGCGACGTTATGCATCGTTTTTTTGTGGTGTATAATGTTTTTTGTGAAATTTTGTTTTCAGATTATATACGAAAGAAATTTTTTGACACCAGTGGTTACTGCAAATATGGTATGTTGAAATATTTCCATAATACAAATAATATAAGCAATAAGGCAGTATCTGTGATTTCTATTAAGCAATTAAGTTTTAAGGTTTCCGATATATGGATGTGAAATAAAATATAACTCTTCATTACTATATAATTTTAACTGACATGATTAATTAATAAAAAACTTTTAATGGTATATGTTTCATTAACTTGTATTTTTTTCTCCCCATGTCTAATTTAATTAATATATTTTATAAAAGTCCCACTTCCTTTCATATTTTGAATGGTTAATTTTGTTTGAATTTGCTGTAAGACTAAGATTAAACACCGTCAGTTCGTAACAGTTCGTTGATCTTTAATTAATGTACCAATTAAAACAATTTAAAATTACTTGCAGGTATAACTGAGTTAAAATTTCCAAGCAAGAAGTTTTTCGTTAGGTTTCTTTTGTTTTACAATAAATGTTTTACTTAAAATTAATTATAAAAAGACAACTGAAAATATCTTGTTTCAAAATTTTAACTTAGCTGTAAGTGCAAATAATTTTGAATTGTTTATACACTGTTGCATGTAATTTAAAAGTAAATTGTTCTAATTAGTATATTGATTGTTGTTTTACACTTTATTGCTTTTATTGCTGTTTTCGAATAAATGTGTTAAATTTATAAAATATATTTATATTATACACATATTACTCGTATAATTGAGTTTTACTTTAATATATTAAGCGGTAAAGATTTATATAAATGGTGCATGGTTCATTTTTAATATTGGAAATTTCAGTTCATTTGTTATTGTTTATGTTGTATTAAAATTATATTAAGGTTCAATTTCAATGAAATATGAAGAGTCTCAAATAAATATATTATTACTACGAAAAATATCTGCAAAAAAAAAAAAAAGTAAAATAAACGAAAGATATTGAAAATAAATTCAACGTGCCTGATACATTTTTTCGATGAGCTTGTACAACCAGTATATGTGATCGTTTAGTGAAACAATTTTATGAAAATAAAATACTACTATAAAATTTTAGGAAGGATTATATGAGTCTCATAGTGTTCACTTTCGTAATGATTTTTATGAACACTGGTACTTAGGTTAATATATATATTATTCAATACTTTTAGAAAATAAAATCGATGAGAAATGAAAGCTTCATTAATGATTGATAAATACTTTTTTAAAACTAACATTTCCTTTTTTGTCCATTAAACAAAAAACTAGTTGCAATATAATCATATAATTACACTTTTTTTTTACAATAACACATTCATGTTCATGAATAATTGCACTAGTAATACATATTCTCTGTAATACAGGTTTCAAGTTTATCAACTGTTTATTATTTTTAAGAATTTAAACAATTATTTTAGTAAAAAAAGTTTTTTTGAAAATTTAAAAATGATATGTCTTAATTATTTTTTTATATTTTATTGTAACTGTAAAAAGTTCAATGTTAATTACTTTAATTGCACTTTTGACTTTTTTTATATATACTTATGTATATGTGTATATATATATATATATATCAGAATGACCAAAAGTCAGGCAACACTCTAAAAAGACTTAAACGCTACTTTACTTCTTTTTACACCGATGTGTACAATATGTTGTAAAATAAGAAGCTTGTGGTAGTATAGTAGAAAATAGGTATCAAAGAAGTGCTATGAACAGTATTTTTTAGTTACTATGGCAGGCGATGTTAATTTGAATGCTGAACGGATCTTTTCTTTGTTTGCTGTCAACAATAAACAGATTACGTTATCATTCAATTCTAGCGATAAATTTCCGAACTCGTCTTTACCACGACGCGATAGTGTTTACAAACTGGTTAAGAAGTTCGAGTGTACAGGCTCTGTCCATGGTGCGTCACGTAACCGTCAGCTATATACGATACGCGCTGAAGAAAAATAATTTTTGGCCTTCATTTTCATTGAGAATTTGCGACAATTTGCTAGAGAGTCGACCAGTAATTTCCTTTTACCTTGCACTAATGCAAATAAAATTTTTCGAGTAGTTAGTGTTTTAGTGAAATTTTATTCTCACAAAGGCGAGCTGAGTGAATTCTCTGGCTTATCTAGGTACAGTTTAAATTGATGGTCAAATCTGCATTTACTACAGTACAGAAAATCTTCATTTTCCCTGAGAAAAAAACGTTTTCGGCTTGCTGTGTAGACAGGAGTTTCAAGGTAAGGTGCCGGGATTTACGTACCCAAAACTATTGCACGAATTAGCGCGGAATTCGATAATATGCGCAGATCATTTTTCGCTGGTAAACAGATCATTTTTAAGCAATTATATCCATTATTTTCCGCGACTAGTTGAATAAATATTCTGCCGGGTAGTTTTGCGGCCATTAAATTATTAGTTGTAGATCAACTGATATTTTCCTAGAACACCCTCCCCCCTTTTCCTCTCGTGATATTGTACACTTGAAGAATCTGTTTAGTCGAGAAATCACGTGCTAAACAACGATCTTGCTACTTGTCCACTGTCAGTTGTGTACTGACGCAAAAAAAAAAAAAAAACACTTTGAACAATCATCATCGTGTAATTTTGTATACATTTTTACTTATAAGATTATGTTTTCCAAAATGTATTTTTGCTTTTGTGCAAATCGGTTGCCTGAATTTGTCTACCTCATATTCAGCCGCAAAGAAAACCAAAAAAAATACTAGTAAAGATTAACGTAGAATACATCTTCCAAATGAAATAGACTACGTTTTCCTTTCTAGCCAAAATGAATGCACTGATTCTTCCTGAGAATTTAACAGTGTATACCAAAGTTATTTTTACTAATGCGGTTCATTATTTTTAGTTACCTATTATCATCTATCATTAATATTTTTATGTGTAAACATACTAGTGGATTTCTATTTTCAAGGTTGGTATGATCTAGATCTCATTCAGATTCAAATTAAATATTTTATATTCATTTTTATAACATTCTTTAATTTTCTTTCCTAAATGAAAAAAATAGTTATTTAGGACTTCAAATTCCAACATAGTCCAAATTTATTATCTTTTCTTTTTTCTTTTTTTTAAATTTATTTTCTAGTACTAGAGATGGAATACTGTTTCCGAAAAGATGTTATTAGAAAATTAATTTACATTTAATGTTTGTTATTTATAATTTCATTATTTCAACTGCTATCCTGTTAGGCAGTAACATTTAATTCAAACCATTACCGATATTTTGCACATAAAATCTTCCATACGTAGCATAATTACTGTATTTTTACTTGGTTTATCATGCTCTTTTGCACGAGTAAATTACTACATTACGTTTGCAGGTTGAAAACTTTATTGTTATATATGATATCTGATTTGTGATTATTTAATTTTAGTAATATTTTTAATATAAATATTATTAAATTCAAATATGAGAAGAGAGGTTTTTATTGCAATATTATAACGCTAAATTTAAGAAACGAATCAAAAAAACAAAATATTAAGATAATAAGCACGGTTAATTTCAAATGAAAGATACAAATTAAAAATAAAATTAAAAGTACAAAAATTAACAAATCGATATGATGACCTTTATTAAGTGCATCATGGTTGAAAATAAGTTGTATATGTGAAAACCCGGTAATGATTTGTATTTATAATGTTATTTTCTTTAGAGTGGCGATTGCCCCGTCGCATGATTCTATTTCCAGCGCCAAAAAAAAAAGTAAGCATGATACCATTAAAAATTTTTTTGGATAAAACTGAAATTAATGAATCAGACCTACATTTTGCGTACTTAGGAGTCTGAGAAAACATAATAAGTAATCGATCAAAAATATATTTCCTGATTAGTGAGAAGATTACAGTATTTAAATTTTATAAAGACTGTATTTTGAAATGCTTATAATTGAAAGGAAAATTATTGAAAATTACAAAAAAATTACAATTGTAACAACACTGATTTAATTCAATAGGGAAAAAATATTGGGTGGTGACAATATTCGAAAAATAGCGGTATTTTTAATTTTTCGTTGTTTTATCACTGAATTGACTACAGTTTATAATTTAGCTAATTAAAAAATGATTAGTTGGGTTTTGTACTTGGATTAAAAAAAATAAATAAAAGGGCAAGGTGAATTAGATTTTAAAATTTGTTAGCCAATATTTATTATACAGCTCGAAGTTGTGTATGAGGTGAATAGGGTAACGCAATTTATGTAGTCCACGGTCTATAAAATAAATTTCACGATAAGGTATTATTTCATTTCAAATACCGGCATGTTTTAAATTTTAGGTTTATATCATGATGACATTTTGTACGATGATCCGGATGTATTTGAAGCGATAAAAAGATTACCCCCTAAATTGGAAGAGGAACGAAATTGGCGCTTAATGCGGGCTGTTCAACTAGAAATACGGAATGAAATTTTGCCGAAAGAGGAATGGACTAAATTTGATGATGTAAGAGCGCTTCGGCTTTTTTTCCTTTTTTGTTTGTCAAATATTTAGTTTATATTCTAATATCACACGATAATTTTCGCTTTTTGTAGGATTATAGTAATCGCTATTTACAGCCGTACTTGCAAGAAGTTAGACGAGAATGGAAAGAAATGGATGATTGGAAAGCAAACTATTATTAATATTTCATTTAACTATAAAAATGTTAGTAATTTTGCTAGAAAGTTGTGTTTACATCTTAATACGTTTTGTTATTATTGTTCGCAAAAACATGTGAAAAATGTAGTTATCGATTTCATTGTATTATAAAGTATTCTAAATAAATATATTCGGCCGTTATAATTGATTAATAAAATATATTTCTTATTTTACGTCGCGTTTAACTACTATTGTTAAAGAGTATGATAATTATTTATCCACCTAATGATGATGTAAACTTTACAGTGATTTGATGTGCTGAATGCTAAAAAATTAATTTGTTGCAGAGGTCACCTTAAATAGGAGTTATACTGTTGATGACAAATAATATGAAATGTATTCCTTTTCATCTTCTAAACAGAAGCATCGTAACAAATCAGAAGTTAATATGTTTTTACACAAATTTTTTTCATATACACAGGTTGTTTGGAAAACAATTTGCACTTCATTTTTTATTCAAAGGCAACACTGCGTGCGGGATTGGCAACCATGCTAGGTTGTAGTGTGGTTAAATACGAGTAACTGGTAAAAATTTCAAGTCGCGGGGTCGGTTAGTTCTCGAGTTATTCGACTGTATGTACGACGTGTTAGGTTTTCGCGTTCCAAAAATCGAACTTGTATTATAAGTGAAATTGTAACTGATGCGTTGCGTATGCGCGAGCAGCGCGCGTCGATTCGTTTTTGTTTCCTTTTGAAAAAAACTGCGACTGAGACTTATGAGATGTTAAAGGAAGCATATGGAGATGAGTTGTCGTTGTCCAGATGAACTGTCCTTGGGTGGCATCGCCAATTTAAGGAGGGTTGGAGATCGAAGGACCTAATTTCACACGGTGGCAGACCGATTATCGCTACAACTGAAGTAAACGTCAACACGATCGTCGCTAATTGTATCTCGAGTAATGGCAAATATTTTGAAAAAGACCCGAAACCACGTAAGCTTGTTTAATTTTCGAAAATAAAGCGATTTTTGTACTCAAAATGTGTTCTTTTTTTCAAAGTAAGAAATTTGATATTTTTTCACAGTACTCATTTTTTGAAATCTTTCTAAACCGACTTAAAATTATCGGATTTGAATGAAATTTGGACTCAAAAAATTCGAAATTTCATCCTCCACACGATTCTGGCATCGTTGACCTCATTTGCAGTGTTGCCAATTTTACACCGTAAAATTTCAAAGGTGGAATGCGAAAATCGAACACGGCTCACTCAAAATGCTCTAGTTCGGCACAGAATTGACCTAGGTTGAACATTTTTTTACTTGTGATGTAGAATTAGACATACTACAATCCACCATATTTGCCAACCCCGTACGCAGTGTTGCCTCTGAATAAAAAGTTAAGTGCAAGTTGTTTTCAAACAACCATTGTATATAAAAAAAAAATATTAGCATAATCGGATTTATTTTTAAACTTTTTTTACTCATGACCTTTTTTCACCATTGGCATTTTTCCGACATCCTGAGTAGTACTAAATATAAAATAAAGATATACAAATAAATATTTTCCACTAGATCACTCGCTAAATAATACCTACTGGTACATATAGAAAATAATAATTTTAGAATCTGCTTCGTGTAAATGAAAGTTTGTTTTCGAATAGGACGGATGCGCTGAACATTTTAGTGCTATATTTGACACGTAAATATTTTCAATGCTTTTCAGCGTTGAACGATATTTGGATTTAATAAGGCTACAAAAGTTTTTCAATAAATACATATATGGTGCTGAGTGGCAGAAGATCCGTTAATACTATGTTATCTAAAATTCAGTCTAGGATTTTTGTAGAAACCTAAAGTTTTAAGTTCGAATCGCTCGATTAATAATGCAGGGAATCATCACGTTAATTGCTTTAAATTCACGTACGTGAACTTTTAATTTACACAATACCAATATTTCACTTTGTAACTTTGTTCGGGGTCGTGGACCGCAGTTAAAAAATGCTACATTAAATAATAATGTAATATATAGCAGCAGCCTGTTTTATGATTTAAATATGTTAATATTAAAATTAGACAAAAGGAGAGTCTATTAAGAAAACGATTCATCGTGTACTTTTTAGATCCGTGACACGCCAAAAATGAGTTTATATTATTTTTCATAACCTACAAACCGTTTAGTTTTATTACGAGTATACTGAAATTGTAATATACATTAAAATAGGTAGTTATTTCTATTAATTTCAACTGCAGCTGTGTAATATAAAGGGGCTACCATCTGTTGAAATAGCAAAAAAAGCCTTCAAACCGGTTTTTCATTTTAAAATAAAATCCTCTTATATAATGTAACGAACCAAATGGATCGGTTTTTAATCTAAATATATATATATATATATATATATATATATATATATAAACTCGGCCATTTTAGCCTCGCAAGGGGCTGTGCCCCTTGATCCCTCTTGCTTTCATTTCTGTCTCTTTCTCTTCTATACTATGTATAAAATGATCAAAATTTACAACGTAATTCTTACTGGCATCAACACAAAAGAAAATAACATAACCACAAAAATCCAATTCTAACATTTAACTTTCATTATATAAAATTAAAACATTTTTTCGTTATATTTTTCGTTACATATTTAATTACATAAAATTGTGACATTTTTTAAATAACAATAACAAAAATCCTATAAAATATAACAAACGTTACATAAAATTGGGACATTTTTTCGAATGGGGGTTGTAATTAATTTGTATATAAGAAAGGAGGAAAAATAATAGTAATAATATGAATTACAATAATAATAATAATTAACCAATTAATTTAAAGATGGAAATAAAGAAATTTGAATAGTTTGCGTGCATACACATATTTTAAGTTAGGTTAGTGATAAATGCACCGAGACCGGAGATGTACAATTTTTGTAGCAACGTAATCGGGTTGCATTAGAAAATTTCCAACTTACTAAAAAGTAAGCCGGTGTGTGTATGCCTGTGTTAGTAATAAAAGCGATTGTGAATGACATCATGGTATGCGTCGAGGCTTGCAATTAAATAGTATTAAAAGGTATCGGACATATCGGCAGCCGAACAATTGACGGGAAATTTCGCACTAAAAACGATGTCTAAATAATTGCTCTGCTTCGAAAATAATTGCCGATAAATATACATGCATCTTTCGAAGAAGTAGGTTTATTATTTTTTTCCTTGACGTCCGATCAACGTCGTGATCGATCGGTTATTGTTTGTCATATTTTGGTCTCGCTCGCTCGTACATATAAAATTTCGGTACTAGTCGTGTTGAATGATCGCCCATTAAATTTTGTCAGATGCATTAAAATACATCGTTTTTATTATTTTATTTTATTTCGTTTCGTTCTTCAGAGTTTTCAGTCCAATCTATTTAACACAATGACGCAGGTAATCTGTAGTCGACTTCCGAACATACTAATTTCCAGCGAGTATTACGCAGCAGCTATTTCACGTGGAGCCTTCGGTGGGTGCTCTTTCGGTTTGAAAAAGAACAAACTTCAATTTCATATTACATTTTTGCTGTTAAATAGCGCTGGTTGTCCGTACGGAACTTTATCTCAGTTTCAGTGGGACACGCATGGTAAGACCAATTGGTGTAGTAAAATTAGGTGTTCGTAATTTTAAAGAAGAAGAAAAAAAGTGAAAAGATTTCATGACACCTACGAAGAAACTAAACCATGAATTTTTAAAACATTAATGTTTTCAATTACTTGTTACGGTTCAAAGGCATGAGCGATTAAAGATAACAGCGGTTGGAGAAATAACTCCTTTGAATGGTTCTCCTGTAGGAGCAGAATCCTCTAAATCACAGGACATCGAACACCATAGAGCAGTTTTACACTATTCTCATAGCGATGAAAATTAAATTGGTTCTTTTACTCGTGTGCTCCGAGGAATGTTATTATAAGGC
Source organism: Icerya purchasi (assembly GCA_039619475.1). Lineage (NCBI taxonomy): Eukaryota > Metazoa > Arthropoda > Insecta > Hemiptera > Monophlebidae > Icerya > Icerya purchasi. The sequence goes on from CM077115.1 coordinate 488,475,665, forward strand.
CTCTAAATTTTTGCCGTGGACGTATATTTATTATTTTTTCTATTTAAATATTATGATTATTACTATTATTACTATAAAATCAGCGAGTCAAGTTTCTTTATAGTGATTAAAAGACTGCAAAAGTTTCGGATCACGGCGTTTAGGAAAAAAGGCACGAAGAAGATATTGCGTTAGATCGATCTCAGAACACCGAGTTGTTAGCTTGAATTCGAAGCTATTCAACCATCGCGATAACATTTATTGATGATATCGAAGCAAATTTTTTGCCAGTTTTCGAAATACTCTCTCTGGTTTCTTCCGTGATAATAACGGGCATGATCGTTTTGCCGTGATATTGACTGGCCATGGTAGACTATCGACCGTGGCAAAACAAACGGTTCCTAATAATTATGTACCCGATATTGTTGATTTTTACATAATTATTTTTAAATAGAATCATAAACTTAAAAATGAATAAATTAAAACTGTTAAATAAACGAAATGGCGCTAGTTACTAATGAAAAATTTTATCGAAATAGTAACAATAATAAAAGTTATAAATAAATGAACAACATATACAAGTATAAAATTATATTTCTTAAGATTTACAACAAAACGACTAATTATACAGACGAATGGCAGCGAAACAATACAGGATACGATAAAAACTTCACGCATTCACACACACGCACAATATATGTACAAATATTTATAATCAAATTGACTAATTGCCAATTTCGATCATTTTTTTTTTAATCCTAATACACGGAGTATATTGATTTTATCAAATTAGTAGGACGAGACAATGATTATAATTATAACTGGTATTGTCGAGAGTAGAATACTGAATAAATTATTAAAGGTATCGATCGATAATAATTATATACTCTAAAAATATTTTGACCGTAAAACTGAGCTCAAAATAACGTCAATCAAAAAAATATTACAACAAAATTTATCGTGCCTGGCTGGCATTGAACAGATTTTCTTTGTATGTAATAAGAAAGTGCGTGACACCTTATGGAGCGGAATGCTTTTATTTAATAATTCAGATCAAAAATATAGCTTGAACAAAAATCGAATTGAAAGAAAAAAAAAACTTGAATGAAGCGGGTTAGTTGGTCAGAAGATTTAATTTAAATGCTTTTTTTTTTTTAGAAAATAAATGAAAACGTTTGAAATAACAAAAAACATTAAAATGTTAATCCAATTTTATAGATTATTTTTAAAAAATAACTTTTTTTTAAAACACTATTTAATCTTTTGCAATTAATTAATAGGCCAAATTATGTTTTCTATTGGAACAAAATATTTTTATATTTTAATAAGATTAGACTGAAATAATAAAAATAAACCGACGGGTATCTGGCAAAATAGTTTCTGACATCAATAATAAAAAATTATTCATCGATTAAGATGTAAAATAATGAGGACATATAAATACCTCACGTTATCAAATTTGTAACAATTATTTACGCATAAAATTAAGGATTAAAAGCAGTTTAATAGTTGCGTATTCCAAGTTAAAAATTTAGCTGTTTCATCAACAGGGTATAATTTTAAAAATTAGCGATTTAAAAAAAAAAACGCTTTTTCGAAATTTCACTGTTTTATCACAAAAGAAATGAGATTATCGCAACGTATGTTGTTTAGAATCAAGAAAATAGAAAATAATGATTTGATTTTAAAGGAATATTATAATGTATATTTTGTTCCAGAATAGAATTTAACGCTGAACTTTTCCATCTGCTTGTATGCATGTTCAATTTATGGCGTAGTAGATTGACTGTGGCATTTTTGTGCAGTTTTATCCCTTAGGTTATTTTACGCGAAATTTTTTCAAAACATAAAAATTAGAATAATATCAAAATATAAAATATTATTATAAATTTATCACAAAGAAAGGTACACAAGTAAAACAAAAGTTAACCGATAAAAATCTGTAGAAGTCTATCGGTTAATCCTTCATTTGAAATGTGAGCAGCACTCTATCGTAAATACAGAAACAGAATCGCAAAATTAAAACTTTGCTTTGCAGTTAAATATTGTAATTTTGGCTGCTATCTCTGGAGTAAATTAAATTATACTCGTAGTTTAATCTAGTATATCAAGGTTAGTCTCTAGATCATGACCACGATTCATATTATCGTCGGAGAAATGAATGATGGTAACTTGAAGGATTTAACTACGTTATCCAGGCCGGTACTTCTGTTTTCAACAAGCTTAGTGTTGACAGAATTTCCCAGCTGGTGTTATCATCTGAAGGGTTCAGTAAGTTGAATATAAATGCCGTCCCAAATGATTAAAAATTAAAACGGACTATCAGAGTGACTCATCTGCAAACCCTGCCATGGGTAAGGTTCCGGAATTGAAAGTACGTTGAAGTCAGTCCTTTTGGCTAAGAGAGTAAGCACTAACAGATACTCTTGAGCAGGCTACGAGAAAACCAGCGGAGTTTTTTTTTTTCATGGTGGCCACTCAAATATAATTTTTAAATTTCCGCTTTATTCTCGGTTTTTCTGGTCTAAATTCTCCCGATTTCCTAATTATTTGAATTGTACAAAACGAAGAATGGATTTTTTTTTATTACTATTAGTAATATTTTACCGCCGCAACATATTTTATATGAATAAAATAGGACTTTATAATTTATTTCGAGTAAAGTACATTAAGAAATGCATTCATTTTTAGCTTCAACCGATTTTTTTTTATTAAAAATATCGTTTTTGGCCGTTTTTACCTTTTTTCCGGTTTTACAACAAAATTCCCGGTTTATTCTCGGTTTCCCTAGTTCAGCGGCCACTGTTTTTTTTTTTTTGTTAAATATCAATAATGGCTCGAAACAATAAAAGAATGACTTTTATTTCTAAGCAGATTTTCGACGGTTAGAGAATATGCCCCGCTGTATTGAGGATAGTAATATGGAAATAGGAAGATTCAAGTATTAGAGGGAAAAAGGTGATTCGCTACTTGAAATGTGCGCGGCTAATTTCACACGGGAAAAATGCACAATGCGGAAATGAAAAAAAGAGGCTGAATGTATAGTGCAACAGTACGTGAAGTTGGTCAGTCAAGTAACCGTATCACGGATATAGGAGACGTAATTAGAAATTTTTCAAAATAAAATAAGACACGGATAACTAAAAACATAATATAACTGGTGGAAAACAAAGAAAATATAAGCATAAAGGAGTGCAATACCGCAGCAGACTATAAACAAGGTAATAAGAAAAGAAATACAGAAAAAAATGGCTACAAAAAAAGTACGACAAAATTGAAAATAGTTATCTAGAAGTTCAACATAGATAAAAGCGCAATTTTCATTGGAAGGTATTACGGATTTCTGAGGAACTGCAATGGCCAAGTGCTCTTGTGTAGAAATAATTATTACACATTAATTATAGTACACTATCTGATTCAGCTGAGCAAGATCGAGTTAATACGAACTGTACGCGTCCGTGACATGAACGAATGGTGATCGGGTTCTATTCGTTAACTTATAATAGTCTTATAAAACAGGAATAAATGGTCATATAAAGAAACTTACAAGTCATCGTCTCTGATATTTTCAAACGAATCGTTTGCTATAAATGAAACCGTATGCGGAGACCTTAAACTTACGGTTGAAAATTTCTGTTTCATCTTTTTTGACGGATTTCCTTTCTTGAATATGTAGTCTTGATTCTGACAAAAAAACAAAAAAAAAACAACAAAAAAACATGTATTTATAATAAAATAATTTTGAAACCACTTATATTATTATTTCCAAAATGGAAGCAACTTTTTCCAAGAAAAACAGACTATTACTAATTACGTATCGAAAGAAACTGTAGCACCTACGAATGCAGTCTACCCACGCCGACGTTACTGGAACTCACTAAAAAGTCCTTTAACTACAAGAAAACAGCACATCTTTATTTAGATAGTTTAAATACGCACACACATCTTTAACGATACAATCGACAATGACTCAACTCAGAAATGATTCAAATCAGAGATTACTAAAATATCATTTTTAATTATTGTTTCTGAAAAGTAGCTTTACACGTAATTCCTATACAACATTAACTTTTTGGAGTTGGCATCAAATTCATGTTACAATATCTAGGAACAATTTAATGAACATTTAATGCAGTTTTTAATTATTATTATAATATGAATTTGACATCAACTCCAAAAAGTTAATGTTGTATAACAATTACGATATCACCACTTAAGTTATATCACTCTAATATATATTTTAGTGCACTTTTATTCAATTAAATTAAAACATTTTAATAAGAACAGATATTTCCACGGTGAAAACATCAAAAACTACATTTCCATGGTAATTTGGCAAATTTATAGTATTTTAAGTCAATAAATCTAACCGAACGGTGAAAACAATCATAAATGAAAATCATCCAAAAAGCTTCAATCTCCCGCATTATTAAAGATAACTCAAAAACTACCGGTCAAATCCTGATCAAATTTAAAAGGGACCACAATGGAAAGGGGTGGTGTATCTCTTAATTAGAGAAGTTGTTCGACTAAATAGGTAAATCATATCGGAAAGAAAGGCCCAATATATATATCGTCCAGAACTATATGAATATTGTTTAATGGACAAGTAATAATAAAGCATATATGCATCAACAAAATTAGATATGGATATAAACCATATGTGCAGGGAGTGCAACAGTGCTTGATGAGCCTGCGATACTTGTATACGGCCGCCAACTGCAAGTATAACAGAAAAATATACAACCGCTGTATGGAGTATACACATACTGGAAGTGTGATAAGAACTTTTTTTGTATCAACTGAAAGGACAGCCATCTATCGATCTGTAAAGAATGAGTTTCTAATGTGTGGCAAATATACAGGGGGACAATATTTTAAGTTAATAACGTCAGTTCGGAAAACTGTGGTTTAGAAGAATACACCTTGAAAGGGATTGTATAATGGTAAGATCGCAGACCGGTTTTGCCGGGTTCCGAAACATCTGGTCAAAATAAATATAGTAAGAGACAAAATTTATCCCAAATGTGAATTGGAAAAGTCAACAGATCATATGATCTGGCAGTGTGATTACAATAGAGATAGCAAATTTAACTTCGAGAAGGAGGTATTGAAGAAATGGAATACTCTGTCAGTGACGATAAGCCAAATTATTTCAAACCCCTGTTCCTATTTAAACGAATCATTGTACAAATACATCAAGAACAACCAAATACAGATATAAACTACAACCAACGTTGATATCAATTTAAAAGATTAAACTAGTCGTAGGGCAAAAGTCAGACCAACAAAAAAAAAATCGGATAAAATTCGTTTGGTAGATTTTAAATTTAGCTGCTATCAAAATTTACTCTTATGGAATATAGATCCACAATTTATTCAAAATATGTTTTGAACGAAGAATTAAAGTAGCGAACAATAATATTTAGTTTGAATAAATTAAACTTATTAGCAAAACAATTTAGTTAACTCTAGTATTGAATTTCGAAACATTTCAGGGGAAATAACATTCAAAAAAAAATATCCGAAAAGTAACTACAAAAAGACTTGTGCCAGTCAGAGTGATATAAAATACAAAATTTTACATACTAATATATAGCTTTGTATTACCGTAAAATAATATTTGAAAATTTTTAAAATTAGTCTTATATTTCATTTTGAAATTACATTATGATCCAATAAGTTGACATTTTTTAAATATTGAATATATTTTTAATCAATTTACCGCTGAAAAAACTGTTTAAAATAACATCGGAAATGCTTATGGTCTGTCAAGCAAAAGAATCCCGTTCGAGTTTCATTGCCCAGCATGAGTATTGCTCTTAGTAGTATACTAGCAACAGGGCTCGTATTAACGCGTATTTCAATATTACCGAAAAAATCACTTTGTTGCCTTCTCCTGTTATTTCTTCCCTCTTTGGAAGCAGTAACCTCGTTTTTATTTTATCTCTGTACGTTCATACCTTCTTTTTTTTCGACCTGTTTACATCCAGGCGGACCACGTGGTGTTAATAGAGCGAGTGTTATATTTAATACGCGAGGACCGAAGGTTAATGTGAGGTCCCTTGATTTCGAGAGACCAACGCGTTTCGGTTGTTTTACTAACGGGCTTCTTTCGCTTGACAGACTATAGATATGGGGATTCACTTGCTACCGCCTACATCCCATCCAAAGATGACAAACTTCAAAGTCAAATATATCAATATTCAATAGTGTAAATAACACATTCTACTTACGCAACTTGACTTCTGAATCTGACCATTTACACTTATATTACTTGTTTGACAGCTAATTGCGTGACTGTTTCCATTCTATGGAAATAGTAAAAAAATGAATTTACTGCGTTAATACAATATAGAATGAATCATTTAATTCTGCCTGAAGAAAAAATTGCATGATACTGTAATATTTGAACTAATTATTACACTAGCAGGATAAAAAATTACGAGGAATAAGTGGGGGTACCTATGACACACTTCCCGAAACCTAGCTTATTGCAGAGACATTTATTTTTATTACACCGTGTTATATTAGTTTCTTTACTTCCCAAAAATTGCTCAGATATTTTTTTGTTCTTAATTATTTTTATACAAACATCTAACGTTTTGTTTAATATTTCTTTAATTTTTTTAAAAATTCGTATTCAACTTTTTGTCTATTTTTTTTTTATCTAATTTATTATTCAAAAGGTTATAAAAACAACAAACATAAATAATCGTAGATTATTTGGTCAGATTTTTAATCTTGTACATAATTGAATATTACCATATTGCTACAGATAATCCAAAATCATTAAAGGATCGTTGATAAATGTAAAAATTAATTTTTCATAGGGGTTCATAAGAACAATAATTTATTGTATAATGGTATGGAAGACAAGGTCACGCGCAATTCTCTGAATAATTAAGTTATTTACTAAAAAAGTATACAGGGGTTTTTTTTTTTTTTTTTTTTGGCTCGTCATCTAAACCATAAGGCCACTTTCAACACAAATGCACTCTAAACCGAAACTAAACTTCTCGTTTCAAACATGTGAGACAAAATAAAATAAAATAAAAATAAATAAATAGAGATGTCTTGCTACAAAATTTAGTTAAAAAAGTAGCAGTTGTGTATATTAAAGAAGAAACATTATCAGACTATAACATAGGTTTCATTCCGAAATCCGCTCTAAGTTATATAACCTGGGTGTCTTTTGACATATATACAGTATTGCAATAAAGTTCTCGAACTAATCTAATAAAAAGAGTACAATTAAAGATGAACGAATTCATTTACTTTAGACTTCTACATACACCCCTCCACTAGAAATACACTGAATGGACCGGTTGTAGTACAATGATTCAAAAGACTTGGAATACTTCGCGACTGGAATAGCTCTTAGGTGCTCGGTACAAGCGGCTTCGATCGTTGGTACGCCGTCGAAAAAAGTTCCTTTCATCTTTAATTTGAGTTTCGGAAATAAAAAAAATGTCGACTGGAGTGAGATCTGGCGAATACGGCGTAAGGTCAATGACCGTGATCTGTTTTTTCTCCAAATACCGCTTTAAAAGATTTACCGAATGTGCTGGCACGTTGTCATGCAGAAGTGTCCAACTGTCCGGTTTCTTGTACTCGGGCCAAATTCGTCGTATACGGTAGTGTTTCATAACTTCGAGGTAGAATGCCGAATTCAAAATTTTGCCTGGCGGCGTGAATTCGTGATGAATTAGTCTCGTTTTCGTACGTATTTTGTGTCGTCGGCTGGCCACTTCTCTCATCGTCTTCAAATGATTCTTGCCGTCTTTAAAACGCTTCCACTACGTGTAAGTTGTGGTACGAGATAGACATTTATCACCAAAATCTTCCTGCATCATAGCAAGAGTTCCCCACGAAAGTTTTTTTAAGTCGAACACAAAATGTAATAGCACATCTTTGCTCAGCTGTTAATTCCATCGCTCGGCTCGTACGAGGTCGAAAAACAAGTCTAACTCCGCTATAAACCAACTGATTGTAATGAAATTTAATATACGCACTCCTGACACATGCCAGCAAATAGTTTCGGGCATTATTCGGGAGATAGCGCCACTTGTACGGCCTACAGAAACTTAGTTCAGGAATTTTATTGCCATATTACTGCGTATATCGACATATCTCTCCTTGAGTATAGTAGACATCCACAGCGTGTGAATATGCGGCAAACCATAGTAGAGAACATCAAGAAATACAAAAGCTATACATATGTACACATCGATGGAGCAAAATACATCGCATCTGACGGCAGAGCACTAGCAGCTTATTCTTATCAAATCGAGAACTTGGTGCGCGCGGTCTGATTAAATGATGGTTGTACATCCCTAAATGTAGAATTATGTGGAATCATGTGCTGTATCCAGCATGTTGAATTAAATAGACACCTTTGCCGGCGAGTACTGCTCATCATAGACACACTGGCCTCTTTGCATTTAATGTGCCGCCGTAAAAGTCTCGTAATTACTAAAATCCAGGCTGATTTATGAAAGCCGTACAGAAGGGGAGATGTGAAACGTCTTTCCTATGGATTCCAAGTTATGTTAAAATAGTAAAAGCGATGAAGTTGACCTCGCAGCATGCTCTGTAATATACTCACCAATGACAGACAATTTGCCTCTCCCGCCGAACTATTCCATATATTTATGAGCATGTGCAAACAAGAGTAGAGGTCTGCGAGGATGGTATAAAAAACTTTCTTAAGAAACATTGAACTAACCATCGACCCGGGGTAGCCTCTATTCTCAATCGTCTTCAGACGGGACATACTGCTATGTCACATAACCATCTTTATACCAACAGCCCCTCACCAACGAGCTGTTCTGTATGTAGGCTGCCAAATGAATCAACTATGACACATTTCATTTATAATTGCAAGAAGTTCGCGCAGCACCGAAGAGCGCATAATATGGAGGTCCCTACGCGCAAGATTCTCTCTAACACTTCTGGGGCCATAGTCAAAATTGTGGTGTTTGCCAAGAAAACCGGGTTACATTTGTACGTGTAGATTTTGCGCAGTTCTTTATGTTTTGTAATAGCCTAGGAAGTTAAAGACAGAACATAGAGATGTAATAAAATTTAAAAAAAAAAAAGAAGAGCGGGTTAGGGGGGGGGATATATGAGTTATAAATTTATGTAATTAAAAAAAAAAAGTTAAAAAAAATTGCCCTCATTTCTGCGTTGTGTTCTTATGCAAAATAATTAATAAATAAAGTTAAGAGAAAATTTATAAATATAAGTAAGTTTTCGAACTCATGAGATGGAATTAAGAAGTTTCATCACTTACAATAATATTCTAAATATCATTCCAGAAAATAAAAATAATGAATTAATTTGCTTAGATTCAGATAATCAACGTTATCGTTACATTAACAATAATTTGTTGATCAGTAATACCACCCCTTACACCATAACGGAAATACATTAAAAATTAAAATGTCGAGTACGTTGGCTGCAGATTTTATAGTAGAAAATTCTGGGGGTAAAGTTTTAAACTTTAGTTCTTTAATAGGCAATTAATATAATTTAAATACCGATAAAGCAATATTCGGATAATTTTAAATATCATATAAGTAACGTAAAATTCAACAATTTCATATACATACTTTATTATTGGTAACAGCGCCAGTTCTTTTGATCATAAGTTCATCTACAATTGCTTGCAAACAAACTGAAACTAAGTACGCGTATTGGCTGATGATTGTGATCCATTGTAATTTGTTTTTCGCTAACAAATATTCAAATGACAGCTGGACAGGAGTGTTTGATTCCTACATTTAATGTTTAACAGGATCAATTCGATTAAAAAAATGAGATACTAAAAGCAATGATTGCTTCGTGCGTTATTTGGAAATTATTAAATAAGTTTATTTTAAATTGAAATTTAAAATAACAAACATATACCTTACCTTTGATAACTAAAATTATTACAGTATTGCCTTGTGGAGCACTCATTATTGTAATTAGATTGTTACTGCTTTAGTAAGTAGTCATTCAACAGTGGATCGTAACAATTTCAACTAAAAGAAGTAGTAGTACTACAGGAAGTTGAGACTCGGAAATGACGCAGTAACATTTGTTAAAACTGTCACATTGATAAATAAATACCGTTTAGATCCTAATTAGGCTTTTATCATGCAAACTTCTAAATAATTTGTGATCAGGTGCCTCTAGTAAATAGTAATAATGTTATTCTGGACCAGAGTTGATAAGTGTGTTTAGCAATTTAAAACTAAATGACTTTGCTTGAAAAAGTAATCTTTCAACAAATAAAGGAAAATCATGAAAGTATTTTCACTAGAGTACCATGATGAGTCTGCTCCGAGGACTAATGTGATTTCATGATCATAGTGATTAAGGTATTAAATTTATATTTACTTATTGATTATAAAGTACTTCGCAATTATAATTAAGTATTAAAATAAATTATAATATCGAGTCCAACATATTTTCGTTGAACTTTGAAAAATGCTTCGACATATTACTGTAATATTATGTTTAAATTAATTTTAACCTAAACAATTTACATTAAAAGAACACGAACTACTTATTATTTTCATGATAACTGATTAATAATATACATTTTGACCATAAACGTACCATCAATTGTGTTATTTTCCACGATCTTATTCTTACGATTTTAAATGAGTATTCTTCTTCAGCATCGTTGTTGGACTTAACGGTAATGATGAAGTCTTTAAATCCAACTGATAAAATCGCCTCGGTCCTTGGCTCTGGGTAATCGCAAGTGCAATTTGGAAATCTCAAATAACCATAGTACTTTAAAGTTCTAGCAGTTTCCAACAACTAAAATAAACGTAAAAAAGAACATATACAATCATTTTTTTTTCTTCTTAAATTTATACACGCAAAATCACGCAATCTTGACTTTTTCGCATCTGTAATAATGAAATCTTGACGACATATTAATAATAATGAAATATGACTGTTTGAAGACGATGTTACACATTTTGTACATTACTGCTATTATTATTACTGCAAGTTTCTTCAATGTACATGATTATCCGAAAAATAAGAAACGTTAATAAAAAATAAATAAATAAAATTCCGAATGCGTCTTTCAGTATGGTAAATCTTTTTTCCCTTCGGAGACTTCAGAAATATCTCTTATATAATCATGATTTAAAACATATATAATTACGTATCCATCTATTTTTTTCGGTAAAAAAATTTTGACGTGGTTTTTATCGAAAAAATAGACAGATGGTAAATAATAAAAGCTACGAAAGTTTAAATCATTTTTACATCATTACACAGTTAGTTCAAAGGAATTTTCGTTTGATTACTTTGTCCGTTTCTATATGTTCAGTAAATTTATACGCCCATTCACTTTTTTTTAACATTTTCGGATATAATTCAAGATTTTAGCCGTGCATTTCGTTGTAGGTTATATATATTTATAGCATCCGAACATCTAGAAAACTGCAAATTTATTAACAAAAAGAAACGTATAAAAAAAGACATATTCAATTTTTAATGGCAAATCTTAAATTATATAACTGCGATTAATTTTTCAACGGAAAAAGTTAAAATACGTTTGTTCAAAAGAATTAATAATAAAGTAGAAACTAATTCATTTATAAATAATTTTAATTTTATCACCGCTGTACTTTTGTCGTGAATATGAGTGTTTATCATTTGAAACTAGTCGAAATTTTTAAATTGTTCGTGATTCATATATGTTTTTTAAAGTAAATTTTCATTATTTTCAATATCATCAGGTCCAAACCCAATTTTTTCAGGTAAATTTAACGAAATAATTAAAAAACTGTCAACTAGCTTTTTACTTTTTATACAAAATACGCTGCCGTACCTCGCGTTTTGCTCCATTATTTTGCAGTTCTAATAATTTGTCTTTTATATCTGAATTAGGAATTATCCATCCATTTTGAATATCAAATGCAGTTTGAATATATAGTAAATTTAGAGTTGTTTTATCGGACATCAATTTCACATCGTTCGTTATGTCCCAAAAACTGCAAAGAAAAATATCCAAAAAGAATTATTTAAATAAATTCTGAATGCAGATAAAAATAAGCAGCATATCACTCTATTTGTACCCTTTAAATATATTTAATTAAACCTATTTTTCCATTTCTGTAATCATGATATTTTTAAATTAGCAAACAATGTTAATTAGCAAATAATTAGAGAAATATTTTACATAATGAATAAGTATTAGTGTTAACTGTTAATATTTATGGTTGGTATTATTTTTTATTAATGAACATCAGAAACGAGTTTTGGCGTGCCCCCCCCCCCGGAAAACTAAAACAAATAAATATATTTTTTGAACTATATACAAAAAGTGAAAAAATATAATTTAATTTAATGGTATGTTTTTTGTGTTTTTAGTGATTACATAATTGAATGTTTTCAATAAAACAAAATCTACTCCCAAAAAAAATAACAATAATTTTTTTAAAAGAAAATCTTAATACAATTTACTAATAAGATGTGCAATAATAACAATAACGATCAATAGTAATATGGAATAAAAAAAAAAATTCAATAATAATTAAGTAGTTTTGAATTATGCGCTAAAGGTTTTTTTTCCATTTAAAAAATATTGTTGGGTGCGTGCCCGTAAGAGATGCTGACAAATATTTAAGTCAAATTTTATGTAACCGTGATAGAAGAAAAATGTTACATTTAAGAATGTTTAGTTGAACTGACTTTTTTAAACATCAAGGAGCAATCTCAGTTTCAATGAGATGTCATCAGAATTCAAATAAATTATTTTTCTTATGCTAAAAGTTATTTAGCTAACATTGAATACTCACCGAAAATTAATTTCTTGCCGAAAGCTATCGGAGAATAAAAATAAAAATATATTTTATGTTGTTTAAAATGTTTTGAACGCAGAAACCACGAGTGATGCAAAATTCAAAATAACTAATAAAGTACGTGTTATTAATTTTTAAAAAATGATGTTATTATTTTTTAAAAATTCAAATATCTCTTATTGTCATCACTCCACTACTAATACATAATTTCAGATGTTTTTTTGTTTTTCTTCATTTTTTGCAATTCTCCGCAAAATAAAATAAACGTTTTGTAAATAAAACGTTACAGATTTCATTACAAAGATTTTCTTACTATCCATAATGTAACACTATCATAGTCATTAACGGAAAAATTGATGGATATGCCATTCTTACATCGAAAGTTACAATAAAATCCTACAACGAAATGTACAACGTTTAGGCATTACAATTATAAGACATTTATTTCATTTTGCGAAGTATAACATAGTCAATCGAAATTCACACTTCTTGAAAATTATAGGAAAATAGTATCTGAGGATCGAGGGTGTCTCGCCATTGTGAGATTCGAAGAATTGAGTTTCGATATACATATATATATATATACACACACATACATATCTTTTTTTTTTTTTTTTGACAGGATGTCAAATATGTCAAAAATGTAAAGTTAAAGTTCACTTTCTGGCAATGGAGGAATTTTTTGGATTTTGAACTCAACTTCTAAGATTAAAAAAGATATTTTGCTCGGTCCGAGAAAAATAATGAAACACTCTAGTAAAATGTATTAATACATTAATTCTGTCCATGTTATATAAATAGGCAAAAAAAAAAGCAGATTAGCGAATCAAAACCCAGAATCGCACTAATAGCAAAAAATTCTTAAACGCTAATGCATGAAGAAACGGACGATAACAAATAATCGAAATAAAAAACACCTATTCTAATTAGGAAGTCTCTCACTCTTTCTCTCTCTCTCTGTATATATATATATATATATATATATATATATATAAATTTGTTCCGTTCGATTAAAAAAAAAAATCGGTCAGCTAACGGTGTTTATTACAGTGAAAATATATATATATATATATTTTTTTTTTTCGTTTTCAGTTAGTTCTGATTATTCGAACTGATTCTCTAATAAAGTTACATTATTTACGTCAAAGGTACGTTTATTTTCTATTCACATCTTTTATAATTAAGACCTTTTACTCAATGCAATGCATCTTATGTCTCCTTGTTAATGTCAATGTACAATTCCGTTAAATTCTAATAGATAAAATTGTTTCACCGTTGGTTTTGTCAGTTACTATAACGATGTTCTGTGCAAGCAATTAACTTTTCATAATGAATCAATCTTTACTTTGAATTATACATTGCGAATTAAAGTAAGTAGATTTAATAAACACTAAAGCAAAAAATTAAACATTATTACGTAATTGTTAAAATTATTAGAAACTCCCGGATTCGTGATAATCAGCAGAAATTACTAATACAGCAAGCTGATGTATAACATTGTTAAGTGGCGGGCGTATTGACTTTTTAGTATACTATTCTTTAATTCTATTCTAAAAATGTTACGTGTAATTTTATATCGGTAAGCACCACTATATAAAGGCTATAAATTTTTACCTTTTTCTTAAGATAATCCGATTTCTTCCAGGCATATTTTTCAGCGTCATCAATGGATTTTGAAAATCTTGCAATAAATAAACCACTACGGAAAAAATTAAAGTCGATGTAAACTTTTAAATATTTAAATATTAGCTTAAAAATAAAAATCTTTTTTATAAAAACCTGGTGTGAAATAAAATATTTGAATGAACCGAACGGGGTTTAAGATATCAGTGATGGGGGGGGGGGGGCTGCTTTGCAGAAAATCTTCAAAACACCAAATCGCCGGAAAAAATGTTATGGATATAGTTACGGTAAATTGTAAACCATATTATTGACACGTAAAATAAATAAATTTTTCTTACAACAGTATTCGTCATCTTCGTCTAGTTTTTGAATGAACAATGAAAAATATTGTACCAGTTCATCGGCAATACGCAGTCTATCACAAACACGCTGTAAGAGTACAGAAAAGCTACACATTGTAAAGATTTGAATAACAAACTAAAATAAATATATTAACAGTAAGTTTTCAGGAAATATATTTTTAAAACCGTTTCTGTTGTTTATAATTTACACTTTTTAAAGCGAAAATAATTTAGTTAAATCGCGAACGACAGGAAACAAACTAAATATTTTATATAGTTTAAAAATCTGAAAGCGTGATGGTTTAGTAATTAAGACGGTCGACGACTGAAAAGCTTAGTTTAAGGCTTAAAGTGTTGCTAACTCTACCTAGAATAAAATTATCTCATAATATTTTTGGATACAGTTTATCTTCAGCGTATTTTAACCATATTAAAATAATGTAGAAGTAAATTCGTTATGCTGTAAACAAAAAAAAAAAAAAAAAAAAAAAAAAAAAATGTAAACTTTATATTTTTAAATAATAACAAGTTTAGTCAAGCATGATGTTTCATGCGCTGAGAATTCCGTATGTAAGACTATAGTTTATGTTTACATAATACTAAATTCAAAACAAAGAAATCTGAATTTTTGCGCCATAAAGAAAAAGAGATACGTAATTTTTCGCGCTTTTTTGAAAGTTTCGCTAACTTCGAAGGTTTCGTTAAGAAATGAAGTACGGTTTCACTTTTGACAAGTAGCGATCTTTTCAACAGTATATCACATGTCCGGGGGAAAAAAAAATTTCCCCCAAATTTCGAGCTTTCGGCACCCCAAGGGTTTAATTTTAAATTTGGAAGCCCGGATTTTCCAAACTAGAGAAATATACGGAGATGCGTATATTTTTAAACTTCTTCAAAATTTTTAGCTATAATATTCAACATTATACGTACAGAATCCTAATAAATGAATTCTATGTAACGGTACCAGACACTGTGAAGTTATGCTGATAAAAATCTAGAAAAATGTAAGTACGCCTCCGAGAAAGGAACCGGTTCCTCTCCTTTTTTAACAGTGCTGTCTAGCTTAGTACAACTTCACGATGCCCCTGCGGTCTTCATTTATTTCTATTATTATTATTTAAAATAAAATTTAATTTTAAATATATGAAGTTTATAACGTTTTCTTTATTTACAGCGTAATAAACTTACTTTCCCTCTAGTTTTAACAAAATTGGATCCTATTGATGATGAATTGTATCCGAAAATACTTTTCGGATTAATTTTTTAACATGTTTATTTTATATTTAATTTAATGTATTTATGATGTACATAACTAGCAAAAAAATCTGCATGAACACATGTTTTAATTTAGGACAAATTTAAAATCAACTAATAAATCCGCATCAATAATGATTTGTAACGTATTAAGGAGAATCTTATTTTACCTGTAATACATCATCGGCACTATCTTGACAGTCAGTCTCAATGGTTACTTGCGTATTATTTAATAACCAAACAGTTATTTTTCCTTCGTTATACCAATTAGATGAAGTTTTAGTCTGAGCAGATAATAGGAATCTTCTTAAAACTGGACTATTCACTAAGTCGATATTTTGACCAACTGTAATTATATAAATGACTGGCAATGAATTAACTAATCGTAATAATTTTGGCTATTCTTAATCAGTTGCTATGTGAGTGAAGGGATTGTTTATTTATGTGCAGATTAGAGAAGAACTATTGCTTAAAAATCATAAATTATCTTTGTTAGTATTTTGCTTTGTAAGTAATCATTATTACCAGTGTTGGTGGGAAATATGAAAGCATTATTCTAAAAAAAAATCCAACAAAAAACGACGATGTTCGTTAACGGATACATGGTTTTTGCTTCTAAACTTCCGTATTACTGTCTCTTCTTTTACCGCAGTCTATTTTGATAATTGAAGTTTATGAGAATACTGATAAAAAATATGTTGTTAATTTAATTATTTTACGTTAAATACGACTTTTTCTTGACCTAATCAGCTACTTATTTCGTTTAATTCTTTTTAATTTTGTCATAAATATTGTAATGTACGTGGACAGTACACTACTTTGTTCTTTTTAGTTGTGTTTATTTTTGATCATTTAGTCCTAGTATTATGACGGTTTTATTGAATACTCAAAATTCATTTGATATTTTTGAATATTATAGATATAATTCTTTTTTTAGTAGTACTAGCTACAAAATCAATCTCAAAAAAATTGAATAGGATCGGCAATTATTAATTAATTAAATCATTAAATAAAATAAATAAATAAATAAATATATAAAAATAAAAACTGCTATAACTTTAACACTATTGTGTTTCGGATAAGACATACATTAGTTTAATTTATTATATTTTACCCCTGAAATTATTTATGTTTATCTTTATATATATATATATATATATATATATATATATATATATATATATATATATATATATTAATTACAACGTAATTCTTAGGCTACCCCCCATTCGAAAAAATGTCCCAATTTTATGTAACACTAAATGTCCCAAAAAAAGTCCCAATTTTATGTAACGTTTGTTATATTTTATAGGATTTTTGTTATTGTCATTTTAAAAATGTCACAATTTTATGTAATGAAATATGTAACGAAAAATGTAACGAAAAAATGTCTTATTTTATATAACGGAAGTTAAATGTTAGAATAAGATTTTTGTGGTTATGTTATTTTTTGTGTGTGTTGATGCCAGTAAGAATTACGTTGTAAATTTTGATCATTTTATACAAAGTATAGAAGAGAAAGAGACAGAAATGAAAGCAAGAGGAGTCAAGGGGCACAGCCCTTTGCGAGGCCAAAATGGCCGAGTTTATATATATATATACATATACATATATATAACGAAAATTTATTTTCTCATTTTTTTAACGTTACTTATAGGGTTAAAAAACTACTTTACTTTGTCTAAAAATAATTCTGAGAATTTATATTTCTCATTGTCACAATTAATAACATTTACACCGTGAAGTTAGAATAATAACGCAAGTTGTAAACAACATAATTCTTCTCATATGCTGAAATTAACTCGTTCAAAATGTATTGGCATGTGTTATTACATTATATCATTTGCGACTGTATTATGTAATTTCCATTTATTATTAGTGCTATTGTTTAGATATTCCGCTCTTATTTTCATATTAGCACGTCATATAGTTGTTGGTGTGTTAGTAGTTAATTAAAAAGTCGAGCAAACGAACAAGCCACAACAATATAGGCATATAAAAACTGATTGTTAAATATATATAATAATAGTACGTACAATTCTATGTAATACTTTGACAAGTTATTTGGTATGGATTAAGGGTCACGATATTAAAGTTGGAAACGTTTTCCCAATGAAATTAATCTATAAAATCGCCTGTAAAAATTCTAATAATGAGATAAGTTTTCATGAATTTTCTAAAATTTGAAGTCATATCATGTAGTTTTGCGACGCAATAAGCGACACGAACGATCATTGTTAAATTCCCGGTTTGATACATTTTAAATATCCTAAATATCCAAATTTATTGTGAAAATTGTAATTCTTCAATAAAAAATATAATTTATTAAGAAATACATAACACAGCATAAATAAACCGTGTATAGCTTGGCATAAGTATTGTGAATTATGACCTAATTACAAATAAATGCATTTCATCACGGAGTACATTAACAATTCTAGTTTAAAAAAACTTTTTTGTATTATTTAACTAACTAAATAAAGACCAAAATTAACGTTACTTCATGCCACGTTAGTGTAATAATTTATATATAAAATCTTTTATAAAAAAAAGGAAAAAAACATCTTCCTTATTTGTAAAAATCGGATAAAACTCTAAGCGGTAAGTTTTGAAATTAAACCAACAGACAAACTGATGATTGCAGCCATTTTCTCCGTTGCACTATGCACCGATACATATTATAACGGATGGCTAGAAAACGTTTCACAAATATCAATTTTGTCAAGAATATAAAACCGACAAAACGTATTTTCAAAATACTTTTTTATTCTTTCGTATTTTAATTTTTAACCACACTAGCGATATTATTTGCATATTTTTAAGCGTTATTTTCTTGCGCTGATATAGTGAAGCGAAAAATATCCGAAGAAAAGACCATTAGAATTTCACGAGTTAGAGATCGAATACCTGAAGATAGTCATAGATGAAACAAAGTCAAATTTAGAAGAAACAAGAGGTATTAGTATTTTCAAATAAATTAAAAAATAAACTCGAACAAATCGGTTGATACTAGAAATAGCACGTGTTCAAACTTCACTTTAAATCCAACGTCATTATAATGTTAGAAGAACTGCATATGTTTTGTTTATTGTAGTTTTTACTTTTTCTATTGTTATTTATTGCATTGGTGGTTTAAGATTTAAAGACAGTATTATCTTTTATAGTAATAATAAATAATTATAAATGACTGTACCCAAGTTACTCTGTGTAAACTGGTAACTGAAACCAGTTTTTTTTTTTTTTTTTAATAATGGTATAACATTCACCTTTAGAGAATACTATAAAATTTAATGGTTATTTTCATCGTTGCCCATTTTTTCTGGGAATAGAACTGAGACGAACATTTTAATGAGACATTTCTTGTAGTGTACCCCCAGCTAAGAATGACATAGTTATTAATAAATTTGAATGCGTACGTGCGCACGTGTGTATTCAGTTTCGTATTATTTTAAAAAATACTTAAATAGAAATAGAGTTCTCAGAGTTTAATTGAAATTAAACGTGAAAAGTAATTAAGAGTTAATTCTGACTATTATTGTAAATTGTATCTTTTTAAAATAAATGCTATGCGTTTACTTAAAAGCTTAAAAACTACATTAATCGAAAACCGGAAAAAACAGTAATGATAAATAAAAATCAGGTACATACTGCGTTGTAAATATTTTTCTAAAGCGGATCTTCTTTCTTCTACTTGAATTTGCGATAATGGAAATAATTTTTTCGGTGGAAACATAGGTAACGACTCTGCTCCATATACTTGTTTAAGTTGTTCATTTAAAGTGTATAACTGACTGTATCTCATATCGCAGTGCCG
Organism: Icerya purchasi; assembly: GCA_039619475.1. Lineage (NCBI taxonomy): Eukaryota > Metazoa > Arthropoda > Insecta > Hemiptera > Monophlebidae > Icerya > Icerya purchasi. Next base: position 488,495,491 of record CM077115.1, read on the forward strand.
TACACCATTAATATATATAGAATATGTCTAAATTGGGTATATAAGTAAACAATTCAACGTTATTAATCTAAAAAATGCAAATATACACTTATTCAATGTAACGTGTATTGCGATAACACCGATTACCAAATCAGTTCCAGGTATAGTTTTCCTTACATCTGCGTAGCATACAAAATTGCCTTGAACATTACTTATATGTGTATAACAAGAATGTACAAATTCACGATGTTTGAGATCAAGCAGTCCGACTATAAGATTGTATAGTAATGATCTATATTCAGAATTTTATCAATAAAATCAGGTACAAATATTATTTCGCTATCCTCTAAAATAAAGTAATATATTCGTTTATGACTAAATGTTTCTGTAGCTTTATTTTAAAATACTTAATAATATGAAATGAAAAAAACTCATTTGAACGTGGTTATTACAAACATAGAAAAGAAATAACGGCTACAACTTTTATGGCAAAAAAAATTTAGAGCCATGATAGTAGTTAGAGATGCGATTAATCCCGGCATTTTATTTGTCATGATTTTAGTGCATTCAATTTATTGTCGTTAAAAATCTAACCAAAAACTTCTTGTTTAAAAATTTTAATTTACATTTACTTGTAAATAATTTTAATTTACTTATTACACAAAACAATGAGAAATCTAATTAAAAATCTTGTTGTTCAAGAATTTAAAATTACACGTACTTAAAAATAATTTTAAGTTGTTAAAGATTTTGAATTTTATAACTTAACTTTTGATAAGACAGAATTCGTACATCAATTAAATTAGAAACAAACATATCTATATGAAAGAAAGAAGCAAAATGAGAATCCAGGGTTAATACGAATATTTACGCAAGTATTTTGAAATCGTGAATAAGTAATTTTACTATTTGTATATATAATACTTCAGATACACCGCATAAAATAAATTAATGTAAGACAAATCTTACCATATAAGTCTGAGAATTACTTTCTTTAATTTCGCGCGTTTCCAGAATTGAAAAATGCATTTTAATTAACAAACAAAAAAGTTACATAAAAAAATTGATACATAAATAACTTATCAAAATACAATCAACTATCGGTTACACATCTACAGATATCCATTATTTATGTTACGATTGCTCATCGATAAATTCTTGAGCGTTTCAAAACAAATGTCAACAAACCGTAATTTAGTAACTTAGTCTATGAAAAAAATTAAGTAAAAATAAAAAATTTCCGAATATTATTTATTTTAATCTTTTTACTTGTAGTTAAACTAAGAATTTAACGAAATTTTCTTGAACATAAAAACTTTAAATTTTATAATTATTTCGGAATTTGTATAATCGATTTAAAGGGACTTGTTATATTAAAATACTAATCGGCATATACAATACCTAAAAAGTTTAATCATTTTTAGAATGAAATTTTAAAAAAGTTCTGTTTTGTAACTCTAAGCAGTGGAAATGAATTATATTTTATTTTTTCTAAATTTTATATTTATAAAATTTACGGTTGCAGAAAATATTCTTGGTTGCAATGGTTTTATTAAAAGCGATTATACCATAGATTTTTCCAAAATCGAAATTAAACTGTAAGTACCGGTCAGAGATAACTTAAATTTTATTACTTTTTTATGTTCATGAACGGATTATGTAATAATTATTATAGTGCTAATTATAAAGTTTAAAGTTCTGAACTGATAATTTGGCGTTTTCAATTGTTTAAACTTTTTTATTTTTCTATTCCATGAAAAACCTTTATCGTGTATTCTTCTATTTCCTTTATTTCATAGTTATCACTAATCCGCTAAAATGTATTGTTTTTCACTTCTTTACATTTTCACCGGTAAACTTTATTTTGAGTCTTGCCGGAAACAGTTAAATATCTTTTAGGAACTCAATAAATTTTTCAATATTTCGTATCACACATATTAATCGTTATTTAAAGTTAACGGTAACGTGAATATACTAAACATTTATAGAATGCTAAGCTTACTTATTTAAGATACCCTTGGATTTATTAGAAATTATTTATTTTGAATGATATAAAATATATTAAGAAGCAATTGGCGTAGTGCTTTAACCTTTATAATTTTTAACATATTTGTAATTTATAATTTATAAACATGAACATGTCTTAAAGTATTATATATGTACGTATATATGTATATATATATATATATTTTTTTTTTTGTTTCCTCATCTTCATTTGAGTCATCATTGGATCTTATATAATTGTTTTTAATTCTCTGAAGTATAGTTCCAAATGTTTTAAATGTTTTGAGAAAATTTTTACCATAATGGTACTGATATTTTCATTTTGTACCAAATTAAATTGGTAATGAAAAATACTTATAATATGTTTCAATATGTGAAAAATTACCTTCTTGCCAAAATTTACTGTACGTCAGTGATCCGACCGATTTGATATTTTTCATGAGAATGTATTTTTGTTTAAAATTTAAAATAAACTTTTAATTTAACTTTCTAAGAAAATATGTTTAAAATTATTTATATAAACATTGACATGTTTTGCAAACAGTCACATAGACTGTGTTCTCGAAACATGTCAGTGTTTATACAAATAATTTTAAATATATCTTCTGATTAAGTTAAATTAAACATTTTTTTTTTAATTTTGGATAATCAGAAAAAGTCATGAATGATTAACCGTTTAGTATTTTTGTTTAGTTATATACGTACACTATTCAAAGATCAAAATATTGTCCAGCTGTTTAAATATTGGAAGTCATTGTATTTATGTAAACTCCGATAAATCCAATTATTTAGTAATCGTGCATTAAATTACTGTTAATCCTAGCTACTAAATTAATAACAAAAACTGGAATCATTTTGTAATTAGTTAGCAAAAGTAATCGATTATTCCATCTCTGTTTTATAATAACACTTTTTGGCATTCTGTCTTCCGAGCATTTTTCATGAACATTATATAGAACCTAAAGAAACAGAACATCGAAATAACCGTAATTGTTGTAGAAATTATTTTATCTCTAGAAATTTAGATTGGCATCTAATTTAAGAAATATATATGTCTATATATATAAACTCGGTTCTTCGTGCCTCGCAAGAAAATAAGATTTTTTTTCATTATAATCAAAAAAGAATTCAATGCTAATAAATTTAATTTACGGTTTGCTTAGAAATATCTACGATTATTTCCATAATGCAAGAACGTAGCAAAATTTCTTATGAACCTAAACGTAAGAATAACATAATTAACCAGGGCAACAATCCATTTTGTCGATACTTTGTCTTCTTAAATATATATAATATATGTAACGTTTTGGACAAAAAAAAGGTTAAAGGGTTGTCGAGCTAAGAATGACGTTATTAATATATATATATATATATATTTGTTTATATGTTCTGGAATAATTTTGTAATTTTTGAGTAGAATATAAATAATATCAAACGGTGAAAACTCATCGCGTTTTTTAGATAGGCCGTGTGTGATTTATTGATTCCGTTAAAATATACAAAACTTGTATTTTTTTTGCTATAATTTTAGTTTATCTAAAGAAAGAAATTTAAAGGATCGGACGGAGTGTGCACCTAACAATGGCTATTATTTTGTTCCACTTTATGACCCTGGAGAGTATATATTATCGGTGAGATTTAATTTTTTTGTTGAATTTTAATGAAATTATTGTGCTTTTATTTTCGTTACTTGTGTAATTGTAATCGATCGTTTTATTTGAAATAAATAATTTATAGTTAAATTCGAAATATAAAAATTTGTATATTTCATATAAAGTTTCGATTTCAGAAAATAGTTGAATTTTTATCATTTAAACCTGCTGCAGACGTATACCGATGTTTAGGAATGAAATGTCAGTCTATATTATTTAAAAGTTATATTTTACTTTAATATTTATTAATATTTTCTTTTATTTAACGAAATATTAAAAATACATGCATTTATTTTTAATTACGTAGTCATTGTCAGATTATTAGTATATTTGTTTTTCGTCCTTATATGATGAAATTTAATTTATTTTAATTTTAATAATTTATTTTCTAGGTCACTAGTCAAGATAATTGGATTTTTAGTCCGACAGAAGTTAATTTAAAGTTTGATCGTGTTTCAGATCCTTGTAGTAAGGGTGAAGATATAAATTTTTATTTTAAGGGATTCACTATTTCAGGGCAAGTAAGTCAAAGGAAGGCAACTAGTAATTAGCAACTGTTTCTATTTATTAAACGAGTAAATTTGTCGTAATGTATGTTTTTATTTTTAGGTTGACAACATTAATGGTAAAAGAGGCGCAGCTGGAATTAGTGTCACGCTACTGTTGGATTTGCCTGCTGAACAAAGAGAAGTGTATACCGTTAGTACAGATGCGCGTGGATCATTTAAATTTGCGCCGGTTCAGCCGGGTTTATATATTATTAAAGCATTTCATCCTAGGTAAGAACTAGATTTGCTATTGGAATTTGATGGAGGTTTGAATTTCTTGTACAGAAAAAAATTATATTTTCTCTGTTCGTAAACTATAGATTTGGTATTTTTTGTTATACAATATTTAAATACTAAAAAAAAAATTGTCACATTAAAAAAATATATGAAATTATGGAAAGTAAAGTGTAAAAGTTTTAGAATATGTTTTGTTTAGATTTTACAAGTTTTATAATTATTTTTAAAATATAGAATATATTACTGTTTAAAATAACTATTCTAGTCTAGAATTGAATATTACAAGTTGAAATTATTATTCAAATACAGAATTAAACTTTACAAGTTAAATTTATTGTTGAAATATAGAACTTTTAAGTTCAATAAAACTATAGTGCTAATTACCGAGAACATTTTTGTCACTTTTTTACCGTCTCAATAAAAGTAATAAAGGATTTCCACATTTACATCTATATCAATACTGTCCTTGGAAGACAAAATTCATTTTTTTTTTTTCATATTAAAAATTCTTTTAACGAATCATTCAACACATAAATTTTTTAAAGAAATAATAACATAAAATCGAAATAAAACTGCAAGGGAAGAAGCATACATATTGCCAATGGGATCAGAGTATGTTATTTCGATTTTCTGTTATTATTTCTTTAAAAAATCTAGTAGAAAAAAAGTGGCGGTTATGCTGCCGCTCCCTGTATTTTCATAGTTAAAATTTGCACGAGTTAATTATGGATAAAATATACGTATTCATACTATTACAAACGAATATACAGCGTAAAAACATTTATCTTTTTCAGATTAGTAACGCATCAAAATTCACATAAATATTTTCGTACTAATCGAAAAACACGACGTTAATAAACTGAATAAAAATTAAATTAACGAGAACAAAGCATTGTTTTTGACGAATTATAATGTAAACACAAATGACTTTTAAAGTTGACCATTTGATGGCGCTGTTATTGTGATTATTGTAGAATAATTCTTCATTCAAATTGCAGCCTTGTAGAATTATTTTATCCTCTTTATTTTTGCGTCTTTTATCAGGTCATGCGTAAATAAAGACTGATCGGAACTAACAATTAAGTTGTCTGTGTAATTTCTCCGGTTGTTTAATTTTACATTTGTAAACCGATGCGAATTATGAAATGGATTCACGAAAAACTAAAATTGCAGGATTCAAGTTGATATAGTTTGCGTTGTTTTTGCCGAGTACATGGACCAATTGTTCATTAATAAAACCAAAAATTTTAATCATAACTTTTACAGAAACCGTAACACTTATTTACCTTTTCTTTCTCTAAATTCATTATAGATCGGCCGAATAAAAGTTACAAAATGTTTTTAATTTACGTTACAACGTAATAATGAAATCAAATAAAGCAATAGAAAATCGCTCGGAATTTATTAGTGCAAGTTCCCCCTCTCAATTCGTATCCCAAAACACACAAATTTTAGTATGTATATTGATTAACCTCTTTTTGAAGTGGAAATTTATAAGAGAAATATTTTTCGAAAAATTAGCCGTACCATGAAATATGTTTTAATTAAGTTTAAAAATATACGTTAAGAACTAATTTTCCATTTCTATCCGTAATTTGAAGATTATTCGTATCTCGTGATTTATATGTTTTATTTCAGTTTTATCAAAACCGAATAGTTAATATATTTTCTTTGTAATAATTTTTTTATACAGATGGAAATTAAGTAAAAGTCTGGTTACTTTTCAAGTTAAGGATAATAATTACCTCATCCCGTCAAGAAGTTTATTATTGGGTGGTTATGACGTTAGCGGTTTGGTTGTCAGCAATCAGGAGCCGATTTCGCAAGTTAATTTCATTTTGTTTTCGCCCGAGGATGTTCAGGTATTTTGTTAGAATTGATTTTGCAGTAAAATATTTACTTTTTGAATGGATAAATTAAATTAGTGTAGATAATAGAATGGTTTCCTTGATTCTCTGTTTTATAATTTATTTTCCATTTTTCGTATTGTTGCAAACTGCAATACCGTTTTTATAATTGTTAATCAAAGTTTATAGAAATGGTTTTTAAAATTAGTTTTAGACATTCATTTAATATGTTTAATGTCGGAACTATAAATTAATTTAATTAGACGACAAAAATGATTTAGTGCTACCCAAAAATATAAGAAGAGTTATTTTTTATGGTAAAATTTTCAAGGTTACGCGCTAGTTATTGTATTACGAGTATTTATTTCGAAGGAGAAAGACAAAATTAATATTCGAAACGATAATTCTGTTTTATAAAATTTTCTTTTCGATCCTAGATAAATACAAACTGGTTGATTGGATGCGATACTAGTTCGCCGAAAGGATTTATTGTCGCTGATAAGAGTTTGTCGAAAATGAAACAGCTATGTTTCGTTACATCGAATGAAAAAGGAATTTTTACGTTTCCTTCTGTACCCAGCGGGAATTACGCAATTGTGCCATTTTATCAATCGCCCGCATTTACTAAATTTGACGTTCTTCCGAAAAGTCATCATATCACTGTCAACGATGACAGCGTTGCAATTAAGAAGCCTTTCCAAGTAACTATAATTTTTACTTGTTCATTTTTTTTTTTATTTATTCTTTTTATTTATTTGTTTTTTAATTTTTTAAACTTCTATTATTTTATTTTTTTTATGGGTTTGTATGCTTGAACATATAGAAAGTGTAAATAATTAAAAAAATAGTGATGCAGAAAGAAAAAGGAAGGAGAAATTTTTAAGAATGTAGGTGAATACATCCTGTTTGTTAAAATGGTATAATAAAATAAACTTTAATAACAAACAATATAGATCAATAAATTAGATAAATACCTATTTAGAAACGTTTTCGGGCATAACCCATCATCAGCTAACACTAACTTAAAGGAAACTTAAAACATACTGAAGTGAATATAGGGAATACATGTGTATATATAGTAGATGTAAAGAGGAATAAACATGGCAGGTATAAAAATCTATAGGTTGAAAATGCTAATAATTAATATAAAATATAAAATAAAACAAGAAGACAAAAAGTTAAATTTTTATATTAAACAGTGGATTATTATTATTATTAGGTGTTTGGTCATTTAAAATATTATTTTTATATTTATTTATATAATAATTTTCTGCAATGTTCATATTATTACCTTTGTGATAAGTGGCCAGGATGGTTACAGTATTTTCTATTGAATTAGGTTTATGTTTATTTTTAATTAGATGTTCTGCATAGGTTGATTTTTCTATTTCATTATTATTAAATGCTTTTATATGTTCTTTATATCTGCAATTGATTTTTCGCCCTGTTTGACCAATGTATGATTTCTCACAATCAGTACAATTTATTTTATATATGTATACCACTATTTTCGTAAATATTATTATTTTTTAAATTTAAGGTGTTTATTTTATATTTTAAATTATTTTTAGTTTTGAATGCTACATTTAAACCTTGTTTTTTGAATAAATTGGTTAATTTGTATATGTTATTGTTTATAAATGTGAATGTTATCCATCCTTTATTGTTAGTAGCATTATTGACTCTTAATTTTTGTATATATTTTGATTTTGATTTTATTTTGTGAATTAGTTTATCTATTATTTGTTCGTCATAACCATTATTTCTTGCCAAAGTCTTTAATATATTAATTTCTATTTGTTTTTTATTTATATTCATGGGTGTAGTTAATAATCTATTTATTGCAGTCATGAAGTAAGCATATTTATGTTGGTTTGGGTGATTTGATGTTTTATGAATTATATTATCAGTGGTGGTTTGTTTTCTATAAATATTATATGTTAACTTATCATTTGATTTTATTATTGTTATATCTAAGAAATTTATTTTGTTATTTTCTAAATGCGCGTCGTGTTCAAAGACGTTCTCTGCTCTTCTTTGCGTTGGAAGTATTTTACACAAGTGAATATGTGCCGAAAAAATTGAATCGGTCTACAGTTTTTCAGCATTTTTAATAAGCCGCAATCTCGCATCGTTTGTGAATGCGTAATACTACAGAAAAGTATTTTAAAATTTAATTACAAAGTGGAATTGTAGCACAATGTAATAACTGTGGTGAAGTGTGCATATAAAATGTGCAAGTGTGCGTTCAAATTTGGTTGTTTGAAAAAAAAAAAAATTTAAAATTTGAAGTAAATGTTCCGCATTTTACGTTAGAAAGATTTTAATTTTATAATTTATACACTATGTGTAATAATTCTATTTTTAGTTGATCTAAAATATTTTGTATACAGTTATCATTAACTTTGAATCATATAAGATATCTATATTTGTGCAGAAAAATTTGTAAAAGTGAAACTAGTTTATAATAAATACATGTGAAGATAGTGAAGAGCGGAAATCAGCACTAGACCATAATTAATCTGTTAATTGAAACAAAGTACATTAAATAAATTTAGTGAGTATTTAAAAATGAATTGTTGGAAAAAACGCCGCAGGATAAATTTTTAAATATCAGTTTTTTCCCCCCATACACCATGGAAATTATCTCAGAGCCAATAATATAGATTCCTTTTTTTTTTTTTTTTTTTTTGAAAAGTTCAGGTTTTGTCAATAAAAATGGTAAATATAGACATTTACTCATTTCAAGTAATTCTGTTGTTCTTCAGAAAAATAAATAAATAAAATGAGAAATCAAAAAATTTGTTTTCATGGCTCCGGACAATTTCTTACCTTACTTTTATCAGTAAATCCAACTTCGGAAATGACAAGTTAACTAAACTTTTTTCATGTTCACTAATGTTGTTCAATACATTTCCATATATTATTGAAATTAAAACTTTAAACAACTGAATATCTGTTGCGTAAAATTTCTATTTTAACCATTGAAGAATGCAAAGTAGTTATATGACTGATATTTAATATTCCTCTTTTTTTAAACTAATTTTCTGTCTTTGAATTTATCTGTCAATCAACTTATTATTAAATAATAGTCGCGCAGCGTGCTGTTCAGACTACGTTAGTGTTTGCAGTGCGCGCTACTAGAACGGACATGACATGAGCATATTTCGACATCGAGGTTGACTGAATATGTTGTGCCTTTTTTTCGTAAATAAAATATTTGATTTTTCTTCTTCACTGAAATCCTAGTCGTAGTCTGTGTTGCGTGCTTCATTCGATGGTTCTAGTGATTAAAAGATGAAATTATTTTATTTGTGTAAAATTCATTGCTATCTTTAATAAAATATCGTATTAATTGAACTGATGGCTGTGCTTTTATTCTGTTTAACATGTTCTATTTTAAAATTTCTATCCCCCGTTCGACCTCGTAAGAGAGGATTTCAGAGCGAAAATGAGGGCACTACTTATCCTTTCTTTAATACACAGCATTCATATATCTATATATAAATAGGCAAAGACAAAACAGTTCAGTACCTTTTTTTCATCTGTTTATTAACCGGTTTTTTTTTGTTTTTATTTTTTATATTTTTTGTGTGTAACAGCTATTGACGATCTTTAGTGTAATCAGTAAAAAAAAAATTGAAAATAGTTTTTTTTTTTTTTATTTAAGTAAAAAATGAAAGCAAAAAAAAAGGAAAAAAGAAATCGCTATAGTAGTCAGTAAATCTGTTCTTATTAAGATGTTTTAATTTTCCTTAATAATCATCATTATTGGCTTTTTTACAGTGTACTAAATCTTAAAGTGTCATTTAATATCGATAAGTGAGAGTTTTTAAATTGTGATTTGCTGTTATTTTATTGAATTTATTTTTTATTCAATTATAATGGTACTGAACCGTTTCGTATTGTAAGCACATATAAAAGTGTATGTCTTCAGATGTACAATGGACGAATGTATAAGAGTAGAAAAAAAAATGTTGGAAAAATGTAAATTCATATGTTTTCCTCAAATTTTTAATAATAATTATGGTCGAATTTCGACCAATGGGAGAACATTAGTTTTATGAAACGTTGATTGGTGTCGTATGATTTTACAATGTAATCAAAGTTGGTTTTGATGTTTTTTTTCACTTTTACGTACATCATTTTCTTCACCCATTTATAGATATTAAATCGATGAATGTGGATAATACCATTTTCCACCTTCCATAACCATCTACGTATGTATAACTAGAACTTTGCGTTTAGAAATTTGATATACAAAACTGAAATTTCAGAATACTATCGTCTATTATTATATTTAGAAGTGCAATACTACTATGGCCAATGAATTATAAAAGTAAGGATAATGATAATCCTAATATATCTGTAGTTTTAATTTTGTTATGAAAAAAAGTAGTTTCAACCCAAATCAAGTACTGACTCTGTACTATGCATAAATAGTAACTCGTCAGCGTATTACAAGTACGTTTCATGGCAGCGCGATAGCCTAGTGGTTAAGGTGCTGCTTGGCTACTAAATCAGGGGACCCGAGTTCGAGATCGTTCCGGATCCAAGTCGCTCCTAGGTTTACCCAGCTTGAAATAATAATTGGGTACCAGAGAAATCTGGGAAAGTAAAGGCCGCTGAAAGAAAGAAGCTGGCCCCCCAGTTCTCATTAGTGCCATTCAGCGCTTAGTACATTGTGAACCTTAACTTCATAATCCCCGACGCCTTGTCAAGGGTATTGGACTTGCTTTACTTTAATTTAAGTACGTTTCATAAGGGGGGCCATCATTACAACAACAAAAGAACTCACGAATATTACAGTTAAGTGTAGTAGATTTATTTATTTTTTAACTTTCCCATTTTAGCAACTACTGTAAGTACCTCAAATTCAGTATCTTATTCTCTACATTTTTCACTAACAAAACGGTAATTAATTATAAAACTATAGCCCGTGATAAATTTTTTCGATTAAGAACAAACAAAAAATAAATGAAATTATTACTACACCAAAAAGTAATCTATACATAAATTGAAAAATTCGTGCTTTATAATTCATATTAAATTTATTCACTGTATGTAACAACACTTAAAGTACCATTGCACTAAAAAAAAAAAAAAAAAAAAAAAAAAAATCTTTTTAAAGTTATTATTATTGTTACAACGTTAACATTTGTATTTCAGTGGTTGCATGTGTTTTTCCTCTATGTTAATGTTTATATGGCTTCGATTAATACTTACCGTGATAAGTTTTAAAAAAACACGTATTGTACCTGGTTCCTTTAATCTTTTTATGTTTATGATTACTACTATAATTTTTCCAATGTTCACACAGATATCCCAATTAAACAGTTAACAAGTAACAGAAGTAAGAACAAGGATAATAATTAATAAATTATTGTTGCTGAAATAAAGCAAATGGCATCGCAAAATATACCAACTTCTTTTCCAGTCTTTAATAATCGACTTATCTCAAAATAAATTTAAATTTATTTTTTTCCATAAAGAATTCAGCAACATTACAGCATCTTCCATAGAATGTACGTAGTAAATCAAAAATGTAAGTGCTGGATCATTAGTATCAAGTTTATAAGTTCGGTATATCCTGCTTTTTGATAATCTATAAAAATTTATGAGAATACATCGTTTCTGATTAGAACATAATAAATTAGATAAAGTTCTTAATGTTTTAATTTTCTTTTGTTGAATATTAATAAAAGGTAATTTTAAAATCAGTACACTTGTGTTATTCGTGAATTTTTCATATTTCTTCATGTACGGTTATTACAATTTAACACTTAAATGAAACGTATATAATACAAAATGTGTACCAGCTTGAAATATATTTTTAAAGGTTTAAGAATAATGTACTATGCACTTTGTGGAAATAGTAAACACTAATTCCGCGATTCATTACGTTAATTGAAAATATGCGTGTTTGTACTGTTTGTTATACTTTGAAGTAACATACATTCATGCGTTTCCTTTTATGATAATCGGAACGATTGTTTGTTCACTTTGAGGAGCCAATTCGCAAATTCTAATAAATCTTTTTAAATAAATATCAGTATTTGAAAATTTAATTTTATTGTTTAAATTATAAATAATAATTCTTGTAAAACTTCACTGCATTATCGTTGTAATTCCTGGTTCTTATTTATTTTACGTTAGTTATACTCAAAATATATTTATAATTGTTAAAAATGTTGGATTTAATTGTTACATTAATAATTGTGATTAAGAATTAATAAAAAACAAACGTTTTCTAGAAAATTTCGACATTAGATAAAAAAGCACGTGAGTGCAGTGAAGTGTGAAATAAGAGAGAGTTTCAGACACCCGTTTTGCATTAACATGTTTTTTGGCTAGCCTTATTAAGCAAATCATTTATTATGTACTTTAGAAATTGTTCGTTATCAATTATTCGTAATGTTTATTAATTACTTATCAACAGGCGGGATGCGCAAAAATTTGATATTCATTGAATTTTAAGTTCGTTGCCTGAATAATTTCAATTAAAATGAACGCAAATTATTATTATTTCCGAGTTAAATTTTGTTCCTTACTTTCAGATAGTTGGATTTAGTATAAAAGGTCGTATTGTTAGCAGTAAGGGGTCCGGAAAACCATTAAGCGATGTAACGGTACGAATACAAAATTTAAATATTTCGACCAAAACAGGCGTTGATGGGTTTTATATTCTAGAAGGAATAAAAAGTGGATCATATAATTTCGAGTACGAAAAAGGTAATTGATTAAAGTTTTTTCTTTTTCTTTTTTTTTCGGTAATATTCTATAAATTCAAATATATAATACAAATGTGTACGGTAGGTGATCGCAGTGTTCTCGTTCACTTCGGGGCTTAACAGCAGAGTTTGCGTGTAATAAGAAAATCAATAAAGATTATTTCATACCGAGAATTATATTTTTATGGAGCTTACGAAGTGAACGTGCGTTAATAAGCATATCGAAAAATTCGACAATTAAATGTAATTTTAAATAACTATCTCACTCTCTCTGCTGTCCATAGTTCAATTCCAAACTTGGTGATTAGTCGTTTAACCGCATTTGATTCATCAATTTCTATAATCTTGAATACCTTTATTTGATCGATATATATATTTTTAAAGTTCGTCTCCTACGACATTTTCTATTTATTTTATTTTTTTTTTTTTTTGGATTATTCATTTTTCCAAGCCATCTGTCCGTATGGTATGTCTGAAATATTTTATTTTATTTTTTTTTTTTTTTGAATAATTGTTGGTACGTGATCTTCTTTTAATTCCTCCTGAATAGATTGATTTGTTCCTCTTGCTGTCCACGAGATGTGAAGCATTCTGTGATAATAATCCGCTTCGTACAAGCGGTATATATAGTGCACGATTCTCAATCTTTTCATTACCTTAATTTCCTATCTTTCCGTAACTGATTTCGCTAGTATTTGTTTTTGTTTTTTTTTTTTTTGAATTACTCATGCTGGATATACCCTTAAGTGTGTGTATCATTGCTTCTACTGCTTTCGTGTTTCCTAATTTACTTAATGGCCGATCTACTTTTTTTTATGGCTGTCAGTAATTATCGGGTTAGTTTTAATCCAGCTTTTAACTGAATATTTTTACACAATTCAACCGTTCCAGCAGGTTTGTCTTCGAGCCGGATACGGTTAAAGTGATGCTGTCTTAGAAAGCAACTAACATGAGTTTGATTCACAATATACGTTACTAACGTGATATCGCGTGATTTTCTGCCTAATAAAAACGTTTCTAAAATTGAATTACCAAAATTCAGAGATATCGTTTTTACCATATACAATCGAAGTTCATTATCTATTAATGAAATATTTTCAAGCTATTAAATATTTTTCAGATAATTTCTTATTTACTGCGGATTCGGTTAATATTTCGCCAAATTCGCCATTATTATCGGACGTATATCCGAGTTCGTTTAAAGTGAGCGGATCTGTCGAATCATTTTCGGATATCGAATTGCGTGTTAAATTTAAGCGCCATGATGGAGCGGAGAGTAGCAGTATCGTTAGTAGAACTGGTTATTTCGAGCAATATTTATCGCCCGGAGATTTTGTTGTAACGGTCGGTACTGTACGCGAAAATACGGGTCCAGTTTGGTAAGACATAATCATCCTGATTATTTTATGTTTCCCGCGTTAATGATTTTTTTGAAGTTTGCACTTGCATTGTTCTATTATATAATTAGACCATATGTTAGACTTTTTTGAAAAAAGTTTTTACTGATACCACTGAGACGATGTTAAAGTATAAATTTAAAAATATAAAAGATGAGCGGTACATAATGTAGTTTGTAAAAAAGAAATATTCTAGTCTGGAGGCACGAATTTAGGAGGTTTTTTCAAGCTCAATAAAAAACAAACAACAAATACTTTTACTATCCATTTTTTTACCATTTATTTATTCATGTTTTTAAAATACACAAAAAAATGATCAAAAAAAAAATTCTCGTAAAATGGTAACTGTTTGAAAAAAGTGATTTTTTACCTGTTTTTTGAATTTTCTGAATTTTTTAAAAATAATAAAAATCAAAATTTTGACTTTATTCTGGTAGGGGCTATAGAGGGATATATATAAGGAAGATCCATACCCAATTTCAAGTAAATCGGTTTATTAGAACTTGAGATATCATGGAAACCGTGTTGAAAAAAGTAGTTTCGAGAAAAGCGCGTTTCAAGTTTTGAAAGATTCGAGTAAAGTTTCAGAGAGTCTAATTCATAGAACGGTACGTTATACTTACATTTTCTTAATCGACGATTCCTGCTTCATACAATGGACCTT
This sequence comes from Icerya purchasi, assembly GCA_039619475.1. Classification (NCBI taxonomy): domain Eukaryota; kingdom Metazoa; phylum Arthropoda; class Insecta; order Hemiptera; family Monophlebidae; genus Icerya; species Icerya purchasi. Next base: position 488,510,550 of record CM077115.1, read on the forward strand.
CTTCTACTTTAAATTGTACATTTTCTGAAGTTCTTTCTACTAGACGAGCAATCTTAGCTTCCTTTGAAACATCAGAAGTTCGGATTTCAGAGCGTTCACAATCCACCTGACAGTCTAAATGTTCTTTTTTTTTGTCTATCTGAACGCACAGCACTTCCTTTGTGGTTTTTTATTATTTATTTTACACTTAATAAATAAAATATTCACTCTAAATTTTATATTTTTGGACTGTACACACACTCGCCCACGTTGCTTGAAGATTGAAACGAAACTGACCTGAACTGAACACTAAACAAGAAAAGATTTCAACAAAATACATTACAATGGCCTTCAGTTAATCGATTTTTAAATATATATATATATATATATATATAATGTATAAAAGAGTTTGATTTATCCTCAGGTAGTTGAAGAATGTCTACCGTCTATTGTTTGATTCGCTTCGACTAAGCCGATTTAGTTGCCGCATCACGAAAATAGCTATAACTCCGTAAATAATTTTAATTTTGAAAAATTTTTTTAGTGACATATTCTTAAATGTCCAAACTGTCAGAATATTCAAAAAAAAAAAAAAAATCGATTTTTTCATATTTCTAGACTAGAATACCCCCCTTTAAGGATATGTTATTTTTTCTGTTCTAGCCGACTTAGAATTTAAATAAAAAGTAAGGTTTTCTCATCCTATTGTAACCGAAAAAAGTTCAGGAGCATGAGAAGAATTGATTTTTACATTATTTTATGTACGTAATGTTTTTCAGCACCGTATGTGAATAAAGTGCATCATCTGTGAAACGTAAAATCTCGCATTGTTGTTTTCTTTAATTAACCATTTTCCAAAAAAATTCCATATATAAAACCACGTTTATATCATTTGGTTCTCTATTTTTTTCGTATTTAAAATTTTTCCAAATACAGTTAACTCGCGATAATCCGACAGTTACGGGACCGACAGTTTGTCGAATTATCAAAAATGTCGGATTACCAAAGGTTGATTTTTAAAACGGAATTTTGACTTCTTAGACAAGAGAATTTAAGTTGTCATGGCAATTGATGATTTTAGACCACGAGGTTATAAAAAAAAAAAAAAAACTCAATTAGGCATTGTTTTACACAAATGAATACGTATGAATATAATGCAAATTTATTATTTACATCTTAAAAGCCTGTGGCGACAAGTGGTTGCCTGTCTTTGTCTGGAGCAAGCGCAGTGACACCAGCCGACGCGACGTCGGACTACCGAGCGTGTCGGACTGTCAAATGTCGGATTATCGCGAGTCAACTGTACTTCTATTTTTGCAAACGACATGTCGCACTGCGAAACGAAACGCGGAACAAGAAAAAAAGGTTGTATAGTGGTTTCAAAAAATTCATTATTTGCAATCAAAAAAAGTAAAAAAATAGAAACTTGTTAGATTATACTATATAGACGCGTATAGTTTCTTTGCATTTCACAAAGGTTTTATTATATTTTTTTTTTCTTTCTTTTTTTATTATTTTTAAAAAATAATCCTGGAACGCAATTCGGGAAATATTGATTTATAACGAGTGAACGTAAATAAATTTATAGAAATAGATCTTTTTCCTTTAACATTTGTTATTCGTTTGTATTGTTCGGACACATATGTATACACACAAAAAAAGTTAATGGTAGTTTTAAGTCTAGATTAATGATATTACTTTTTGTAATTTACAAGTGATTCGTTCATTTGATTTTTCTTGTATGTAGGTTTTCACCGGTATATGAAACTATTCACGTAAATGACACACCGATATTCGATATTAAATTTACACAACTAAAAGGAAAATTGGTCGGTCGTATTAAGTGTAAGGAAGATATCTGTGACGATGTTGAAGTTTCTCTTCGTGCTTTAAATAATGACGGAGATACTATTTTACGTTCTATCGCTAAAGGTAATTGTATTTTTTTTTTTCATGAAAATTTTAAGACAAGAGAAAAATAATATTTGCAGCCATTCGAGAGTTTATTTGTCAACAAAGGGTGTTTAATGATGGGCAACGTGTGAAAGGTTCTGAGATTATTGTCATAAAAAGTGAACAACTAACGCCGACTATTTGTGATCAGTGAGAGAATCATCAGAATCTATAGCATTTTAGGTTACTTCAATATTTCTATTATTTAGTGTTTTATTATCAGTTAACGTCAACATGTTCCCGGTTACCAGTAGTACGCGCTACGGTCAGATTTATTTTTTTGCACAAGAAAATATTGACAGAAACATTTAAGGTAATTATTTAAGTCGCTATAAGATGGTACCCTCGTTTCAAAAGAGGCCAATAGTCTCACTCGATGACAACTCTTGGGAAAAGTATCAATGGTCGAAACACATATTGCACGCACGACCTATTAAGTGCTAATCATCGACAAACCATTAAAATGTTTGAAAAAGTTAGTATCAGTGTTGGTACCATTGCTGCCTATCGCCCGGAAGGAGAATCATTATTCCAAAGATTCGTGATCAGAGGCAAAACTCATGTTTTCTACCACTATACGCCAGGGATGAAATTATCATCGGTGGGATAAGTAGGAAAGGGCGGACGGCCACTGAAAAATGCAAGACTGCGTTCTCTGCGTGCAAAGTTCCGACAAGTGTTTTTTAGGATTATCGCGGTGTTCTGCTGATTGACTATCTTGAAAATGAAAGGTCCATCAATGCGGAATACAACTGCAACATCCTCTGTTGTTGACGAGAAGACTAGCTTATCCGAGTCGAAAAATGCTCTTCATGCATGGTAACGCGCGTCCTCATTCAGCTTGGTTAAGCGAGAAAAAATGCAGAAATTAAAATGGCCAATTTACTTCCCCCGTATTCCGCAGATCCTACTCTAGGCGACTATTATCTTTTCACGCGAAACGACGGTTTCGAGGTCGAAGATTCGATTTAATGCGAGAAATCGAGAAAGCGATTACGATTAGTAAAAAAGTTTCGACGCAGCCCACTGCCTTCCTGAAATCGATTAATTAGTTTCCTGTTACGAAAAGTGCCTTGAGAGATCCGGGAATTATGTAGAAAAATAAAGAATTGTACGTAGATTTTAAAAATTATCTCTTGCTTCGTAGCTTTGTATAGGACTGTTAAACTTTCTAAACGACACACGTATCTGTAATTTCGTGTGATTTAATTTCCAGTAAATATTAATGAATTTATCATTATTCACTTAGTTATTAGATCAAACTCGGTACTTTTATTTCCCTTGTATCATAACGCTCTTCTGCAATGGAGCACGATAAATCGATTTTCATAAGCTGATGCCTACGCCCACCTTTTCTTAGAATTTCATTCAATAATACGGCCTTTGAGTGTTCTGAACTTTTCTTGTCAACGTTGGCAACGACTCGAGAAATTCTTTTTATCCTTCGGCGATGGACTCGACAGCAGCTTTAAAATTCTTTAGCACTTGCATTCGTACAAAAAAGAAAAAAAAAATTGTCATTAACGAATTATACTTAAAGAAGCGAGGATTTCTGTTTGGGAAGCCAGCATCAAGTTCTCCATATCCTTGATATATCAGTCTTAGAATTTTTGAAATATCATCATGAACGTGCATTCATTCATCATCATTTTTTAAAAAGGTTTGGGAGCATCTATTATATTTAGGCCAATAGTAAAGAAAAAGTGTTCGGAGTCCCTAGTGCAAAGGTTCAGGATATATCTATAAAAAGAATAGTCTTATTCTACATAGCTACGATGAATGTCATAGCTTTCGCTCTTTCACCTTTTATTGTAACTGTCTGCAAGCTGACTAAGGCCAAATATCGACAGTTTCGTTAGTTGAAACCTATCCGATTTTCAATACTTTATGGTAATAGTTTAATCTCAATAAAAGCTTATTATTAGTTCGTCATTTTTTTTTTTTGGAAAAATATACGAGCATAACTATGGCGAGCAGTGTTGAAAATTCGTCAGTGATTAAAAATAAAACCATTTACATCGCACCACGAGTGCCAAATCTTTGTTTTCTAGTGATCAGTGACCCGGTAAATGCAAAATTATTCATGATTTAGTCATATTTACGAAAAGCCGCAATAACAGATTGAATACGAAAAATGAGAACACTCTTTTTTGTTTAGTTACTGGTTTAAATTCTTTATAATTTTTTAGCTTAACAAATATTCCGTGCTTTCAATGTTTACATTATGCGAAATTATTTTACTTTATTCACCTTATTAATTATTAAAATGTTTCAAAATGTATTCAAAGATATTTCTCGATGTTTAAAAATTTTTCAGGTGGCCACTACAAATTTGAGAACTTACTGACCGGTTTTTACGAAGTGGCTATAGTGAATACTGAAAATTGGTGCTGGGAAAGCGTAGTGCATAAAATTCATTTAAAAGAAATTGAATCCGAAGCGCCTCCATTTATTCGTTATGGAATATTATTCACATTATCTTCTACTCATGACGCTAAGGTAAATATATACATTTAGAATAATTGAACTTTAATAATCATTCAGAACAGATAAAGTAGATGATGAGGTGCTTTTTTCATTTTTTTTTTTTTTTTATTTCTTTATACAGAAAAAGTGAACTATAAAATAAATATATCTCGAATAGGTCGTCGGTATTTTATCTGAAAATCTGCTTTATAATAAAAGAAAGGAATTATGTGATATTGTAACTAATTGGAAGACTGCTGTCGGGTAACATGTTAAAAACTTTTTCCGATTCCGTAAAAGTTATTCGGCATCAGTTCTTTCTGGAAAACATAACTTTCCCTGTAGCTCTTTTTATACAAATTATAAATATATATATATATATATATTTTTTTTGTAAAAATAATTTTTTATGGAGATTTTTTTTTTTTTTTTTTTTTTTTTTTTTGATAAAGAATATAAGTCTTTATTTACCAAGATTTAAAATTAAAAAAATAAATCGTTCAGCATGTAGTGAAAGTAGTTCAACACGGATAAAATGACTGATAATTATTTGTAGGGAGAATTGCACATTTTATTTCAGAATGTAACAAAAATAGTATTAACTTAAGCACTGCGAAAGATAAAAACCTTTTTCAAAAATCGGTATAAAGTTGATGCAATAAGCGGATTAAAAGCGCGTTCGATAATATAATTAGCATTGATAAGTGTCCTATTACTGCAGTCTGATAGTGATTGAAAAATTAACATTTTGCTGCGAGCAGTTTACAGTTTTAAGTTGGTAGCGTGCTGCTTGCACTTGCATACGTGTATAAAAACGTTTTAGAGACTTTAAATGCGTGCGGACCACAACATTCGCCGACATTAGAATGGCGGCGAAAACAAAGTTATAGTACCGCGTGCGCACATATTCGGTCACGCAATTGTATTCGAGATGCTGCATTATACGAAACCGCTAAATTTGAGTATTCCCAGACTCACAGGCGAAGCAGAAATTGATTATTTACTATGTACAATCTAGTGAAGTAGAAAACGAGTAAAGAAACCTAATTATAATTAAATAAATAAATAAAAATTAAGAACAAACATACAGCTGACTAGTTCTCCGGAGGATGTATTCCATAATGATTATAATTAAAATAAAGAACGTGTCACTTTAATCTCGTTCAACAAGTTTGAACGTTGAAATTTATTACGTTAAAAGATGATCGAAATATCGAGAAGGAGAAAATTAGAGTACAATAGAATCACAATAGAAAGAGGAGAGTGAGTAAGAAATAATCATACAGTAAATGAGAGTGATTTGAAAAATTATTATTCGGATTTGCACTTGTACTAGAATGAAACAATCGATATTTTGAACGTTTTTATACCGACATATATATACATATATCGTTTTTTTAAGTTTTACAAAAAATTTAAACATAAAAAGGAAAGCTTACGTTCAAAAACAATGTTTTTAGTTTTTTTCACCGAAATTTGCACTTTATATGATTGTTAAAATTTAAAATTGCATTTTTAAAATAAAATTTCAACTCTCACCATGACACTCCCAAATGTTTAAACCAATCGAATTAGTGCGATTATTCGAAAAACGAGCAATTTTTAAGATTTTTACGCCAGTAAAACGTGTAGTACTATTTCATTGTTTCGAAATTTCTAAGCGTTCATTTAAAATTTACTCGCGGTACATAATAGAGATGGACGACTTCAACTTGAAGTGCATACCGACTTTAGAGTCGACTACGTAGCTGCAAGATGACTTGCTTAGGGTCGAATCGAATATTGCGTAAGTCAGTTCTATTCCAATTCCAGAATGGATGGAACCCAATTATGTATATATCAGTTTTTTACTTAAAATAAGCTTGTGTTACGTGGCTGACGTATAACGACGAACATTTCAAAATTTTAATTTGTCCACATTGCAGCGTGATGACGTTATAGTTGCAGCGATGAATATTTGTCGGTACCCTTTTTAATGACTTAATATGAAAAATCAAAATAAATTACATTAACTTTTTTAATATGAAATAATTTTAATACCTATTTTACGATATATATATATATACATTGATGTGAATTGGGGCTTTCGGCGACGGATAATTTTAAATATTCGCTCAAGATAATTTCGTTGTAACAAAGAACAATATGTGTGCATCGAACAGTCAGTTTTAGCGCTATCCGAGATGGAAAATTTTGCAAACTCGGCGGTTTTCCGAAACCTTGTTTTTGCAGTATATGTGTACGTGCCTTGTCAACACCTCTATTTTGGTTGCCTCGGATAAGAGTTTGGTAAATGCTCTGTAACGTTCGTGCGAGCTCGTGCGGTCACCGTATTAACCACGATTTATAGTGGCGTTAGAAGATAATTAATCTCTCGCTCGCAGCAATGTCGCGTTCGTCTTATTTGTTGAGCATCTTCGCATTCGATAATTTTTGAAAAATTGTGGTCTGTTTGGGCCAATTTTGTGTTCTGTGATATTGATTTTTTTTTTTTTCGTTTGTAATTAATTTACTCACGATGATATGAAAAGAAAGACAAGATCTATTTTTTTGTCTGCCGCTGTGCACTGTGAGTTCGGCTATTGCTCGTTTCGTTTCGTTAGTCATATTGTAAATTTGTATCAATAAAATTAAAATTGAGTAATAATAATAAAATAAAAATAAAAAATAAAAGTTCAATGCGACGCCGTAAGAACAATATTTCTTGTGTACTGTGAATTTTTTGTTTTGCGTGTTTTTTATGTTTTCCAGTAACCAATCCGTTTTCATTGTTTTCCTTAATCTCTCGATCTTGGAGTCCTTCGTACTGTTTTCTCCATCTTGGTTTTTTCATGAAAAAAAAAAACGCCACGAAGCCACTTTTCATAATAATATATGTATTAATGTTTGCTAATAAATTTCAAGTTATGTTATTAAATTAATTTCAGGTAAAATACAAGAAAATATCGAACGACAATACGACCATCGATGGTATTCTGGATGTTAAAAGAGGAACGAAGAATTTCTGTTTACCTGGTAAAGGTTCTTACGAATTTGAAGTGTTTAGTTGTCACACGTATGATAAAGAAACATTTAAATGGTCACTTGGTAGTGATCCGATGCATTTGGTTGCTCTAAAACATACTGTTATTATTCGAGTAATTTCGGAATCTGTCGTAAACGATCTGTACATTAATGTTTATCCAGAACATAGCGGAGAATTAATATTTCGGTAATACTTCTCAGAATAATGAAAATTATAAACGTAATAAGAAAAATTAAGTAAACATAAATTAATGTTCTGAAATCGTTTTCGGAAATCTCCCATTTTCAATTAGAAAAGAAAAAAGAAAAACACCTTGGTAAAGATGAATGTAGTATATATCGCTGCAGCTGAAGACTAATCGGTCTATCCTTATCGAGAAAAGCAAACGATATGGAGTTTATTTTTGAGAATTTTAATAAATGCGAAAATATAAGGGGGGCATGTATGGTTCATTAATTACTGAGAAATATATTATATATCGTACACGAACATATGGTTAATTACTAACGGAAGTGCGTTGTTTCCTTTTTTTTTTTTTTACTTTTCTCTTTTTTAAAAACTTAAAATTTGAATAAAACCTGAATACTGCAAACAATAAATTTGAGTCAGTTAATATTTTTTTATGATATATAATAATAATTTGCATTTTTTTTACTAATCGTAGTGTTAGAATTGATAATAATTTACGGTGTTTGAAAATCCTTATTACAGTTTGAACGGATGTCGAGAACTTTTATGTAGTATTCAAGTTGGTTTGGGTAGAATACAAAAATTCTATAAAATATAACAAATGTTACATAAAATTGGGACATTTTTTTGAATGGGGGGTAGCATAAGAATTACGCTGTAATTAATATATATATATATATATATATATATATATATATATATATATATATTGACAGCTTCTTTTCACAAATATTTCAAGTAACTATAGATCTTACATATTAGATTAAATTTTTATTAAGTCTCATAAAATGGTTGAACGTTTGGAAAAAAGCTAATTGAAATTGCAGTTCTCGACTGCAGCGGTGTATCGGTCTTAAGTTAGCTGTAAAATTTCAATCGTGGTCAAAGTTACAAATGTTTTTTTTTCTCCTTTTTGAAATCTGTAAACATTATATGTTTTTAATATTGTCACTTGTCGCTATCATTTTTAATTAATTAAAACAAATTAAGGAAAACAATGAATAAATTTTTCTTTTAATTTATACACTTACAATTGATTTGGAGTAAAATTACAAACAACACCCTCTTAAAATTACAATATATCGGGGCCGTTAAACTTACTAAAACACGACTGATTGAAAATCAGTTATTGTTTCGGCATTATTTTCGATTTTGAAATTAAGTAATTTCGAGTGTATAACGAAAAATTCAAAATTTCATAAATTACATTTGTCTGCCGATTCGTTTGATCAGTCAGATCTTCAATCCTGAATCGGTCTTTGTTGTTGCTTTAATTGCGTCGAATATTTCTTGGTTTATAATGATGTATACATATTTTTTAATTATTGTTTTACTTTGCTTGAGTCTGCCTTGTATTATGGTATGTAGGTGCGTTTTCCGTTTGAAGTTTGTGATTTTATGAAATTAGTTATTCGTTAAAGTGAATTTCTGTTACTGTTTAAATATTTATAAACGATTAAAAAGTTCGATTTTTTTGAAATTTCACTTTTATAGATCGGGCCCGTCGGAGAAGTATTCGGAAAGAACCGCTGCAGGTTATGTTTATAAGTTTGAAATTAGTGCTGCCGAGGGTGAAACATTTACGGTTATCCCGCAATCGTCGACTTTATTGTTTTCGCCAGAACAATTAGTAGTTGTCGGACCGAACGATTGTGCTACGATAGAGCAGCCTTTTATTACAAAACAAGGTGTGCGTTTCACGGGTATTGTGCAGCCACCATTGGACGGCGTTCAAGTTACCGTTTTGAATGATTTGCGAGAAAATATTACTTCGATAACTACCACAAATAATGGAAAATATCAGTTTCGTCCTTTATTAAAAGATCAAAATTACATGTGAGTAAATTGAGTTTATACTGAAATAATTTTAAGTATTATGTTCAATTGATTTTTTTTTTTTTTTTTTTCGGATACGACAATTGGCTAGTATACATGTAATAAGAATTAACATCAGTTTTGGAATTGCACACATACTTTTTAATAGTGCAATTGCACAGTGCCGTTAAGAACCGGCGATAAACATACATTTTTGTATATAAAGTGTACGAACATTCATTTTCTACTTCGAAACATAAACCGGTTTTTAAATTATTTACCATCTTTCATGTAAATACAAAAAAGGACCGAGGTCATTTGATTAAATCGGATGTCGCTTTACATGACTTCCGGTTAAGCATCGACATCGATGTTTGAATAGTTGCAGTTTGCCGAATTTCGATATTATGCAATTATAAATTATACGTTAAAATTACCGAATAAAATTTAAAGCGCAATAAATGTTTGATTTATGGTTGACATTAATGGATATTCGATCAACCCTGTACATACTCTTGTGTCTATTGAATACTAGCAGGCACTCGCGAAATTGCTCACCTAGTAAAATATTAAATAAATGGTATTAAAAGTGAAATCATTATTTAGCAGCTTCTAGCCTACCCGCTTTTTAGCATTTTACCGACTTTTGCAATGCGCATATTTCATTGTTTTTAGCAAACTTTTCCAGCCCGTCGGAGGTAAGTGAAAATATAAAAATTAAGTTAAATTTTTTTCTAGAAACGGAAGATCTTTGAACTTTAATTTTTGGTTCAAATTATTTCGATAGTTTTCTCGCGAAAGCGAAAAAACAGACAGATGGAAGGAAAAAACGATTAAATTGTGTTTTAGTGTATACTTGAAACGTAGGACAAAAAACAACTTTTTTCTTATTAGTTTAAAAAATGAAGAATAGATAATTATTTTATTATTAATTTCTCGTATAGTTATATAAATTTGTGGATTTATTACGAAAGTTGCAAGTGATTTCTTAATTATGTAAAATTATTCGAGTTACTTTAATATATCAACATAGACATCAATGGGGTTCCCTCCAACTTTCGGGCGTGAAATTTTTTTGAAACAAATTTTGCTACGCGACCGATTTGGCGCCGGTGAGCGGAGGTTTTTTTATTTTACAAACTGACAAATTACCTGAAAAATTTTTCAAATTTCATCCAACAATTGCACACTATCATTGCGAAAAACACGGGTCACCAAAATTATAAGGCACTGTAGAACGTCTCCGTTCAGTGTTATTAGCAATTTCGTGCAAAAAACAAAATCGTTTTTCGTTATCGAATTATTTTTTTCGTGCATTCAAAGAAATACATGTGTTTACCGCACTGAAATATCGATTTGATTCGAAGACTGGTTACGTCTGACGATGAAAATTAGGAGTAACTTTACACATTCCCAGCGAGCATTAGACTTTGGTTAAAAAAAAAAAACTTATCGCGAGGAGAAAAGTAATTTGGAAACCGAAAGCGATAGCCGAATCACTGTTTAGCGCGGATTACCGTGTCCTTCGCACCAAATACCAACCGCGCGGCGAACGACCTCTACTATATATATAATGTATATGTTTCACTTGATTACGGAGCGAGAAATTATTTCTTTTGTTCGGCGAAATTATTTTTAGACTGAGATGTATGCGACGACGATCGGTCTCGAGCTGGGTCATTTCGCTGCTTAGGCAGATTTCGATTTCATCGTAGCATCTCAGCGTCCTATAAACGTTAACAATCAATAATTAAACTTAATGAAAACAATTAAGTATTTAATATATAATTGCAATGTTTTTTTAAATTTTTTCAGTTTGGTCGCAGAAAAAGAAGGCTATGTAATATCAGGACCAAATGAACACGGTATCTTTATAGCAAAAAAATTGGCCGAAATTGAAATTACAGTTAAAGATGAAGATATGTCTACCTTGTCGGTTGGTATTTATGTAATTTGGATAACACTGCATATTATGCGCGAGTTTCGAAAATTATACTACAAAATTACCAGGAGAAATTCCCGAGTGTAGAAATGAATGTCTACTTGCATCAGAGCAATCTGGTCTATAAGTAGTACATGTGGTCGTTGACTTTCTTGGCTGCAGAAAGATCAATACGATTTGCAACGTACCGTACAATTTCGATCTGGTTCTACGTGATTTTTGGCTGTTCAAGAAGTTAATTTGAATCGGTTGATGTGCTTATCACAGTTGAGGAAACGAGTTTCATGAAATGCCTTTAACAAAGAGTTCTCGAATTGATGTTTAAAAAAAAAAGGGGGTAAAGCGATAGAATAAGTGTATAGCTGTTAATTGAGGTTACTTGGAAAAGGAACTTTTATTGAATACCAAATTGATTTCTTTAATTTTTTTATCAATTTTTTTCAATACTTTTTGAACTGCTCTAGTACAGGGAAGAAGAAAAGAAAAAAAAGAAAGAGTGAATAAAAAATCGGGTTATAGAATAAGAATTTCTTAAATCATTAGTAAACGTACACACTAACGATTTTTTTTTTTTTGAACGTGCAGCTATGGTCTTGAAGACTGGCATCTAATTTTATCGAAGAAAATTATGTTAACCTTTATCGAGACATATAAACGTAGAGAAGAATAAAATGCGAAATGTTATTTTCAAATAGAGTTTTGTTGATTTCTAGTAAAAGGGATTATTGAAGAAATCAATAATTAATGATGGGGAATTCTATGATTCCTTGAAAATCATAAAGTTAAATTATGATGCATAAAGAACCTTTTGCCCATGAGATAGTCTGAGTATTTCTGTTAAGAAGTGTATAGTCTCACAGATGTAAATGGACGATCCGCGCCAAAGCTAATACGAAAAGCAGCATGATGGATAGGACCAAACAACATAAGCACTAAGGCTGTTCTCAAAAGAGTAAATTTTGCAGTCACAGTTTAAATTTTATTAAGGGGATCAGTGCCGTCGTATAAATTCAAGAGTTGGGTGTATGTTGTATTTGGAATTTGATGCAGGAATTTAAAGATATTTAATCATTTTAAATTCATTATTTCGCTTTTCCAATATGGTATCAAGACTGCGGAGCGTTGTTATGATTTTAAACGATATTGCACAACAAATACTTATTTTTGGAAACGTTTTCGAAAATGCTCTATCATCTAGAATGTATGTATGTAACGAAAATCTGAAATGCATCGAGAACAATTTTTTAAACTAGAATTTATTTGGAAAAACGATTAATGAAAATATTACGGAAGTTATAAAAAGTATGACTGATTGAAATAAGTCAGTGTAATTTACGAACAAACCGGTAAACCCAAAAAGTTTACGTGTCTTGCACATTCGCCTGAATCAAAAATTTGGTAATCATTTTAAAGAAACAACGAAAGAAGTATTACAGAAAATTATTATAGCAGCAGATATAAAATCGAAAAAGTGATTTTAAATAGTAGATATTAAAAATTCTCTGCTTAAAATAATATGTTAAAACCCACATTATTACTCAAAAATACAAATTATCTATTAATCATAATATATGCTATTCTTTGTCGGTTTATTGTTATTTTTTTATTACCCTTGCAGTATCGGTAGGAACATTTTGAGATCAGTTCAACGTTAAATGCGTTGTTTGTTAATTTTAATAATTGTAATCACTGGTTTCTACGGATCCGATACTTGCAGCGCTATCTTTTGACGATGTCCAAGGTAGAAAATATTTTCCGGCGTGTCTATAATTCACGATCTCTCGGACATCGTTCTTTTTAGCCGTTGCTTTGCCTCGTCAAGAACGCTTGCTCGGCCAAAACCGAAAATTCCGCGCCTGTTCGTTCGAACAGATGTATCGGGCTGAGAATGCATCAGTGTCTGTGTGGTAGTGGTCAAAGGCTAAGGCACTGGACATGTGCCTACAGCAAAAGCGCGCATCCGTACTATGTGTCGAATGACATTGAGCTGAACGAAGATTTTGTACTTATCTCGCCAAAAGTCAGGTAGGGCAGTTAGTGCGATAATCTGCATAGAAGTGTTTTCTTCTAGAAACTTCTGCGTAGCCTTTGTTACCGTCATACTGAACACATTGTTTGATCAGTCGCTTTTTCGTTTCTAGTCGCCATCGTGGATTAATCGTCGTTGCAATGTATCTATCTAGTCTTCGCACAGCCATTTTTGCACGTAATTCAAACGTCATGCCGCGAATTTAACCGTCTTTTCTGTAAATTTGTTGTGATATTTGCTTTTTTTTCATGTGCGATTATTGTTACTGCCGTACGTGCGAGTTAGTCGATCGAAAACAGTTATCGTGGATGCGTCTAGTCGTCGTATAGCCGTTTTACGCACAAATATTTATTAAATTACCCCGTTTTTTTTTGTTTTTTTTTTTTTGATTTGTTTTTTTAAGTTTTGATAGTGTTTTTTGAGTACTTTCTTGTCATAATTGAAGTATATGTAAATTCAGTTTCATTCCTTCGTGCGAATTTGTGAATATTATAAAAAATTGTAAAATATACGTATATTTCGGATAAAAGTTATTCAGTCCGTTTAATTGAATTTGTGTTGTGTTATTGCGATGTGGTGTCCACCTGGGACGAGGCCCGAATTAAACGGTTTTCTTTTGCGATCTAAAAAATTTTGTGCGCCGGGAGAGTGGTTCATAAGTTTTTCTTGAAATTTCATTAAATTTTATCCGTGAATTGAACACGTGGTGCGGTACCACTGTGAGGTTTCCAGTGCGGGAAGAAGTATGCCCGTGGTGCAAGCGCACGTCCGCAATTTCCTTCTTATTAGCTGCTAAAAAAAAAAAAAAAAAAAAATAGTTTTTTTTCATCAATTCATATTAAATTTGGCACTGTAAAACGGGGATCAGTAAGTCTAGAATCCACATAAAATTGGCACCGAACAGGGGGACCGGAGTTCATAACAAAAGTGGCTCTCGGAACAGGGACTACTGACGAGTCGAGTTCCTAAAAAATTGGCAACCCGAACCGAGGGACGCGGATGACGAGTCGAGTTCGTATTATTAGTAATAGACGAACACACGTGTGGGATACTTTTTATTTATTAGAAAAAAATTTGTATATACAATGAAGTTTTCGTTGAAATTATCGAATTCGGTTTTTATTGGTGTCATTTGTATTTGTTACAGAATGTATTAATTTCTTTATCTGGTGGTGAAAATTACCGTCAAACTAGTCAAACGAGTGAAATCGGTAAAGTCTCATTCAAGTCTTTGAAGCCTGGCGAGTATTATGTTCGACCGATGTTTAAGGAGTACAAATTTACACCAGCCTACAAAGTTGTCAATATTAGCGAAGGAATAACATCAAAAATTCAATTTGAGTATGTAAAAAATGGCTTATTTAAATCCGTTTTTATTCCTGCTTGAATTTTAATTATCATTTTGATGCATTTTCGTTTAATAATTAATTGTTGTTACTTGGATTTATTTCCGTGTTTATATTTGACAAGTTTCTTTTGCAGAGGTGTCTTCAGGATAGATATGGGCAATGTAGTTCACTAAAGTGAAATATTCAGTAGTACATCGTTCAATGAAAAAATCTGCTTCACTGAATCGTCTGTCAGTCTTCGACCACAACCTGTTAGACTAACGAGGCTTTAAATCAAGGGTGGCCAACCCAAATGATCTTGCAGGCCATTTTGGAAATACATCATAACTCCGCGGGCCGCATATAAAATCATATATCCCCATATTAGATTTAGATCCACTATAGACATTCTTTATAGTGAAAAATTGAAACATAATGAGTTATTATTATTGTGTTTACTATTATTCTTACATGTAAACATAGATAATATAATAATAATGATACTAGGATGGTCACTGCGTCATGAGGTCACTCAAGAGTGAAATATAAAACTTGTTTCCAAAATTCGCGCGTATTATAAGTTCGTAGAACATAATTTTTTACTACTTTGGCCATTTCGCGGGCCCAAAAATGTTCAAGGTACGCCGCGGGTTGGCCACCCCTGCTTTAAATAATCGATCAATCGAAGTGTACTAAGAGATTATTAACCCTAATTCTAATCATTTCATTTAGCTTTCCTTTCGACTTCTACTTTTAAGACGTTCAAACGCCGTAGAAGTGTCCTACTAATTTTGTTCGATGTAAATGAATATTAAATCAAAAAGAAATAAAAAACTCATTTAGTTGACAAAACTATAAATACATCATAACTATATGTATATTTTCAAAAAAAAACTACGTCAATACCATTCATGTTTAACTTTGATGTTTCAAACAAGAATATACTATTCATCATCATACAGTTAATTACCTCTCGGATGATGATCAGTGTAATCTTGGTTGAAACACCCGAGTTGAATATGAATTGCTTCGACGTAATTTATACCAAAAATACACGAACAACTATGAAAATTATACTTTTTTTTTTGCATCAGTTATAGGATACCGTAGAAATAGGTAAAAACACTTCATATTAAATGTCAATGCTTATACCGAAAAAAACCTGTCTTAAACTTTACATTATTGAATGAAAATTTAAAAAAAATGATATACATATATTTGACGATTTAGATAAAAAAATAATAATAGTAATAATAATAATAACAATAATAATAATATTAATAAATCAGTTTTATTAAATACCGCTGCGAATATGCGGACCTTCCTTAATCATGGTGGAAAAAATTTGTAGTGCTTGCTGAAAGTACATTAGTCGTATTATAAATTTAACCAGCACAGGTGTGATTCTTTGGAACAGAACAATAATAATAATAATAATAATAATTAATGTACGTAGTACCACGATATAAAATGAAAGTTTTTTTTTCTTCCTTTACAACAAATATATTAAATTTTTTGCACGGTTAATGATTTTAATTTAAAATATTAAAAATACCAATTATAGTTAAAAATAATGAGCAGGTAAGTACTTAGAATAGAGAGATAAATAAATGCGAGGAAAAAATTGTCTTGTTTAGATATTGCCAATAATTGTTATTTCAAATGTTTGTAATGTTATATAATCTTCTACCATTTTCATAGCCTTCCTAACAATAGCCCTCGCGCTGAAAAATTTTTAATTTTCTATTTAATTTTTATAAACCTGTTTTTAATTTAAACACTCTTTTTTTTTTCTTGATTTCAAGATTCTTTTTTGTGAAGTAAAATTTTAAATTTATAATTATAAATTATTTTTCAAAATTTTGAAAAATATTTTTGCATTAATTTCAAATTGCTATTTTTGAGATCTAAAATTTTTATTGCAGTTTAGCCTTCTTATTATTATTATTATTTTTTTTATTAGCATAAAATTAATATTTCATACAGTTATGTAATTTTATAATTTTCCTAATCTCAATGATATTTCCATTATACCGGAATTAAGCTTACTATTAATGTTAACAGTCGATGATAATTATTGATAGAAAAAAGCAGTTTTTAAGGCCTGTTAAGTTTTTAAAAACAGTTATATATGATCCGTTTTTATTATTATTATATTTAGATTAAAACTAATCTGTCTTACAAATTGTAGTTATGTAATTTAAAATTAAAAAAAAAAAAAAAAAAAAAAAAAGGAAAAATACATTTTCAACGTTACAAAGAAGAATTGAATTTTTCCTCTTTTCTTTTTTTATTGTTTGGAAATAAAACACAATTTGAATGCATTTAAAAACAATTTTAAAATATTATGGATGATTTAATATACGGTAGTAATAGTTTTAGTTGAAGTAATGATATTTATGACTTACGTTATTGACTAAAACATAGGTTATCTTTTGTTTGCAATTAAGTCATTTTAAAAGTAGATTATCAAAATTTTGGCCTCTATTCTTCCTCTCACTTCCGCTTGGCTAATTTCATAATTATCGTTCACCTATCATTTACTTTCTTTCATAATTATGACATTTCTTTTTCAGTTTCTTAAATCTGATATATATATATATATATATATATATCAGGTGCGTAGCTCCTCTTTTCATTCATTATATATTTTTCATCTTTTATGGATTTGATTCGATATCTTTTCTTCATAAAAGCAAAATAAAAATTGGTCAAATTTATCAGTTAAATTTCCTTATCAGAATTTTGAAGAGGCGTAAACTTAAAACGTTTCCGCTCTAGCTGCTGTTGCACTATTCAATGTGTGTACAAAATTATAAAAAAATGTTTACTAAAAATTTTCTTATCGATTAAAATTTTGTAATTTCATATAACTGTTAAGTGGTTTATGCAGTTGAACACAAATTTTATCGGAATTAAGTTTGTCTAAAAAGGCCAAAAAAAAAAAAAAAGAAATTCGTATTGAGATTATTTAATAATATAGCTGAAAGCGAAATGTTTTCCAAAAAAATTCAAATACCATTTTGAAAAAATAGTTCGCCTAGCAGTAAAACGTGTAAAAATATTACCGGCAAATATCTATTTTAATTATTTATTTGTTTTCGTGTATGTTATCTGTGTTGACAGAAATTACAATTTACATTTATATTCTGTAACTTCGAAATGTTTGTTTCGTGTTGTACATTAGACCTCAAACTTTAAAAAATTTCTTTTTTTATTACTAGAGCGCGGAGAATATTGTACAGTATTTTTGGTGACGTGTTATCGTTAAACCGAATGCCTGAAAAAGGAATTATTGTAGAAGCCATCGGTAAAACAGATGGACTTTGTGTTCAGTTGCAAGAAGAGGCAACAACCGAAAGTAGCGGCAATTTTAGAATTAGAGGATTGCAACCACACGTAATATAATTTTTTTGGTTCATTTAATTTAATAAGATATCGATCGTATTTTTGCTTTTACATTTTCCTGTGAAGTATTTTTAAACTGCTCTACGAGTCAGGGAAAAAACTGTTTAATTCTATCGGTCGTTGAATTTGTGTAAAACGTTTTGATGTAGAACATACATAATTAATTTACCGCCCTATAAGGCATAAACCCTCTTCAGTGATGAAATTTATAATTTTTATTAATGGAAATATTAAAATACAAATAAAAAGTATATTATAAAAATAAACGCGAAAATATTAAATAATTGCAAACCTTGGAAATACTCAAATCTATTTGGCATCGACCTTGTAATGAATGATCAAATGTGTTATGCTAAGACAAAAATTGATATTTGTAACACATTAGGTTCATAAACATATTTTAAAAACGGATTTTTGAATGCATTAAACACTTTGGTAACAATCCTCGCGTCGTAATACCAACAATATTTCAGTCATCGGCGAAAGCTAATATCGAATATCTTTCAAAAGTGATAAAGGTCTGGGAAGAATTACACTGCGTAGAAAGGGTCTTTGAATGGAATCAACGCTTCCGATTTGCATTAATTTTTTTCGCTTGTAGAAGGATAAATATAATTATGGAGCTGCCTAAAAAGTGATATTCTATTATATTAAACCGCGTTAGTTTCATTCAGATAACATTACAGATAACATTAATTTTTCTGTTAACTAAGAATCAGAATTTTTCAGGTTTATGAAACAAAATTTCCATTCTTGATTTTTAAACTACGGCATTACCGGCAACAATTTACGAGTCGTCAATTCGACAAAGTTATGAATCATTTACTGTTTATTTATCGAATTTGTTGAACGCATTTTTTTTTCTAGCCTCTTACTTGTTTGGCTTGTAATATTTTTATACGGTACTTTTTTTTTCTCGGGCTGGAAGGGAGAACTGGATTGTGATCGGTCGATTAGTAATCTATTTTTATTTTCTCTGTTCGAAGTTTATTTATTAATTTTTCTTGTTATAATATCAACGCAAGCTATAAAAAGTAGGAAAACCTATAAAAAAGTACTATTATTCTTGGTTATAAAATTTATTTGCAGCCTTTGATTTTTTTTTTTTTCTTTTCTGTATGAACGTTAGAAATTAATTTTACAAGCGGGAAATTATATTCATTTTAATGGGCTGTTTGATGTTATTTTAATTTTGTCTAGGGGGGGTTTTTAAATTCCTTATTAAAATTCAAATAGATCCGTTTTGATATACAATTAATTGCGATCGGTTTGTTCACAATTCAGTTTAGTTTTGTATTCATTTTCTTTGTTCATTTATAACTTACCAAAAAGATAGAAGTTATTGTAATCGTGTAAAACTTTAATTTAGAACTGCTCTTACGATATATATTTGTTTTCGAGTATGAAGAACACAGAAAAACACTTTTTAAATAAACGACTGCGCATACGCTTATGTTTATATGTAGGCCGTAGACAAAATTTTATGACATAATTTTGCGTTTGAATGAATAATACTATTTAGTTTTGATTCGAATCATTTGAAACATATTGACCTGGAATCGGGACCGTTAGGTTTTGGGGAAATGTAAAAAAAATAATTTTCTTATTTCGTAAAAATATGAAACTAAAAGTATGCTGCCAATCAACGCGTTTTGACTCGGATGTATAAATGATCTAATTATAGGGAAAAAAATATGAAGCAATAGGTTTTCCTTTTTTTTTTAAAAAAAAAGATAAGATAAAAAAGCTGTTAAAAAATTGTTTATAGATTGTGCGAGTGCTGTGCGAATGTAAGATGTATTCCCAGCGCACACAGAATTTTACGACAAATATTGCCTATAATCGGAAATTATTCGTGTAGCTTTTACGCGTTTACGTACATTGCTAATTTGTGTTAAATTATAATATTACTTTTATTAAAAATAATCCATACAGATGGCCAATTACCGTGTAGCCAGCGGTGTTTCATTCAGATTCGGTAAATTAAAAATATGGATAAATTTCTCCCGCGCGTTGGGTTAATGTCCGCAGTTGATGAGCTCCCCCCCCCCAAAAAAAAACCCATAAAACAAAACAAAACATTTGAGCTTGGTATTGTCTGTTTATTAATTTTGTTGAATTTTTTAATTTTGCATAGGAGAAAATAGAATTGTCTGTAACAGTTAGAAAAATATTTAGTACGAAATTTTAATTTTGTTTTTATTACAGTGTAGTTATCTGGTACGGCTGAAAAAAGATTCTTCTACAAATCAAGATATATACAAAGTGATACCGGACACCGTTTATATTCAGGTAATTTTGGCTTTTCGTATACATTCTTGTGTTATTAGGCTGAAATGGATGCAGACAAAACAATGTATACAATCAAACTACGAGCAGTATGGGTTGTCATGAAATACGACAGTTGTGTGGGTCGAATTTTATTAGATAATTATGTTTATCGCGATATTAGGTTTTTTATTACTTAACGGTTTCAATAAAATAAAAGTAAATTTAAATAATATTTTTATATTAATCGCAGATTTATTAGTAGTTTTATACATCCTACGCGCCTTTCATTTAAACAAGTCTGAAATAACAAATTCAACAATGAATTCAGACACATGGAAAACCCTATCGAAAGTATTTTTGTGGTAGGTAGCTCTACTTGAATGCCATTAATCTAAAATGCCGCCGTTTTAATAATCAGCCAATCGATATTTATTTGGACGATAAATTCGCGCATATGTACGTAGTAAAATATTTTGGCCGATGCACGCGTTACATTTCTTCCTTTTTCGTGTTTGTACAATCGATATAAATTTAAAGTTAATTTTTTTTTTTTCACATTCACTCTTACAGTTATACTCTAATTATGCGTTCTAGACATATATATATATATATATATATATATATATATATATATACATGTACTGAATGAAAACGAAAGAACATTTAACTGGTATGAATCGTAAAAAAAAGAAAATAATTGAAATAAAGGCTGTATTTTAAATGAAACTGCTATAAATTAATATATAAACAATAAAATTTTGTTCATATGTTTTGTTTTTTTTTTAAACTTCCAAGAGCTCTATAAATTAAAATTGGAAATCCATTGTCCATTTTAAAATTGAATTTTTTATTTCTGTTGCGATGAAATACGGATAACCTCCAACCAAACGAAAATAACCATCTTGTAATATTATCCGATATGTAATCTAATAATTCATTCCTATTTTTTCTGAAAGAATCTCTCATATAATTCTCATGTAGTCTTAGAAGATTAATTTGATTTTTAGCAGACCACTTATCTTAAATGTGATTTATTGTACGCTGTTTGATTTACCAGCAAACTATATGTATATACTTAAATGTATCATATTGTCATCTTAGTCTCGTTAGTTAAGCGTGTTATAACGGTGAGAGCCATTCCCGTAGTCCAGTAAAGTCTTCTTATATTTATAGTTTTGGGACAACATACGCGGTACATTTAAGATTTATAATTTTCACATTGTCGCATTTTTATAATAATGGGGCTCTATTAAACGTACGGTCATGCAATGACATGTTTAAGAAGAGTTCATTTTTGAAATAAAAACTTATTAAATTATACCAAAAATTTTACTTTAAGTATCAAATTCGTTGTAAACGTGTAAATTTTTAGTAGTGTTAATATCGATATTTCAGTAAGTAAGTTGTGACCATCGGAAAAGTTCTTTCGGTAAAAATACCCGTTGTGCTAAGATTCGTTTAATGTAGAAACGGTTAAAGGTGTTACACTTGACGCGCAGTGCGCAACGCCTGTTTGACGAATTAGAACGGCGTTAAAATACGGCTTACTAGGAGAACACGAAGCGTAATTTTTGGCCGGAAAATTTTTCCATTACCACTACTGTAGGTTTTATTGTTGTTATTTATAGTAAGCTTGACGACGAGCCATAATTTACTGATGAAGCTCTGACGAGAGACGTTGATTATCCGGTAATGTTTTTTCTTTTTACCGTTTCCAGATGAATAACACAGATGTTCACGGAATCAGTTTGACTACAGTTCCTAAATTAGAATTCACCGATTCAACTGTTTCGATTAGCGTTTCAAAACCGGATCACATGCGATCGCTATCGGTGAAATTGTGTCGTGAAGATGGCGATGTTATTGTTGCGGTGAAACTGTCGGATTGGAAGTTCTCGTATTATCTGCTAAATTCGATAATGGTCCCGATGCCGGTGCTACCGATGAACGGCGCCAACTATTACGTCCAGTTGGACTCAACACTGCCGAAGAAGACGTACGCGTTTACGTCTCCGATCGTCCACTTTAAGGCTGATCATTCGTTCCAACTGATCAAAATGTCATTTGCACCTCAATTGAAACTTAGTGAGAGCGAAACGAGATACTCATATTCGATGGCGATCTTCTTGATTCTGGCGTTCTTATCCTACTGTTATCGTGAAGTGGTAATTTCGATATTGCAAGGATTACCGTACGTTTCGTTGGCTGTGCCGGAATTTTTGAACCGTTTCACCGAACGACTAAAACCGAAGGAAGAGGTAAATAATTTCAACGAATACGAACCGGGCTTAACGGTGGTGAAGCGAAAAATTAGAGCGAGAAAAACATAGAAGACATAATAGAAATCGAGACTTTTTATATATCTATATGTAAATATACGCTCCCTCGTCGGTATTTTTGTTGTTCCTGACACTTTCGTTATTTACGGGTCTGTAATTTTCGGTTACTACACATAGTGTTCCGATACACTTGAGTATATTTGTGCAATTTATTTTATTGCATTGTTACGTTGTTAGTTATTTATTTAGGAATTGAAGATCTCGTTTTAAACAAAAACATGAACACACATATAATGTATAAATGTTGTATTAAAATTATTACATAAAATTCGTATTATGTCTTATTTTTTCATCTACTTCATAATAAATTTTAATAAAAATTTACACTTAACTAATGCTAATAATGACACGAAACAAATGAAACTGTAAAGTACGCTTCAGTTTTAAAAAATAGAATGCACATACGTGCATACACACATGCACATATATAATATATTTAATTAAAATTTATAGTTGAGGTAATAGTTTTATTTACTTTCTTATTCGACACGCAACGACTCAAAATCAATTAAAATACATAAATATAAGTGCCTAATATGTACACACACACGCACGCGCACATATATATATATATATATATATGAAGTAAATCTGTCTTCATTTGGAAAAGGAAAACAGGATCGAGTAAAAAAAAAATAATAATGTTTGTTGTTCATAAATCACAATTTTAAATGTTCTTTTTTTTAAAAAAAAAATCACCTTTTTATTTTGGTTTTTAGTTGTTTTCTCATACTGCTTACTCTTTTCCATATATTGCTGGTTGGCAGAGCCCAGTATTTCAGTGCACGGAAGATATTTTAATAAATATTAAACTTTCAACTATTTAATTTACGCGCTGTGCCAACAACAGCATATTCACATGTTTAGAGAAAACCTAAGCGAGGATGCTATGTGCGTATTATTTCAGTAAGTTAAAAAGATATTTATTAGAGGATGATTAAATAACAGATCTGATACGATAGAATTTAATTGAATTTTATCCTTCTCTGATATTATTTGCCAGCTCCTTTTAATAGTGTGCGCAGATTAATTTCAAATTGAAAAATATAAGAAATCATATTTTTGTAAATAGAAGTTTATTCTTTTTATACGTAGAAAATAAACACTTTGAAATGATCTTTCCCGCATCGATCTCATGCGACATAAATAACGAGAAATGAGCTTTTGTTTAACAGCTGATTTTCTAAAAAACTGTTTGCATTCGCTTATATGGCTGATTTTTGTTCGTTAATTTCGCTTCATGAAAATATTAATATGTAATGTTTTAAAAATGCGGTTATTTTGTATCAGTAATAATGCTGTTTTAGAGGATGTTTTTTGCCGCATGGAAACATTCGTTATCCGTCATCATTTCGTCTTCTAATTTCTCAAAGTTTTTTCTTTTGGCTGTTTTCTTTCAGATAGTTTAAAACAAGCCTTTAGTTTGCAGTCATCTGTAAATGCCGTATTATTCGACTGTGATCTGATGAAAGCTGAATTCGTAAAAGTTGCAATTTTTAATCACGTTGTACGATACTGCGCTTTGTGAACTTCATTGTAATAATTACGCAGACTCTTAAACCAGAAATAAAGACTATAGGCGGATTAGCATGTCGAATCTGCCCGCACAATGTTTTCTGTCGACACTTGGGAGGGGGGTCATTTTGATACCAAATACAAAAAAAAATCACACCGGTTTCTTTAATCTCAAATATTTTCCGTGTTAGTTTTAAAAAATTTATTTTTAGTTTTTCTTTTCTTTTTTTATAGTAAAAATGAAAATGAACGAATGGGGTAACTTTTTTTGCAAAAATACTAGGAAGTAAAAGACATGTAAATAAAATATTTTTACAATTCTCAAATACAAAACTCATTTTTTTATAAAACAAAACTAAAATCTTTATTTTTAACATTGTATTCCTTTAGGTACACAATCAATAAATCTTAATAGTAAACATCTTTTATGCTCTTCTATTATTTAGGAATTTTTGAAAATTTTTCGATTTTTGTGGTGCAGCATTGCGAAAAAAAGATGAAAAACTGATTTTTTTGGAAAACTTTATGTTAAAACGCACAAATATTATCGATAAAAAATCTTATATTTAGTAAGTTTTTTAATAATACATGCGTTTTATGCTACGAAGACGTCGGTAAGATTAATAAATACAAAAATTAAGTAGAATTAGTCTTCGTCGCTATCCTTATTAATTGCAACACAGTTTCCTGTATTGCTGAAAATACGATTGAAAATTTCTGTTGACTTTACACAGAGCACTTTATCTATTTGTAGTTGTATAATCTGAACTAAAAAAAATTGCTAACATAAATTAATAATGCAAAAAAGAAAAAAAATCCATACTAATCAAGAATTAACCGGTTACGGCAGTTTCGGCATATGCTTGGAGAGATGCTGTTAAAAACAGCAAATCATATTAAAAAAGGGAGGAATTAATGAAATAAAAAATGACAGAACCGAAAATAAATACGAAAAAAATATTTATTTCTTTATTCGCGTGTGTATTCACGCACTATTCGTGAGTAGTTTACACGAATACTGTGCATTTGTATTCGTCACGGCGAAAATACTGCCCAATTCTGCTGCTAGTCGGCAATTATTAAAACTGCCGTCAAATGTTAATGATCGTTACCGGATAATTTAAAATTGACCTCATATGTTAATTTTCAATTCATTTGAATATTTTGCTTATAAAACATTAAAAATTATAAAAACCTATAAATTGAAAGTTTTCCAAAAAAATTTGTTTTTAATTTTTTTTCACAATTTTGCATCACAAATATAGAAAAGCATATAAGAAGTTTACTATTAAAATTTGGTGATTGTATGTGTGAAGGAATACAGTGTTAAAAAAAATATTTTAGTTTTGTTTTATAAAAAATTGAGTTTATATTTGAAAATGGTAAAAATATATTATTTTCATTTCTTTTACCTCCTAGTTGTAAAAGAAATCGCCATCAGTTTTCATTTTCGCTCTAGAAAAAATAAAAAATAAATAAATAAAAATTTTTTTGGTAACTCGGAAACAGCTAAAAATGTACGAATAGGTAGTCGCCGACGCTCAGAAGCTGAGTATGGCACTATAAAGAGAAGAAGAGAAGAGAACTCGGAAAATATTTGAGATTAAAGAAACTTTTAATTTTAATATTCGACACATGGAATTTTTAATAAATTCTTTTTTTTTCGATGGATACTTTTTTTTTTTTATACAGTTTTAAAGGAATGTGTCGAATCAGACAAATTTTAATCGAAAATGCAAAATGGAATTTATTATATATTACACGTATAGTATAATAATTTTGACGTCTGGCTATTTTTCGGAATCGACTTAAATTAGGTCGCGGGGGGGGGGGTGAGAATCTTCGATGGAATGTAAGAACCGCTTATTGTTGCACCGTGATAGGCGCGTTTCTGAGAAATAGAAAAAATTCACGAAACTAATAATTAAAAAACAAGATCAAAATAAAAAGTACATTTGAAGTCGACGAAGCGGACTGATTAGTAGATAGTTTATAAAATAAGCAAGTAATGCGAGAAAGATGGAACACGGTGAAGGAGGAATAAAAAACAGATGCGTGCAGCGATGAATCAACCGAACATGCAGAAATGGTACTTAAGACTATAATCAGTACTTTGGCAAAGAAGGTATAAATTTACCATCGAGGCGGACTGGGAAAGCAGCTTTATAACATCAATATTGAGTCACGTAATGGTATGTTTTAATTATGGGAAAACCGATATATTTCTTTATATTATAATAATATTCAATAACTGTCTATTAAACCTGTCAGTAATGTTACATAAAAAAGATCTTGTTAGGATATTTAAAAAATTGTAGTAATTTCCCGGGTAAGAATTTAAACGGATATCCGGTTCAAGTAGTGGGTACCAGCTAGTTTGAAATAAAGAAAATACCGAAAATTATAAAGAGGCTTTTCAAAAAGAATTAAAACGATGATACCTGTTGGAGTAAACAAGCTATAATTCGACAGATATGCAGAACCATCGGACTAACATACTGCGGGTTTTATTTTTTCGTCTACCAAGTTCTGTTAATGAAATAACATAGACAAATTTTGCGGCATTTAGGAGAAAAAAACTTCGTTATTTGAAACTATTAAACACACATATATATACATTTATTTTTTTTGGTTTGGATTGCTGGTTAAAAAAACTTCTTTGTTTTTGTAATATTACGAATAAACGAAATTCCACTGTAAACCTTAGGATATCATTATAGGTAAAATGAGAAAATATTTTTAACTGCCACATTTCACAGCGGGGTTTAGGTTGCTGTTTCTATTATTAATCCGAAAGCGATGTAACTCAAAAATTACTATTTGCATTTCGTTATCCACCGCATCATCGTATATTACATCTACCGATCGATTTTGTGGAAAATTTAATCCAGAGTGTTTTTACTATTGGCTCGGTAAGTTCCTTTAATTGCATGTTAAACATTCGTAGTTTTACGTAAAGCGTGCGATATAGAGACACCTAACTGCAAAATAAAAATTCGGTGAAATTTCTCGGATAAAAACGAAGAAAAAAACGAAAAATATTGATAAACGGTGAGGGCATGTTGTAAATACTTCATTTTTCCTTTATTTCGTTTTCGCTTTTCGCAATCGATAACGATTTATCATTCATCATTACGTAACGACTAGTATAAACGTTTTTTTTTTTCTTTCTGGTATAGATGCGTAATTTTTACGGACCGCTATCGTTGTACTGAACGGAGCCGACCGTGCGCTTTCCATTCGATATGATGACTTGTTCGTCTGTATTGGCGATGTTTAACAATTTTGACAAGATAAGGTTCCTCGGCACGTATGCGTACGTAACTAAACTGACGACGCAGATGAAGATGATAAGGGTTCCGACGGTGAGTGCGATCCAACTGACCGGACTGTCCTCATCGTCTTGGTAGTCGTTCGCAGGCGAATCTTGTACATTTCGGGTAAATCGATTTAGTATCCTGGCTGGCTTCCAGTTCTCGTTCCATTCGCAATCTGCTTCCCGCACGTATCTAGCCCACGTGCGATTTACATTGGTCAGCAGGTCGCGCCCGGGCTTTCGTAATTTCCCTTCTTTTATCGGCGTTGTTTTGGCGTCGAGGTAACAGAGGAGAGCCTTTTTCCGTTTCGATCCGGTGTACACGCTGTCCGCTACGGCCGTCGTCGATCCGATCAGGACTGCGACGTCACCTTTTTCCACAGTGGCCCACTGCCACATACCGACTATGTTGCAGTCGCATCGCCAGCGATTTCCGGTTAATTTCAGACTCTGTATCTCCGGATTGTTGACGAAGGCGGCCGGACTCACAGCGACAAGTTGGTTGTTGCTCAAGTCGAGGAACGATAAGTGCCGCAACGGTCGCAAGAAATCGAAGGCCGCCGGGTCGCTGTTGGCCAGTTTGTTATCGGAAAGATAGAGCTTCGTCAGATTGGGGGTCGAATTGAAAATGGACGCCGGCAAATAGGACAGATTGCAGTTGCGTAAGTCGAGTATTTTCAATCGGGTCAGTTGTTCGGGCACTATCGGATTGTCGTTGTCGATTTTCAGCGGGTTACCGGCCAAACGCAGTTCCTCCAGATCCGGATAGGTAGAGTTTATGTAGAAAACCGCTTCGTTCAGTCGGCTAAGCCCGCAGTGGTTCAGCTCTAGAGTTTCCAGATGAGTGAGATTCTGAAATAGGCCGCTCTCTAAACTCTCTAGTTTGTTCCCGGACAATATAAGGGTTTTCAGCGAATTCATGTTGACGAAGGTGTCGCGCGAAATCATTCGCAAATTACTGTAACCCATATCTAAGTGTTCGAGATTTTCCAGCGGCGACAGCAGACCGGTGAAGGCGTTATTCAACGGATTGTACGATATGTCCAGCGTTTGCAGCGAGGGAAATCGGTGAAAAAGATTCGACGGCAACCTCGTTAGACCGCAGTCTTTCAGCGATAGCACTTGCAATCGCGTCAACGGAACCAACGCAATCGATAGAACAGTCACGGACAGATGATTACCGGACAGCATCAGCGTACGTAATTTGGTAGTGTTCGAAAACGGTAATTCGGACAGCGGTTCTTTCAGGTGACAGTACGACAGATCGAGCGTTTCCAAATGGTACAGATTGGTTTCGAGCGTAGTGGACAAATCCAAATCGGCCAGTCGGTTTTCGGCCAGGATCAGCGTGCGTAGCCACTGGTTGTTGACGAACGGGTTAGTCGGCAGGTTAATTATTTTCGAATTTCTTAAATCGAGCATTTCCAGACGACCTAAAGAGCCCAATATCATGGTCCAGTTAAGCTGAGTATTCAAATTGTTGCCGGCCAACTCCAGCGTTTTTAGGTGTGCCAGTCGGTCGAATGCCTTGTCCGATATGTGCGACAAATTACACCGATTTAATTTTAACGTTTCTAAACTAATTAACGGATCGAATACGCCGTCGTCTAGAACTGTTAACGGATTTCCGGACAGATCTAATGTGTTCAGTGTAGGAGTTTGCGAGAAAAACTGGCGCGATAATTGCGATAAATTGCAATCGCTCAGGTACAGGTATAGTAACGATCTGGATATCAGAAACGGTCCGTCTACTACCGGCTCTAGAGGATTTTGTTGTAATTCTAGCGTTATTAATCCAGCGTTATTTCTAAAAAGAAAAAATTTAAATCAACAGTCATAATCTCTATATAAAATAAAGCGACATTTTCGCGGTTCGTTTATTCCGCACCATCATTGGTTTGAAAATTCTAAAATTATTTCAATACTAATCTATTACAGACGGATTTTACTTAGTCGTAAAGAATTAAAAATTGAGAATGTGAGAGGTACATCAGAAATTTTTTTTTTAATATCAAAATCTGATATTTATATGTGCACAGTAAAGGCAACGCGCTACATTGTTGAAAATAGACGTTCAGAACGAAAAAGAAAACCTTGGAGAAATTCTAAAAAAATCAAATGAACCGAAAATTATTGAATAATCGAACGTCTTGTGGTTTACTGTATTTGTTAACTATTTAAAATTTTTGATCAATTTTTTTTTATTAATAATTTCCTCTAAAGAAAGCCGTTTTCCTAATTTCCTTATTTTGCGAGATTTTCAATATTGCTTTTAATTTTTTGTTTTTTTAATATGTATATTTTTTTGAAATAATTGTACGCATCAAATTTTGAAAAAAGACTTCCGATTTCAGTATATAAATTATACAAAATGAACAACTAATGCGATTTTATAAAATATTTTAGAGTGTGTTTTTGTAATGACGCAGAAATCGTAGTGCTGGCTTTTTGTCACTGCTCCGCTAAATAAAGCAGTTACTATTTTAAGGAGCATTATGAATCACTGCTTTTCGTTCTGATGACTATACTGGAATGGTAAATGAAAAAAACACCGTAGTTCCAGAGCAGGGAGTACGAATTATGTAACGCCAAGAGCAGTTTGTAATATTTTTTACTTGACTCGAATATTTTTTAATGTTTATTCACGCAGTTCTACTACATTAGCTACACATGCACAGCCCCAGACAAAATACGAGCGAGCCATTTTTCCTTATTGCAAAACAGATTTCTTTTCTTACTTCCGAAAAATTAAAATTGAATTAAAATTGTTTCTTTGGATTAATAATTTTCTAGAAACGTTAACACGTTTAATGTACTTCATTTTATAAATATGTACGTTTCGAGTGATATTTTTCAGATTAAAGGTATTAATTTCGTTCGGAATAACTGCTGCCGTGGAATAGCGAAAAAATCACTACTGATTTTGAAATACTGCTCCAGGCACTCAGTACACACATTATAAAAAATTTCATTACAAAACAATTCGATAACGTTTCGTTAAAACGCTAATACACAACGGTGTATCTCTAATGCAACTGATTCAGATTATAGTATGATACAAGATGCACAAAAGAGACGGATATTTAATGAATTTAATACATTACATATAAACAACGTTCCGATCGTTGTTTTTTTTTTTTTTTTATCTTTTCCTTGTCCCCTCGGGCAATGAACCATTTTTCCACTGACAAGCAGAAGTTCTATTTTTTATAATAAGTTTAAATACTATGAAAATAAAATGACATTTTCGCAACAGGAAAAGTGGTGCAGGCTGCATGAAACTAGCAATTAATTTCCTCGAAGGAAACATAGACCTACGGTTCTCAAACCTGTCACAACGATACAACAGATAATTTATGAAATCGGTGTGAACATGGTCATCGGAAAAGTTCGAGGTTATGTGAGAATGACCCGTTCGTAATCTGTAATGACTCCATTGTTGTTTAAAGGAATATACATTTTTTGATGATTAAGTTCCAGTGTGTGTATATTTTTTAATAATACTGGAATTTACTGAAAAGTTGTATTTGAAATTTTATTACTACAATTGGTCAAAATATTAAAATGCTCTTTGCTCGGGCGGGGTATCTCGTATTATTTTAATTATTTTAAACGTACGAGCGATAACGTGTTTTGAAACTTTTCAAGTATTCGCATTTGCGGCGGTAAAATTTGTACGTCCATTTTTACTGTAAGCATATCGTGTCGTCCGTATCTATTCAGTATACAAACAACATCGTGTCATATTATAGACAAAAACGATTGAATTGCACACGAAACTGGTTAAACAGGTAACGCTAATAATGCCTCCTCAGAAAAACCAAAAAAAAAACAGAAACCCATCGTATTGCTGAAAAATAACAAAACCGATATAATACTTTGGTTTCTCTAAAGAAGAGGTCATATTTCGGCCTTATTCTATTAGGAAGTGTCAAGATTGGCTTAATTCTAAATACTATTTTTACCTCTCTTTAATTAGTAAGTATTTAGAGTAAAATAATCAATCGCTGCATTCAAAAACTCTTACGAAATTAGTAACCAATTTCCTTTTAAAATAACCAATAAAAATCGCACGATTTTCAATATCTTTTTTGTTGATACTCCGCTCTTAGAAAAGTAAGGAAATTAACAGGAATAATTATACGGTAATTTCACCGAAATTAAATATTATTAGTATATTTGAAATTAACCGAAATCGATTTGGACAGTGGATTTTATTTGAAACTGATGTTCTTACGGCCCAAAGATTATTTTACGGTATAAATATAAAAGAAATATATACAAAATCGAAGCGGCCAAAACGTCATCAACACCTTTTAGTATCATTACACGTTTTATAATAAACCTCCTATCTGGTACTGATTATATTTTTGTGTTAACAATTGAGTGACAGTTAGATATTATCAAGTACAATTTCGTATTTACCGTTTTACAGGTAAAAAAAAAATCAAATAAAGTGCCAGTGAACTCGGCTAAAATTTCAGTTTATGTACTATTTGCCCTAAGTATCCGGTTTCAACGTGTTTACTTAATTGAAGGTATAAAAATGAATACGAATAAAACATGACCGCGAAACATAAATTATTCGTCACTTTCCTAACTTGTTCTTTTTCTTTGCGTTTTGAGAATGATAATAATTGTAGTAATTCTCATAACTTCTCAAAAACAAAATTCCATTCGCATTACGATGACGTTACTAGGGTGGCACTGGCACACATCATTACTATGAATATTTACTATTGAGATATGCGCGATTCAAGCCCGTACAATACTTTTCGCTTATTCAACTACAACGAAAATCATTAAAACTCTGAAACAGAAAGAACTGTCCTCTTCGTTCAACTTACTGCCATCACTGCCTCTATGCTGCAGTTTTTTTTCTACTGATCAAACGGTAAGTTAAAAGAGCTAGGAACTGAGAACTTGCAAACTGTTTATGAAACCAGCTCTTTTTTAAAACCTATACATTAAGAACAGTTAATTCCTGAACAGACCATCACTACTAGAAAGTACATTATTTAGAATTGCTTTGCCTTTAAGCATCTTTAATTGTCGGGCCTTCTCTTTTATTAGCTGGTATTTGTTCATCTTTGTGTATCTTCCATTACTTGTGAAATTAATTTTTGTCGCGGTCTGTTCTTTCACCATTTACTAGTGTCCTTCGATTGTTGCTATTAAATATCTGTTATTTCTTATTACATGTCCTAATTGCATCTCCTTTCACTTATGATCCTGATTCTTTATTAATATTCTTGAGCACTTCTATATTTTTAATTCTATCCAAAAAGTTAAGCTTTTTGCATTTCCCTCCAACACCAAAATTCAAACGCTTCTCTAATTGTTTTTGTCTTCCTTTATTTATGATCCAAGTTTCTGCACTATACAGAAAGACACTCTAAACGTACACTTTTATTAATTTTTTCCCTGTAGTTCCACATTTATGTTTTTGGATGTTAGCAATGATTTCAATGAAGGCGGCATTTGCGTTATTCTAGACCTTATTTCCTGATCACACCTTCCTTCTTCCGCTTCTTTTTTGGCGAAATAGATTTTTTCCGGTCGTGTTACGTAAATCTGATAAGCATGATACGGGTTTATTTCGTTATAATTTTTTTCTGCTCGTTAATAATAAAAACCAATAGTACGGAGCAAACGTTGAAAAACAATTCGGTAAAAAGTAAAATATTCTTTTACTAACAATTTTACTACATCCGCTGTACAACTGGTTATCACTTTTTTTTCTTTATGAAAGCCATTTGCGACGCTAAGTATTCTTTAATTTATGTAATACTTAAAATACGTAATTATTTTAGGGCGTGTGCAAAGAAGTGGTGGTTTTAAGTATTTTATTAAGATTTCCTATACTCATTGTATGGCAAGATTTTTAGGTTACATTTTCTGAACTCGGTCTTGAATTTTTTACACCTTGTCGAAAAATGATTGACTAAGTTATAAAATTGTGAAACATTTTTGAATTGGTTCTAATTGAAAATTTTTAAGTGTCTCATTAATCTATTTGAAATCTCGTAAAATTCCTCTCTTCCGTTATATTGCAATCTTCAATCGTATGTTTGATTTGGTCAATTTTCTTGGATTAGAACCAGCTATATTCGTTTTGGTGGATTGAGTTAATTTTTGATGCGTTTCGTTATGTTTTTGTTTGTATTCTTTTAAATTGTTTATGCACGAACCCTTTGAAAGCTAATTCGCCATGGTATTAAAAAGTTCAGATTGTTTGGTAAACTGTAATTTAAAATTCTACATTATATTTCTAATAGTTTCGTAATTTGAGGATTGTTTTTATACAGAGTTGATTTTTATGGATGGAATTTGCAGGATTTGAAGCAATTTTTGTGTCGTATTTTATGAGAGTTACTTCATGTTGTAATGATAGGATATTTGTCTCAGAATGTAATTTCGCAATAGGTTTGGTATAAATTAGAGATAAATTTCAGAGCGCTATTTTGTGCAGTATCCAGTTTTCGATTGTATATTGTCCTTTGCACAGTTGTATATTACGCATCGATAGTCTAATAAAATGTTAAAAGGCTGTCTAAATGTTTTAATGTTTTTTCATCTTCTTCTCGTATCATATTTAATATTTAGAAATTTTTTGGGGTACTTAATTTTAGGGTTTTTAACTTGTACTAAGACAGTGTTCGGTCAAAAATCATTACTAAAATTTTTACCATTTAGGCTATTGTTTCTTTGTTAAACGTCTTCCACTCGCGTCCTCTACTCTTGTTTAGTCCTTCCTTTCGATTTATAATAGCTGGCGCTTTACTCCTAGTAAAACCTCTATCCTAGCTTTTATTTCATATCGTCTTAGTTCATTTTGGCCTTGTCTATATTCTTGACCGACCTTTTTCGCTCTAATATGTGATTGACTGCTAGTTAACTCTACATTTTCTTTCAACCTCATGATGGGTAACTGTCCTTTGAACCACGTACCTGATGTATACATATATACACACATGTAAAGGATTCGCGGAGAAACAGAAAGGAAGAACTGGCATTCTGTGGACTGAAGAAGGAAAAAAAGACAAAGTGAAAGAATGAAAGCAGTATGAAAAGAGGAGAAGAAGAATGGCAGGACCAGTTAACAACGTAGTCCATCAGTGGCTAATTCGAAATAATAATAATATACACACACGTACAT
This sequence comes from Icerya purchasi, assembly GCA_039619475.1. NCBI lineage: Eukaryota > Metazoa > Arthropoda > Insecta > Hemiptera > Monophlebidae > Icerya > Icerya purchasi. The sequence continues at coordinate 488,545,284 of CM077115.1, forward strand.
ATATATATATATATATATATATATATATACATAGGCGTCGCCAGCGGGGGGCAGGGAGGGGCAGCCCCCCCCCGAGCCTTGAAACTTTTTAATCAACTGGAATTGATGAGTATTCATAGGCGTGTAATCATGGACAATGTGGAAAACTTGTGTTTTAATTACGATTTTGTTCTTGTTTAATAAAATATTTTAAGCCTTTCCAACTTATAAATTTTATTTTTCCTACAACTCATATCCTCTTTCTATCATCTGGGCCCCCCCCCTGGCGGCTGGCAACTCATATTGCCCCTTCCTGGCTCATCGGCTGGCGACGCCTTTGTATATATATATATACGAACACAACTTGTGGCACACATTTGATCTAGACATGCTCTCTTCAATATCTAGCACATCATTTGCAGTTTCGATTCAATTAGATGGAGTGTCAGATAAAAACGAAATCTCATGTACTCCATCCAAAGTGGTTGCATTTAAATATTTACCAATTGTGTCTTGCGATGTAGAGAGGTCGTTTTCCGAAAATCATAACTGCTGTGTTGAAACTTTAGAAAAAATTCTTATTGTTAAATGTAATAATTTGTAAATTTAGATTTATAATTTAATGATTTTTTAATATAAATGGAAGAAAAAGTAGTGATAATAAAAATTTGAAGCGGAAAACGAAAGATTTTATTTTATTTTTTAAATATACACTATCTATTATGAAATTTTTCGTGCATATTTTCGTGCTAATTTTGAGGTTTTTATTGCATATATTGGAGTTTTTTAGGGCATATAAATCCGAACCCTTCATAATATCTTTAAGTATATTTTACTGTAAACTATATTTTTATTGAATATTTTTTTGTACTGTTTAGTGCGTTTTTGTTAAATTTTTAGAGTGAATTTTGGAGTCGGTATTTTTTTTAAAAAACATTCTATTTCACAATTTTTAATATAAATTTTTTTGAGTGATAATTCAGATAGACCAACTTAAAATGTTGCTATCTTCTTTATAAACAACTCTGGGTGTTGGTTGAAGAGTATAATGTGCAAATTCTGTCGTGATGAGTTTATAAATCGCACCTTGCTGATTTAACACCGTTATTCGAATTTATATTTTCACAGGAAATTAATGTTATTAGTACTACTTACGTTCATCATCTATTAAATTTTAAAATTTTGGCAGTTCCTATTTTCTTTTTATTTTAAAATTTTTTGGCTAATCTTTGTTTAGATGTTTCAAGAAAAAAAAGTATATCTGTAAGCAGACTTCTGATTTTTTTAAAACGCTTATTTTAATCATTAAATTATTACCGATACTTACCGGTATACTTATGTGTGAGACCACTATTGACTGGTACAATTTCTAATAAACAAAGGGTATTCATTTGAGTTTCATTCAACATGGTCATATGAATTTACACGCAGTAACGTTAATACATGTAACATTTTCGTCAGTAATGAGACGAATGGTGCTATAAGCGTTTCAGTTTTCTTGATTAAAATCTACATTTACAACACTGATAACATTTTAAGTGAATCACGTTTGTTGTATTACTAAAAATTCTTCTAGAGACCACCTTTTTTTAAAGTTTATTTTAACGACTCTGAGTATCTATGTCTATTACTACTTATATTTCTTTGGCACCACAACACTGGCCTATATACTTTCGAATGAACAAAGAATCATTAAGTCTACACGGGCAAAGGTTATGTCTGAATAAATATATAAAAAAGAACAAAAAATGCGACAAATATAATTTTCTGTTTGTCGAAGTTGATAAATATTTTTTTTAAATAATTTAACTTTTTCACCTTCTATAAACTATCTTACGTATGTGCAGGAGAAGAAAAAAAAACGGATCATTTTTACTCACAAATTTCATGGAAAACTTTTTATACAGCGCGACAAATTAATTGTTTAATTCTAGTCTTTTTTTTTTTTTTTTTTTTTTTGGGCTCGTCAACCAAGGACTTTTACCCAGAAACAAAAGGTAAGGAAAGAAGTCGGTTATATTTTAACCCGATCAGAAATTTTATCTAAAAAAGAACAAATAGCAGGAATAATTAGTGGGGAAGGAAAGGACAGGATATAGGAAGCACAATAAAGAGCAGGAAGTCCAAGCTTAAGCAAATAAGAATATAAGGCAGAACGCTCCACGGAGAGAGATGAACACTGGAAAAACACATGATCGGCGTCGCAAATAACTGCATCACCCGGATGGAGAGGACAGTGTGGAGAAGAAATCAAGGAAAAATGAAATCTAGAGGAAAGCAGCAAAGAATGGCCAAAGCGCATATGAACAATGGAAACAACATCAGAACGTCGAAGGGAGGAATGCAAAAGAAACCATGAATATGCAGGAAAAGTAGGCTGGACTGACAGATGAAATGAATAATTATTAGAAAAGGAAGAAACATAAGTGTCCGACCAAAATCGGATATGAAAGTTTTTACAAATTGATAAAAGGTTATCGGATGGAATTTTTAAAAAAAAAAGACGAGAGGAAGCAGCAGCAGCCCGAGCCAAGGAATCAGCCGCTTCATTACCAAATATGCCCGAGTGGCTAGGTACCCACAGCAAATCAATATTGACTGAATGGAGATAGGAAAGATTGTGAATGGGTGAACGTATACGGAGGATAACAAAGTCACACGAATTATCAGGAAGGGGAGAGAATATGGCCTGAAGGGCGCTCAAAGAGTCGAAGATAATTAAAAATTTAAAGGAAAATTGATTTGAGGAAATGAAAATAATAGAACGTAGGATAATCAAGAATATCGTTTATGAATATGGAACAGAAATAAGGAAGGCGAAAAGATTCTGATAGGTTAAAATCAGGAAGGATGAAGGAAGCACCAGCACCACCAGGCCCCCTGGAACCATCCGTGTAAATGGTAACATGGTTTAATTCTAGTCAACAGATAAATTTTTTCGTAATTTTTCATCGTTTCGAAACAAAAAAAGTGGATTCAACTTTTATTAAGAAAGATTTTAATTGTTATTAGTTTGAAAAAAGAAAAAAAATGAAAAAGAAAAAATTCTTTCGTGTGCCTTTTTTTATTCATTTTAACAATATAACAGGAATAAAAGTCTCTAGGTTTTACCCCTTGAACTTTGTTTTTTCTTAGATGGTACGTTTTTCCTTTGCAGTTGCATTAGTTGAATTTTGTTTATTTTTCAATACTGATTTTTGACGGAAACTTTATACGCGTGTTTTTGACTTTCTCTTATGAATAAAGAGAACCCCGTCGGCGTTTATTTGAATAGAAACGACAAGAACAGCACCAATTGGAGGAAAATATTTGGGGTGAAGAAAACCAAAACAGGAGAAGAAACGAACGTGGTTTAGTTTCACCATGACCGTTACTACGTATGGAAGTGTTCCGCAACCACTTAATTCGGCGGTAAATTTTATTATTGCGTAAAAACTTTATAGTATTTTAGTGGCGTTGCTTCCGATTTAACAATTAATCGCTCTTATAACTGTCCGATAATGTTAGCAATAAATCACAAACGGTCGTTGAACAGAAAAATATATCGAATAAACTAGACATTAAAAACTCCACACGAATCACGGAAATCTGCAGAGCTTTGAAAAAAAAAAAAAAATCGATGTAAAATTATATTTTCTAGTTAACGTTCAACTGCTGCCCCTTAGTTAATAAAATGCATTTTACATTTATTAATAATGTTAATCAACTTACGCGAAAGTACTGGGGTTAATGTTGGTTATGTTATTTCCCGACAAATCGACATCAACCAGATAGGGAAGTTTGATGAATGTGTCATTATGGATGTGGGTTATTTGATTGTCTGCCAGTTGCAGCGTTCTCAGAAGAATTTCTTTGGGAAATGGCGTTTGAATATCTTTCAGATGGTTACCGTTCATATTTAGCACGTACACGTCATTGTCCAAGCCGTCATATGGAATGCTGGTCAAGTTGCTTTCCGAACAGTCGGTTACCCAATTTACGCGGTAGTAATGGCAGTCGCAGTCTTCCGGACATGCTAATTGTTCCGCTAATTCCGAGTAAGAGGGTCGAACAATGAAAGTTGCCGCCATTATAAAACCGACTACAATTTGCGACGGTATTTTGGAATTCATCTTCGCATCATTAACAAATGTTACCATGTTGTGAAATTGTTAACGACCAACGAACGAGTAGGTAGCGCGATCTTCTAAAATAGATGCTTCCTTTTCAGTCTGCTGTGTCCCGAATGTGGTGTTCTCATCTTTCGGCATAAATACTTCCTACGTAAACAAAAGTAATTTTTAAAAAGTTCACGATGTAATTAAAATCTAGATTTTACACTAATGAAAGACGTGAATATTATTTCCCTGTTATCTCATCGGCATGTCCAAAAAAATAACGAAAAAAAAAAAAAATTATGAACTTAATTATAAAAAATAAGTAAATAGTTGATAAATGCTGATAATAATTTACAAAATTTAGAAGAATAATATGTAAAAATCCTCCTCATCGCCCGCAAAAAATAAACAAATAAATAAATATCGACTATTTCAGAAAAAAAAAAAAAAATTATATATGTAAAAACGTTTTTAATTATTATAAAATAATAAAATTACAAATTATTTGCCACGATTACGGAGCACTAGTGTCCGAAACGTGTCGGCGTATTTTTATTACTTTACAATAATTAAAAGTTTTTTTTCAATATATGTATAATTGTTTTTGTTTTTTGAATTTTGTGAATTAATCTATATTTAATAGTTGGAAACTTGTATTAGAAAAATCATTTTATAAATAAATAAGTAAAGTTAGAAACATCTTGCGATTCTTGTTTTATTTTTGAAATTTCATAACCTTTTTTCTACTATTTCGAATTCCTGTTTTACTTTCACATGATCTGATTTTTATGCGGGCGCTCAAAATAGTAATAATTATGTAAGACTGACTTTCTGACTGCTATGTATTTGTATTTAAGAAAATGCACCCGCTAGAAAAAAGTTACAAGATGAAAATATACAACCAGCTACTACTGTGCGTGCGTGTGCGTGTATGTGTGCGTGTGTGTGTGTGTGTGTGTATGGTACAGATGTTTAGGCAATAGTGTGTTTTCGGGAAGGAATAGTTTTACTATTGAAAATACCAAAAATTACCATCACTTCGGCTGGTTAAATCAGCTGTAGTAGACAAGACCAAATAGAATTCAGTAAGCCGTAAGTTCGTCGAAATATTATTTTTTGGTTTAAAGTGGAAGTACAGTTTTCGTCGTAATTATTAAAGTTATTGCCGTAGTCATATTTCTGAGTAGAAGCCTCGGCATAACAATTCATATTTAAACTCTAACGTTCCAAACAAGATTATTGGTAAAGCACTTTTGGTATATAGTTACCGTTTATTTCACTTACTGCTGCTTGTAATAAGATGATTTCACCTTCATCGGTGATTTTAAGTTTCCTCGATCGACTGTGAGACTGGCTACTCTGTTTTCAAAGCCGTCTGTTATGTGAGTCTCAGATAACTTTAACTCCCTTTAACGTAAAGTAATAAGGATGGAACATATCTCAACACAAATTTCGGGTACTGTTCCTATTTTAACGGATCTTCACTTGCGACACACTTTGAATTAAGGAGAACTATCACAATACTTTCCGATTGATAGAGTGTTTATTTATTAGCAAACGACCCTACTGTGAATATTTTTAGCAACCGAGTATTTTCGTATTGTTCATGAACGGATGCACTAGAGACAGACATTGGTTTATTGAAAAATAAAAAATATACTGAAATAATAGTGTTTCGAGGAATTAATTCCGTCGCTTATTGCACAACAATGGAATAATAATAATAACATAAAAATGAGGCCACTACCTAAACAAAAGATGTACATGTTCACTGGTAAACTTCGGAGGATAGTCGGAACAATACATTTTATTCGTACTCGCTATTGGTATTATTGTTTAGCCTGCAGCATTATTATGTGCATTTAAATGTTAACATTAATCATTTAATAACACAAATGTACGAACATACAATATATTATGATAATTGAAAAACACACAAATATAAAGAATATATAGCACTGTGTCTAGTTTTGAACTACATCGTTCATGATCACATTGTGTGATATTGTGTGATAATGTGTGATCGTGAACAATATTGTTCGAAACTGGTCAGTGTTTTATATTTGTTTTTCTGTTTTTTTGTTCATCATAAGATATTGTATGTTTTTATATCTGTGTTATTAATTGAGTGAATATATTATAAAAGCAAAGTAAGTCCCATGGGTATTCTTGATAGAGTATCATGAATTGTGAAGTTAAGCTTTTCATAATGGTACTGAGCCTAATGAATCTAATGAGTTCCGTTCTCTCGGCCGCCTTAACTTTCCTAGATTTCTCTGGTACTTAGTACTAAATGTTTGTTAAAATGCTTACAATTAACATTAATCATGCTTTTGTAGCGATGATTGTGGGAAACTTTTTGCTTCAAACTTGTCTGCTTCGCTAATTTTTCAAAATATATACATTTTTACGTATGGCGTAATTAATTATTGAAATTTAATAGCAAAAATTTTGTACATTATAACCAGGTATTTTTCCTTTTTCGACTTGTAATAGCACAGGATTCAGATTTTCGTGGATATTTCGCGGATATTCCGCGGAATGACGGTGGTACTGATATTAACAGAAAATCTGTAGGGCGTTAATGTTGTTATCTTTACTCCTGCCCCATTTAAAAGTGTCCACCATGAATATCTATTTTAAATCCAGTTTTGTCTGATATACGTGCATATGGAGAGTAGTGAAAAATTGGGGGGGGGGGGTAATTGGGACGGTGAAATTTCTATTGCGAGAGGGAAAATTTATAATTCTCCTCAGCAATAATTACTTCGGTTTAGGAAAAAATTACGAAATTACTGGGCCGTGTAGAAGATATTAGCGCCTTAGGATTCAAACTGAATCGTACGAAATGTTGGCCAGACGGCCGTTGATGGAAAAGGGACCGATTAATGTAGAACCCATTGGCATAAATTTGGAAATTATATTTCTCTATTTGCGAATTAAGTAAATAAACGCGTATATGAAATTGGAATTATTGATATACGCCTGTCTCGGTTTTCAACAAAGAAATCAAAAGTTGGAGAGGCCGCCAACGGAAGGTGTTTTTGTATTGTCAGCTTTTAAAAAGCATTAATACAAACGAAATTTACAAACGGGATTCGAACAATTTTCCTTTCAATGTAGCACGGCATCTACACAATGAATGTTTTTGCGCTGTTACAGAGGGAACTGATAAACGAGTAAATGTGTTTCTCATTGGAACACGAGGGTGAAATTTATAAATAATTAAATAAAGTCAATGTGTTTCCATGGATACTTTCTAGCGTTTTCGTGAGACAGGCGAGTACGTCGATACCGTTGTCTCGTTTTACAGATTATTAATTTAGCACAGTTTTAAATATAGCAAATGCGTGGTTGTCGCCGTTGCTGATAATAATAAATTGCAAGTTGATATTTTCTTCTTTAATAACCTTGCAAAAAATGACGCACTTGACACGTAATATTTATTAATTTTTTAACGTCAAAGTTTTTTTTTTCTTTTTTCTTTTTTTTAATATTGCAGCTGATACGATAAGACACAATGTTTAACGAATATTAAAAACGCTCCGTGAAAGTTAATAGATTGTAAAGTAATTAAGTGTAGTTGATACCCAAATATTTCATCGTTTCAGATTGATCGGTGAGAAAAGACGTGTCATCCGAACTGGAACATAAACTGTTGAAAGATATACGTGAAATAACAGAAATAATTTTCCAATCCGATAAAAGATTATTACATGCATATATATATATATATATAGAGAGAGAGAGAGAGAGAGAGAGAGAGTTAATTCTGATGAACGCCTGTGTGCAATAGTAAAAGGACATTTTTTTTTGAAGGAAATCAAGGAAAAATGTTTAAGTTTTATAGTTTTTTTTTTCTTTTTTCCTTTTTCCCGAAACTTCGGGTAGGGCACATTTATTTACTAAAAATATTAATTTATTATAATAACGGTATTAATATAACCCATCCAATTCAGTATTTGGTATTATATTAATTACCATTTTACAGTTTTTTTTACAATATCTACGATATTTTTACTACTTACTTAATATAAATGTACATTATTTTTCCGGAATTTTATTTCTTCAGTTGCAAATTTGTTAAATTCATTAAAATAATTTTATAAAAGTTGTTTTATATCATAATTACAGAGTCTATTATTATTATAATTGCAACCTTGCAGTATATGAAAAACATCATCTCTAAAATTACATATTACACAGTTGTCAGAATCAGATATCTTAAATTTATATAAATATACCTTAAATAGACTGTGCCCTGTTATAAATTGAACATTAAAAAAATTTGGCGTGTATTGATTATTTTTAAATCTATCTATTATACTTGAGAAAAATTGATACGCTATTCCATTATAATTATTCCGTATTTCTTGAAATTTATTTATATAAAATTTATCCATAGGTTTGTTCATTTGTTTTATTTTAAGTAGTTTATCTTCATATTTAAAAAATGGTGTCTTATATATTACGTTATTAAACGGATGATCTATATTAATATTATTTTTAATTGAGAACAAACTTATATGTTTTTGTAGTTCGTATTCAATAGGTAACATGCCTGCGATAACTAATGCAGCCATATAGCTGGTAGTTCTGTACGCTTTAATCAGTTTAATGGCAACCACTCTTTGAAAACCTTTAATTATGTTTTGAAATCTTTTAGTCCCTAGCATATCGAAATAAATAATACTGCCGTAAATAATATTTGGTACTATTATACATTTATACAATATCATTCCCTTTTTATAATGCATTCGATTACTATTGTTGAAAAGTTTGTTGAAAATCGGCATGAATTTGTTAATTTTATTTCTTACATAATTAAAATGATTATAAAATTTTAAATTATTGTCTCCTAAGTATTTAATTTGCGTTGCATATTTGATATTTAATCCGAATTTCATTAAGTTAATTGATTTTTTATTACTTTTACTGTTAAAGAGAATATAGTTTGATTTATTTTCGTTTATTTGAAGATTAAATTCCGTTAGCCATGTTTCAATTTTAGTGTAAACTTTGTACATTTTATTTTCCAACATTGTTTCATTTTTATCTGCAATAAGTATGGCAATGTCATTTACGAATGTGATTATTTTTATATCGTTTGGTAACGTTAACTGGTACATTTAAGAAAAAATGATGTTCCAGAGGTATGGTCCTAACACTGACCCTTAGGGTAAACCCATAACAATTTTTTTTTTACTGTAAGAACTGTTTATCTGTATGATTGTAGATCTATTATCAAAGTACCGATTTATAATATGTTTCCAGACGTGAAAGTGTGATCGCTCATGAGAACGAAACCGCTCTCTGCATTTTCATTGGGTCGCGTTGCAACGTATGCGCATTTATTTCTTCTGTAATTATCTAAACTGAGAAAAAGACGGAATTTTTAAGGGCACATTGTAGAAAAGTATTAATGCCGATGACAAAGTTACGAGATTGCTGTTCATGTTCGTTCTTAGTGGTAACGTTGTTGGAAATATCGCTCTACATACAGTTCCGTTGCAATCATTCACTGATTCTCTAAATGTAGAGATGCTATTTAAAGTTTCTTTTTACGCAATTTGTAAGCGCCGGCTGCTCAAATGGGCCATGTAGGCCGATTAGACTGAAGGGATTAAGAGAATACAGAAAGTTAAAATATATTGCTGACATAAGAGAAGAAATCGGATGGAAGTTGTGATAAAGACGGTAGAATATTAGGCTGCGTGACAAGATGGAAGTAAGTAAAAATTCGAAATACGTGTTTTATGGCAAAAGGAACTAAGATGATGCTGTCAAAGCGTTGAAGCAGATAAGAATCGGTACGTTTTGAATGGGAAATTCTAAATCCAGCGAGTATTATACGATATTTTGTTCTTGAGCAAAACTAGAAACGGAAATTGGTGATAACGGTTTATATTATGGAAAGTGGGTTTGTTGCTTACATGCTCGGTTCTGAAATTTAGTTATAACTAAATTTCAGATATGCTCTTAGAAGAGCAATGAGAGGATTGAGATGAAAGTGAAAAAGCCTCCCTGATAGCCTGGTCGATGGTCCCATTTCCGCCAGGGATATGGCTAGGAACCCAAGTAAAGGTTACGGATATCTGGTATTTAATAAGAAGGTCCTAAAGGAGGAGGTGCACTGTGTGACTGTATTGCTTACGTAAAATTTGTGAAGAGATTTAAAGATACTGAGTACGAATCTGTAAAGATTGAAGATATTTAAAAGAATAAGACATTGCAGATAGCCAACGATTCAGCAGACAATTTAAGAGCCGCAATGAGGGATAGAGTGCAAAAAAGATTACCCCAACACGGCCAGTACATTTCGAGCTATCTCATCTGTAGAACAATATATGATGACGAAAAATACGGAATGGACAAATTTGGTTAAATGAATACCTGAAGTTGGAAAAAGTTATTCAAAAGGAGGTTTATACAAATTAGAATTTGATCAACCACTTTTGGTTATCTGGGAACTAGGAGTATTCCTGAACAGTCGACTATCCTTTTTTGAACACGCCGAAAAATAATTAATCTTCTAAAAACTCTTTCGCACTCAAATTGGGGACGTGGCCCCTATATTCTTATTATGCTGTATAAATCTATCTTCCTCTCCAAATTCGATTATTGCTCCTTTCGGCAGTGCACCAAAGTCCCTTCTCTCCAAATTAGACATTTTTCAGGATTTTTCCTTGCAGCTCTCAGATCCACTTCCTACGTCGGCTATCCTGGCAGAAATTAACATCTCTTCTCTGCTTATCCGCCGACCTTATTTGGGTTACCGTTTCCTTATTAAACGCCTCTATGCTTCTTCTTCCAAACTCCAATCTTTCCTACCTCTCTTTTTTTCAAAACTAACGGTTCTCTCCAAGTAAGACACTTGTTCTTTCTCTTATTTCACATCGTCCCACTAAATTCAATCCTTTCACTGTGTCCCACAACAAACTTTCTCACTTTCTTTTTCATTGTCGTGGGTTTTTCCACCCTCCCAAAATTTTTATTCTTCCCTCGTCATCCAAAAGCTGGTATCTCTGTAATTATTAGACAAGAGTTCCGACATACACATAACATTAATTCTTTCTTTCCTTCTGATGCATTGATATTTACTGACGGTTTCAAGAGTAGAAGATTTTTTACAGCCAACTACTCGGAGTCATTTAGACTCCCCAACTTCTGCTCAATATATACTGCCGAATTATTTGCCATTTTCCAAGCTATGACGTGTAAATCCTCCATTCGCCATTTTAACAAATATCTAATTATTGCTGACTCCATAAATGCGCTCCAAGCTATCTGTTCGTCCTTCATTGTATACTCTCGTGATTTCATCGGCCAGCGTATTCGCTCTCTTATTTACAGCCTCCTTTCCGCGCACTTCATCACTGTGTGGGTCCCCAGCCGCGTGGGAATTGAGGGAAATGAGGTAGCGGACTCATTAGCACGTTCTTCGATACACGCAACTCACTTCATTAGAAAGATAACCGCTAGCAACATTCTGGCTCTATCCAAGTAATACCATTTAAAGCTCCGTTCGAACATCTATGCGGCATCTTTTTCAAATCCTTGCTCTCATTACCTGACAGTTCAGCTTAATCTCCCAATCTTCTCATGGTTCTACGACTTCCTTCTTCTCAGTCGCTTCTCAATTTCGGCAATATGTCGTCTACGCTTCGGCCATGCTCTGCTTCCATTTTCCCGGTATCGTTTTACTCTTGGCCCAAGTCCGCACTGCCCGCTGCATCTTTTCGATTCTTTCTTTATCGATGACTCCAGCCACATTTTATTTAATTGTTCGTTCCTAATTATTAAACGGAATACTTTGTATGCACTACTATTAGGACTGGGGCTTCCTCCCCTCTATTGCGCTTCCTCTGTGTCGACGTTTCCTTCTGCACAAGTTGTCCCAATCCTTTCTTCCCTTATTATATCAATACCCAATCGAAATAAATTCTAATTTCTCCAATTTGTCTACAGCTCTATATAAAAAAAAAAAAAAAGAAAGAATAAATTTGTAAAACTGGGAAATTGAATCCGAAATTATTTTTGATGTTATTTGTTAGTTCGATTTTTTGATTAAGAGAATTGGAACTTTACAGTAGTTTCCTTTTTTCTTCGACATGTACTAAAGATCTCAGCGAAGTAAAATTATTGACGAAGTACGCGTGACGGGTTTTTTAAATGATTTTTCCGAAGACAAAGTAAATATGTTAATATAAAAAGTTTATATAAAATTTATTTTCATTCATGAATCGCCTCCCATATTATTGAATTATAATTCAGTCTTAAAGAATCAGCCAACCCCACTTGTATGGTATACCCTTCCTTGGGCTTAAGAATTTATCTGACCTATCCATCCAAACTCTTCTTAATATACACGTATTTAACTCCTTTGTTTCCAAAGGTGTTACACCTCCTCCCTGGAACTCCTTTGCCATTTGTACCTAACAAAGATTCCTCTTTACGTCCTATTTCCTTGGCATCTTGTCTTAAGAAATTTTTTGAGGGTATGCTTAACAAGCACCTTGTCTGATGACTGGAGCATAATAATGGATTTCCTTCCAATATGTTTGGCGTCCGTCCTAGTTTAGGACCCACTGATTGTGTCAGTTTTTTTTATCTCCCATATCGCGTTATATTTACATTTCTTTCTGTCGCAACGATATATATATCTGACATCGAATCGTAAATATATAACTGACGGATTCTCTCCCTCTGTTTTTTTTTTTTTTTTAATAAATAAATAAAATCCATTTCTAAATACAGATTCCCTGTAAGAAAACAACAGTGCTCAATTTGGTAGGTAAAAATACAACAACTTATTTTAGTTCAATGAGATTGTTAATTTAATTATATTAGGGCAATCAAAAAAGTTTTTAGTGCAAAAAGTTTGATTAAATCTAACAAGGAAAGCACTCGAACCCGAACTCACCGATTTTGATGAAATTGATATATGTTGTAGAACACAAAAAAATAAAAGACCCGTGTTTTTTTATATCTGCTAATAAACATATTAAGGGGGTGAAAACTACTCCCAAAGTTTGCCAAAAAAATCGTTTTTTCTAAATATCTCGACTAATACTTAATATTTGTTGGTAAAACAAAATGGAGATTACTCCTTTTGAAAAAGCAAGTAATCCGTGATGATTTGAACAATAAGGGATGCATCCCCTATTTTATAGGGGCTGAAAACCCATATTTAATTCATTATTTTGGCGATAAAAAATAGCACAAAATCTAAAAATAATTTTTTAATTAATAAAATGAAAAACTGAAGTTGACCTGTTTCGGCATTTTCGTTAATTTCACTCCTAAAGGGGTAAACCACCCCTAACAGTACCCCAACCCAATCTCACCGATTTTAATGAAATTGATATATCTTGAAGAACACAAAAAAATAAAAGACCCGTGTATTTTTATATCTGCTAATAAACATATTAAGAGGGTGAAAACTACCCCAAAAGTTAGCAAAAAAAAACATTTTTTCTAAATATCTCGACTAACAGTTAATATTTTTTGATAAAACAAAATTGAGATTACTCCTTTCGGAAAAGCAAGTAATTCATGATGATTTGAACAATAATTGATGCATCCCCTATTTTATAGGGGTTGAAACCCCATATTTAATTTATTATTTTGATGATAAAAAATAGTAAAAAACCCCAAAAAAATGTTTAACTAATAAAATGATAAAATGAAGTTGACCTATTTCGGTATTTTCATTAATTTCACCCCTAAAGTGATAAACTACCCCTAACACAGAAAAACCAAAAATAGAAATTTCAAGCGATCAGATTTTGAATTTAATTCGGATACAGGGTTTTCGACGCCGCTGATTACGAATCTGATATCAATTTTTTTTTTTTTTTTTTTTTTTTAGTATATATATTTAATTAAGTTACAAAATAGAAAATGAATATGAACATATATAATTTAAATATAAAGGAGTATAGAAATTATTTTTATTTTAGCTCATTGCAAGTATACATCATATTATTCAACGAAATTTCGACAGTAATGGTAATCTTCATAAAAGTGTTTAAAACACAATGATTTTTTGTACCAACCGCAACGTACAATAGCGACATTTGTGCATCCTTCTATAACGCAATGCGTATTACAAGAATCTCCGAAACTAAAATCTATAAGATTTTCAAATTTATCCAGCCTTTCATTTACATAACCACTTTTGTACCAGGAATATTTAAAAAGATCTTGATATCTTGGTGAAGACAATTCGCTGTGAACCAGTGATTGAAGTTTTATTATATTATTTCTAATATGGAAATTTAAATCATAATTCATTAAAATTACGTCATCAGAAAATTTTCGAACATAACTTTTCCAAATTCGGAATCCAAAAACATCAAGTGGTTGAATTTTTCCCGTCGTTCCAGTAGGAATTTTCTTCAAGTTAACAATTTTATTGTCTAACATTGTTTTTTCTACAACTTTTTGACAATGACCACCCCAAGAGTCAAGTAATAGTAAGGAGGTATGACCTACATTTGGTAAAAATATTTTCTCCAACCAAATTTTAAAGTGATCTGCAAAGAAAAAATGTTCTCTTTAACTAATGTAATTCGCAGAATAATATAAAAATTCTTGTAAAGTTACTTACTAGATATCTGTGTTAGGGGTAGTTTATCACTTTAGGGGTGAAATTAATGAAAATACCGAAATAGGTCAACTTCATTTTATCATTTTATTAGTTAAACATTTTTTTGGGGTTTTTTACTATTTTTTATCATCAAAATAATAAATTAAATATGGGGTTTCAACCCCTATAAAATAGGGGATGCATCAATTATTGTTCAAATCATCATGAATTACTTGCTTTTCCGAAAGGAGTAATCTCAATTTTGTTTTATCAAAAAATATTAACTGTTAGTCGAGATATTTAGAAAAAATGTTTTTTTTTGCTAACTTTTGGGGTAGTTTTCACCCTCTTAATATGTTTATTAGCAGATATAAAAATACACGGGTCTTTTATTTTTTTGTGTTCTTCAAGATATATCAATTTCATTAAAATCGGTGAGATTGGGTTGGGGTACTGTTAGGGGTGGTTTACCCCTTTAGGAGTGAAATTAACGAAAATGCCGAAACAGGTCAACTTCAGTTTTTCATTTTATTAATTAAAAAATTATTTTTAGATTTTGTGCTATTTTTTATCGCCAAAATAATGAATTAAATATGGGTTTTCAGCCCCTATAAAATAGGGGATGCATCCCTTATTGTTCAAATCATCACGGATTACTTGCTTTTTCAAAAGGAGTAATCTCCATTTTGTTTTACCAACAAATATTAAGTATTAGTCGAGATATTTAGAAAAAACGATTTTTTTGGCAAACTTTGGGAGTAGTTTTCACCCCCTTAATATGTTTATTAGCAGATATAAAAAAACACGGGTCTTTTATTTTTTTGTGTTCTACAACATATATCAATTTCATCAAAATCGGTGAGTTCGGGTTCGAGTGCTTTCCTTGTAAGTAAAAGTAAAGCGAGTCCCATAGCCTTGATAGGGCGTCGGGGATTGTGAAGTTAAGGTTATAGTTTATATGAAATATTGAAAATCGTTAATGTTAGAAATTAATATCGAATCTTTTCCTTATACAATGAACAATTCTTTGCGCTGGGTAAGTTCCACTGTCGACGTGCCCAAAAATAATAAATAAATAAATAAATTAATTAATAGGAAGATTCGTCGAAATAAACCGTCTAAAAAAATAAAATGGAATAAAATAAATACAAATACGAGTACAATAAAAAAAGCATTTAACTTTAGGGAATATATCAGCACCGCTCTTATATTGTTTCATTTTTTTCGTAGATTCCTTTTTTGAATAAATGGTACCCGCTTTCGATAAACGTTTTTGTTTCTTTTAATTACATCAAAACGGGCAAATATAAAAAATCGAACATTAATCCTGGAAAATCGTATAGTAATCTTTAAATGTTTTCTCGCAGAAGAAGAACTGGTTTTGTGCATAGTATAAAGGTCGACAAGGTGTAAGTGCTGAAGTTTTTATTACGATAAATTTAAACCTATTAAGAAAACGATATGTTAATTGTAATTAGTGAAAAATGCTCGTTTGCCAAGGTCAGCGATACACACATAGGAGTGTATGTTACGGTGTTCTATTCGCGTCTTCATTCTCCTGCTGGCTATTAAAAATCAACTCTTGTTTTCCGACCCTATTTCATTGACTGGACGACGCAAATATTCGTAAACTGCTAGATAAGTGAAAGTTATGCCGAGAATAGTGTTTAATAATGCTACCAATGTGAGTGCATTTTTAGCTCTGAAAAATATCGGAATTGCATAAGTATTTACACTCCTCCACCATCTAGAAAAAGAAAAAAAAAAGTATAAAAAAAGACAGCATTGCGTGATTTAGACAGTGCTTGTGACAAATTTAACAGGCCACAGAAAGGAGGAAGGTTCTAGAAAATCACCGGAACGATAAAAGAAATAGATAAAGTTAAAATGATTTTGTTACTTGCGAAGACAGGCGTGGGTTTTGTAATTTAAAAACGAATAATGAAAAACCAGCAAGCACGCAGAAGAGTTAACACGATGCAACATTGACACGAAAGGGAGATAAATACAGAGGATAAAGAAAGCACGGCGGGCAAAAGGGAAATACGTTGTACCGGATTTAGAGGTTTCAATAAAGAGATGGAAATTCACGAGTTCAACGAGATCAGAAATGCACGAGATACATAGGGGATCGATCGTTGAATAGGTTAGTAAAGCGAGATAATAAAGTAAAAATAAAGCGAGTTCGACGATGAGCGTAACGATAAAGGCGAATGTAAGGTCATACGGATGCTTGGACGACGTGCGAATTTCAGAAAACCAGCCTATGAAACCAATTTCGTCTACAGCAGTGATCGCTATTAAAAATTATGAACTGGTAATTAAAATTTGGCAAAATATTTATTCGCACTTATTTACTAATATTTTTTAACACTGTTGCGATTGTACTATTTCAATAACGTAACTTCCGTAATTAGATTGATTCATTTTTCATTTTCTAATATTTCGACAGCATCCGTTATCGTTTGTTGTCTTCCGCCCATCAAGTATACATGTCTTTCCAAGTACACGTGTAAGCGACTAATCTCGTACAATCACTCGATACTGCACCTATCTTAGTTATATTCTGGTTTACAAACCCGGGTCTAACACAATGTTTCCGAAATTAGGCGCTCGTGCAAAATTTGGAATGTACCTCTGACAGATTCAATAAACGCAGTGGCTACAAGCGTTTTATGCAGAATGAACATGCTGTATTTCTCCCTTTTTCTTTTTTTTTCATTACTGAAATTTTATTTCGCTTCCAAACATATCTCTAAATTCTACTCTTTGTATTTCTTGTTTAAAAAGAATGCATACATCAAAACCAATATATTCGGAGAAAACAAGCTTCGAAGTTCAGATTAAATTTTTCAGGTAATGGTCACGTTAATGTCTTGATCTTATAGATACCTCACGATTTTGTTTCTGTCGATATTCTTTAACTTTTCGATAGATATTTTTGCCTTTATAATTCGATTTAAATTTCCCTTTGTCATGTCTTAAATACGGCTGTCATCGATTTTCAAACCGAGTGCGTTCAAAAATCAAGTCCTTCACTACATTCTCTTTATCGAAAGACACTACACTACTTCATAGACAATTGTAGCGTAGATAATCTGATCGTATCCGGATGACGGTATTTACTGATCCACTCGAATTTTACTGTATAAATACTTTTTTCAGCAATTTTCAATTTGCAAGATCTTTGAAACCGCTTTCATTTCAGACGGCAGTTATGATCATCGCATGGTTGGTCAAACTCGATGGCTTTTTGGTATTTACACCGATTGTTTGAACTTCTCCGACAAATCATTTTTTTTTCCTATTATTATTATTTTAAATTATTTGCTTTTTAAATTTCAAATAATTCTTAAAATTACAAAACCTTAATAAATACAAAAAGCGATTACAAAGTCTAAATTCTTGTAGTTGGAGACCGTTTGACCAATGGTTTACCTATATCTCCTTTACATCACAAAATATTTAAAAAGAAAAAACTGTCAAGTTAGATTATAACATTATATTCTTTTCTTTTTCTTTATGGTCTTCTTGGTAGTATTATTTTCATTCTTGAACCCTAGTTGTGTTCAGCTCTTATATGCTCGAATTCAGAACTATAGAAAAGCATGATCCGGTGAATCTGTTTCGATATTACACACATTCTCTGCATTTATCATCATTTGTTATGCCCATTTTTTTTTAGATACTCAGCGAAATTACCATGTCCCGATAGAAATATTCATCTGCAGCAACTTCGATATTTTTTGATTTATCAACATTTTTACTTTTTTGGAAAAATTATTTTAGTTCGTAACATTCTAATCACTAAAAATTCTTCAAATTCAATCAATTTGTAGAATAAATCTACAGGACTTTAGATTAATACAGCAATAAATGTTAGTAACAGAAGTAATAATATTGTTCGGACTTGAAGACTCGAAAATAGTAAGATCAGAGACCAACTCTACCGCACACACACACACGCAGACATAAATACTTTTAACAGGCATCTGGTTACCAGCCCGTGCGTGCTGCAATACCGTTGAATATGATAGTAAACATTAGCATAGGTAATAAATTCAAGCTATTCGTAAGTTGCATGCAATTAATGTAGGCTGCGGATATTTACGTTGCCGTAACATTATACTGGTGCTAATGGTGCAGATTCGCTGTTTTTGACATATTCAAGAAATTAGTCGCTATAAAAGTCAGTTTTCAGAGCATTACGAAGTACGGTATATCATTTTGAAGATAATAAAATGAAAATTCGGGTATGCAGAAAGTTCGATTTTCCCGAAAATGGTTTAGTTCCCTTAAAAGCTTTTTGTTGCACGATTTTTTCATCGTTCCGCAGTCGACCGAGTTAATCTGGTGGCAAAAATAATTTTCTTCCAAGAATGAGAACGAAGCGATTATTCAGCCTGCAAATGTAGTACGATATGGTAAATTCCTTCTCGGCGGTTTCCATTACACTCGTTATATATCGTAGCGTTACGTAACTTCCGTGTTTACCGCTTCTTTCCTAATAACGCTTTTTCTAGCTTATTTCACAATCGAAAATGAAGCAATCCAATGGACGAGAATCCCAAAGAGAAATAAGGCGGTTTTCGGGTTAATGGAACGTCTTTTTGTGAATTGTTTGATCGCATTTTTTCTCGTTCTTCCAACTCTATTCATAACTCTTGGAAGACTGGTTAAAATTCACAGTAGCTCGCTGCACCGCAACGTTAACAACTAAATATATCGAGACTAAACCTTATGCGCTACGACAAAATTTAAAATCGGCAATGTAAATATAAGTGTTCGCTCAACCTTTTGTTTTAAAATGAAGATCCTTCTTGCGAGTCAGTCGGAACATATTATAATAGTGTAGTTAATGCGACATTAATTCGTATCATTTATTATCAAATTTAAGATATGCAGATGACATTGTCCTCCTTTCCTCTTCCTTAGAAGAACTGAGGGATATGCTATTGGAGCTAGACATGAAAGGATCAAAAGCCGGACTATCTATTGACACCCTAAAAACTAAAATATTAACTAGGACTGCAACCCAGAGAGAAATACAGGTAAATAATAATTTAATAGAAATAGTGAGCGTAGTGACATACTTAGTGGTCAATAATTATCATTTGAGAATAAGATGGAAAAAGAAATAAACACGAGAATTACTAAGACGTGGTTATTGGTCGCTAAAAAGAATATTCAAAGGACCTTTCAGTAATCATCATAAAAGTCAAATTTTTAACATGTGCATACTACCTGTTTTAACTTATGGGTGCCAAACTTGGACCTTGAACACAAAAATTATAAATAGACTAAGGACAACACAACACACACTAACTAAAAAGATCAATGTTTAATATAAAAATAAGAGATCGAATAAAAATAAAAGAAATAAAACGGCTTTTAGGTAATAATATTGACGTGGTGAACTATATTAGAAGGAGAAAATGGGAATAGGCTGGCCATGTAATAAGATTAAGAGACGACCGTTGGACATATTTAAATAATAATAACTTTGAAAAAATAGCAGTTAATAGATCAGAATGGGAACGGTTAGGGATACCTTTGCTCTTCATGGGCCGAGGAAATTTTACTTATAAATAATTAATTTTATGTAATATCTTAATCGTACATAATTTTCTCAATAAAGGTATTTTGATTTTGATTTTGACATGGAAATTCATGATAAAAAAAAAAGAGAAAGTCACAGCAAAAAGGTATAAAGTTTCAATTTGAAATGTACCCTTAGGGAGACAATAAATGAAATCTACTCACGAAGATGTAGAGCATATGAACGGATGTTAGACGGAGTTGCAAATTGTAGGAAATTCTTTTGTTACGTGAATCTTAATTGTGAACTTTTTTTCGGTTTAAACTCTTTTTTCGATAGTTGAATTTGGTCACTGCAGCTGGTTCAAATGCAGTTGGTCGGTCATAGTAATAATTCAGGTCAATGCTGATAAGTTTTTTTCCATTCTCTTTGATTTTTAAATGATGACCTTATCCTATAGGCTACAGTCGAGTTCGGAGTGTGTGCTGGGGATAGGGTCCCACTACAGTCCTGAAAAAAATTCGCACGCATAGCTGGGGCTAAATGGCTGCGTGTAGATGAACGATGAGCACGTGCCATATTATTATAGCCTACGTACGAAAGAAGATTTTTTTCGGTCGAATTAATGTATATACATATATACACATATATATGTGTGCGCGCGCGTGCGTACGTGTAGGTTACGAAGAAGAAGAAAGATTTCAAGTAGGCATAAATTATGCAATAACTTTACATAATTTCAGCCGACATCGCTGTTGCATATGTTCACCGGCCGATAGATTGTTCTTATTGCGTTGACCATTCGCGCAGTGTGCATAATTATGCATAATACTCTCCGATGTTGTCGTTGGGGCTGTGTGGCGTAAAACGACTCTATAGCTCTTCCTAGAATGCAGTAGATGAGTGCATTGCACAAGGTAAAAGAATAAATACGTGACGTGTGCATTTTATTGTTCGATTACAAAAATCGCCATCCGCCGGAAATAATTACTGAACAAACGCGCGTGACCTTTTCATTGCTAGAATGCCATTATGCGAATTTTACTCTTAATTGTTTGAATGGATATTAACCGTTTTCCCCGGCATTCGTTCGCCAGCAGAATTGTAGAAGATATGACAGTACTGAATCCTGTTTTCTCATGTTTGTGCGGTATAAAATGTACGGGTTTTAACATATTGATGTTCTACCACTAAGATGCGGTCGGATGTTTCTGTGTGTAGATGTGCGCTGACACACACATCTACATGTATATATATATATATATATATATATATATATATATATATATATATATATATATACACACACATATATATAGAATTCAATTCTTCTTCACGGAAAATGGTACCCCTTAAAAAATTAATTTATTAAAAATTCAATATTCATCTTCGGACGTATTCGAGGCCCCTTCTTAAGTCTATTTTTTTGGTCGAATATCACATAGGCATAAACGCGGAGTTTCCATCCACTGGTGGAAGTTGCTACGTGCTAATAAGTTGAACCCGTCAAATTCTATAACATCTATCCGAAAGGCCGATTGATCTGTTGCTCTTTGTGTCTGCTTGATTTGAAAAGGAATACAGGTGATCGCACAAATGGGTACAGCATAGAAGTTGTGAGAAAATATTAGTTTTAAGGTCGTCGAAAAAACTATTTCAATCGTTTCGGAAGTTGCCGAATCACTTTTTACAAAATATTAATTTTCAGTTATACGTATCTTTTGCGGATGTAGCGAGAATATTTTGATTCCGATATTCAATTTGTTAGTTTTTTACACTTCAAAGTCAACTCGTATCCTGTTTGTTAAGCCTACATTTATCATTCTTATTACTCCGACGGGGATTGTATAATAATCTGTTCGAAGAGCTTTTATTTCTAAAACTTCTGTTTCGAGCTTTCGAAAGAATTTGAAAAATGAAATTGCTTCACTGAAAATGGTTTGAAATTTACGTTGCAGAGAAAAATTTTTGGAAACTAAGCATATTTAATTATTGTAACCAGGGTTTCCTTTTCGACTCTAGATCACCTTCTTAACTTGCGAAGAACAGGCTTTGATTTTTATAGTACTACAAGTAGTTCAGAAAGTGCGTACACTAATTTCAATTATACACTTTCAAGCATCTCCGCTACAAAAATACCATTCATTTAGTGAAAGATGCACATTTCACAGTGTACAGTAACTCACGATCTATCGCCTACAATAAATAAAAACAAAACAAGCAGTACCGTCGTGGATTGTGTATTTTTTATGCGCGGCAGTTTTGGCGTAGGAAGCGGAATGGATTTGTCCGTTTTTTTAAACAATTACCGGTACTCGACGATTTCGTTTTCTTTTTGTTAGTATTCGCACATTTCGAATGTACGAGTCTGGTGCTCATGTCACGCAATGCTGATAAATGTTCGATTTTTAGTCTTATGCAAGTGTATATTGCATCGATATCTGCGTATAACGGGCATTGTTTATTTCAGAGAGAAACTTCCGGGGGAAAAATTAGAAAAATGAAATACATAGATGGTAAGAAGATTAATATTTAGGTAATGTCATAAATGTTATCTTAAAAAATTATAATGATATACGTATATTTGTATATGTTAATGACAACGTCATTCTTAGCCCTATCCCCACTACTTTTTCTGTCACAAAAATTTATCCCGAAATATGACATACAGTATATATTATAAGACAAAGTACCGCAAAAATCGATTGCTGTCCCGGCCAAAATTTGTCGCGCAGTCGGAAAGATGTCAATTTTCCTCATTCCGTACGAAGTATAGAAGTAATGGAGCTGGGAGTCTAGAGGTATTTCTTTGCGAAGCACGAAGGGTCGAGTTTTATATCAAGGGTATGAGACTTACTTTACTTTACTTACTTATAATATATATATTATCGTGTGCTCACTCTTAATAGTTCATGAATAAGAAGCTTTTTAAGCTAAAATCTAGCTATCTCACCTACTCCGATTATCTGATTCGCCTAAAGGCTCGCGGAGACACAAATAAAATATGATTGTTAATCGAATAATATATATATACATATATATATTAATGTGACTTTGAAACACTTAACTTCTCGACGACTAGTTTGTAATTCTTATCATATTATCGAACATAAAAAATATACACTAATAACCGACGACAAACAACAATTAATAAAAATATACATAAAATTCTTCCGGCAAAAATAGATGTAATTTAAAAGTTGATGCGAGTCCGCCGAACACGCAAACGCTTCGACAACGGTAGTGCAGTATAGCAAAACGGATTCTAAACGGATTAAATCACCGATCAACCGAAAGAGTCGTAAAAACCCCGGTAGTCGATCAGCTGTCGGTATTGCCCGACCAGTCGCACCGACACATCATTCTTATCATATGCGTAATTTTGCCAAAATTACGTCGCTTTCGTCGGGCAGTATCTCCGCGTCTTCTTCTTCTTCTTCTTGTGCCGTACTCTTCCCGGAGCGTTGGCGATCAGATGGCAGCTAAAACTTGCGTTCTCTTGCTCCTTAGATGAGATCATGGATTGAACTGATGCCAGTCCAGTTCTTATTGTTTTTTATCCAGTCTGTTCTCCGTCTTCCTGCACTTCTTTTTCCCTCTATTTTCCCCTGGATAATAAGCTGTGGGATCTCAAATTTTTGTTCTCTTGTGATGTGGCCAAAATATTTAACTGTTCTACCTATTATCCATTTAACCAGCATTCTTTCGGTCTTTGCCATCTCTAGTACTCTTTTATTGGATGTTTTGGTTATCCACGAAATCTTTAACATTCTCCCATATAGCCACATCTCCACTGCTTCTAGTCGCTCAATTTGTCTTTTATTAAGAGTCGCTGATTCTATACCGTACAACAAAATTGGAAAAATGTAAGATTTCACAATGTACTGTCTTATACCTAGGCATAAAGATCTATCGCAGAGTAAATTTTTCATGTTATTGAAGGTTGTCTTAGCATGGTTGTTACATCTCATTTTTATTTCGCGTCTAGCCTTTGTTAATTTACGTTATATTTCAATTGTGTTGGTGCGGCATCGGAATTAGATTCCAATTTCCCAACCGTTCGAACCATTTAATCAACTACATTGCTTTACCCGGTTCGAACATTACTCGAGAAATATATATATGAAAAACTATGCTGTGTGTTGATCTGTAAGAAATAAGAATTTTTCATTTCCCACAGCATAGTAAAACCAGAATTCCAAACACAAAATCAGAATTTTATTTACGTTACTCAATGGTAGGCTCATAGAAATATATATATATATATATATATATGTTTGTATGTATATATGTATATATATGTATATATAGATGCATATTTATGTTTAGGAATGTCCAGAAAGAGAAAATCTATTAAATGTGGTACAATTTACAAAAAATAAATTTCAGAATTTACTATACAACTGCGTTCGAATAAAAACAGTAGAAATATCGAAATTAAAAAATAGTTTATAAATGCATATATAAAAAAATTAAATCAACTAGTAAGTTTATTTAGTAACGTATACAGTTCTTTACTTATGGAAAAACCAAAGTGTCCACAAAAAAGCAATTTATATTTATAAATATTTCATAGAATAACTTAAGCTTAAGAATTAATACATTGCGAATTGTACATGTTATGTTATTAGAATTTGTAATCAGTAATATATTTTTTATAAAAAAAAATGGAAACAATGATTTATTAGTATTTTACCGACAAGCTTCAGCTTGATAGGGGTTGTTACAAACGATAGATTACAATTAAAATTGAAAAATAAAAATAAAAATCATATTTATATTTTATTAGTACAACTTCTTATAAAGATGTTCTATTAGAATAATAAAGTGCAATTAACAATTATCGTATAAGTTCAGTGTATTTAGTGAATTATTCGAATTCGTCCCTGTTTCTGAGAAGCATGTAAATCAATTGTATCGTTTATTTATTTGTCGCTGAAATTTTTAGGTCCGTCTGTGCTAATTTTTCAACAGCGATTAAGAATTTTTGAATTCATGCGATTCCTCCGCCTTTCCTATATTTAATAGAACTGAAGGATCTTTTAACCGATGCTGTTGATAGTAGTACATACAGTAACTTTTTAAATGGGTTTTTTAAAGTACTATAACCAACATTCGATTCGGTAATAAACTGAATTGGTGTGATTCATTTCTTTAAATTTTCAGTATATTTAAAAGGACATTATATCTGACTGTAACATTTCTTCGCCTATACCGCCGAAATAGATATGACTATTAATCATCTCTGCTCATCATCGTAAATAAATCAAATGCCCCCAATTTAGCGGGCAGTATTTCTTAAAGATATGACAGAGACATTGAAACGCATTTTTCTTCGCTGTACCAATGATGTTATATAAAATTTCCAGCATTAATGAACGTTTCCTTTTGTGTTTCATTTTTATGTACAGTCCAAACTTTTTTTTTCTTCAGCATTTTCCCGCTGGGGCGGGGTTTGCTTGACTTATGGCATGCTTCCAGCCCGAACGGTCAAATACTAGGGATGGGTCCACTTCGACTCTGCTAACATCAGCCGCGACGGCATCTATCCATCTTCTTTTCGGCCTGCC
This sequence comes from Icerya purchasi, assembly GCA_039619475.1. NCBI lineage: Eukaryota > Metazoa > Arthropoda > Insecta > Hemiptera > Monophlebidae > Icerya > Icerya purchasi. The sequence goes on from CM077115.1 coordinate 488,571,060, forward strand.
TACCGGCCAATTGCCATTGACTTGTACTCTGTCTATCAGTACTAGTAGCGACTCGCTTCTGGTTTCTCGAGATACAGTCCGAATTGAAGATACGAAATACAACAGATCATCAGCATTTTCCAAAACCGAAGTTTTTATCGGACATTTTAATGCAATATCTTCAAAGTGCTTAACTGGAAAACTAATAAATATCAGAAGTGACGTTGATTCTAACTGCTGTTGTAAAACGTTACTTAAACTTGTTACGGCTTGCAGAATATCATGCAGTACAACAGAAAGAATTATAATCGTGACTCTACCATTATTTCGCCTCTACAATATGTGCGAGATCAGCACACCATCTTTATGTATATGTTCGCATAAAACCATTACTGATTTCTACGAAATTAAAACAGTAAGAATAGTAAAATAACAGCTCAACCAAAATATATAAATCGTTTCAAGAATTTTTGGATTCTTTGAAACATTTTTTCGCACTTTCGAGACTTATGAAACAATTTATATATATATCTTTTATGACGCGCAGAACTCATTTTGCGATTATATCATTATAATTTTTAGGCACTTGCTACGGCTAAAGATATAACCTCTATAATGAGAGTGCGGAATTTCAATTGAGCTTTATCTGAAATCTTTACCCCAGGTATGCTCGAAAAATTTGAAGCTCCATCAAACGAATAAGCGGCCGGGTGGTTTTGATACAATGAACTTTTTTTTTTTCAATTCGACATCTGTTAATTTTATAATATTTTCTGCATCAGTTTGTTCTAGTCCTACCGCTGATAGAAAGATCTTTTTTTTACTACGTAATCATCGGCTGCATAATGCACTTGAATAGGAAGTTCATCTAACATTAATTATACATTTGTAGGTTCATCAGTTATCAGAAAAGAGGCCGAGATATATGTTTCCCGTAATTCTTCGTATAGAAACTCACTTATACATATAACTAATTCTGAAACTTTATTTTGAGAAATATATGTCGACCGGTCACTTTTTTGCTATATCCAAGAACTTAGAAATTAATTTTCTTTTCGTAAAATCCTTTTTATTAATTCCTTATATTTTGTAGTGTGAGGTATTTCTTCTTTACAAATGAAATATATATGTATATATATGTATATATTAGCTTTTAATCTATTTTCGAAGATTTCTTTATATGATTGTTGCAAATATTTGTGTATGAATCGTTAAATCGAAATATTTTCCAGCTGTAACGGGTTCGAATAATTTTGTGATTTAGTGTGCTGTCCTAATTTATCTGTTTTTGCAGTCGCTTTCCGATAATTTATGGAAGGTTTATATGTCGCGCCTGATTTTTGAACGGTGTCGATATATTATTCACTAAAAGTTTTTTTTAACACTTAAACTATAGCGTTCTTTAACAATAATGAAACTGCTCGTATTTTCCGGTCCAGTTATTATTACAGGAAATCATTTTTGTCTACCTGTACAATTTGAATTTTCGTTACTATCAGCCTCCGCAATCACTTCAAAATTCTCTTTGTCATTATTTCGAATTAGTTTTGCAAAAAAAACAAAAAAACAACTCTTGATCAATTTTTGCAAATTCACGATGCATAACGTCACAATATTTAAATTGCACTAATAAAAGTTAAAAATCTCTTATAACGCCTTAAACGTAGGAAACAAATAGTACGAATCCCCCTGCTCAGAAAAAAACATATGTGCAGGTGGCTTGACACGGCCAACAATTATTTATAATTTTAATAAATTTTCCATGTCGCCGCTAGGTCTCGAACTGAAGATCGGCCAGATTTGGTTAGCAACTCGACTATCACAACGACTCAACCAGTAAAAACGGAAATATTCCAAAAATGTCGAATTCGTTTTTCATTAAAACGTGTTTAACGACAAGAAAATTAACCTTCAATACTGCCCCAGTCGTATTTAATTAATTACAATAATGAGTTTCTATGTTATCCTAGTAGTTAAACTGCTTGACGACCAAACCAGAGGTCACCGATTTTTGGAAATTATCTCGTTTTAGATTTAAGCCGTTCTTTTAGGTTTACACTTAATCTAGAACAGAATATACACCAGAGAAATCTGGGGAACTCGCGCATGAAAATAATTGCTCCTTCACCGACTATCCACATTGCCGTTGGGCTTAGTACATTTACGAAACATTCAGTTAGACTATCCTCAAAGCCCTGCCTATGGTATACCTAGTTTAGAAATTTCTTGCTAGGAAACCACGCAGCATCTTTCAGACACGTCGCTATGTACTTAAGAGATCTCTCGCGATACCATCATCAAGAATATCTTTTGACGCGAATTTCTTAACCCCGACAATACTTCGTTTTCAATGCAAAGTTATTCTCCATCGAAAGGTACTTAAAATCCGGTAACCAATCTGGGAGAAAATTACGCTTGTAATTTTTATATTACGCATTTACTTGCGATTATTCGCTTTCCTAATAAATGCCCCTGGAACGCAAAATTTTTTGTTTTCATTTTTTTCTGATTTCCATTAAGCTTTAAGTTAATACTACTATAATACTGAACTACATAGTGGACAAGGGTAACGTGAAAATTGCATACCCCGGATTTTTATTTTATTTTATTTATTTTTTAATCGTATCCGGGCCATTGTCTCGGTCAATAGATTACATTAAAGCCCTTTCATCTGATTTTTTTTGTACATCTTTTATTTGGACTGGCTGGCATTGAACGTTTACCCATCATCATGGGGAAAATCGTCCAAGAAATCTAAAAAAATAATGTAATTAAGAATAAAAAAATAAGAGATGGACAGACATTTCTAGTACAGTTATTTTTTTTCTTCTTTTTCGTATTCGGACTAAGGAACTGGCCCTACTCTCATTACTGCTGTTGGGCTTAGTACCATTATGAAATGCTTAACTTCACAATCCCCCGGGCGCCCTGTTAAGGGTATTGGACTTACTTTTCTTTACATATATATATATATATAGATCGCAGTGCTGCGTATAAGCCAGGAGTAAATACCGAGTTTAACGTAACAGCTAAAAGGTAAAACATGTTGTTATTTTTATCTTTTAAGCTACTGGCTTGGATAAAAATGTCTTGTTTGTTTACTCTGGGTGATACGAATTCAAAATGATCAAAAACTTGTAATTGCTATAAAATCAGGAAAGTTAAAATTTAGTTGGTTCTTTTTTTTTATTTTTTTTCATTATTACGCGGAGTAGAATTGAAATTAACTGAAATTACAATACTTTGACAGTGTCACTATTTGGAGAACTCTACTAAGAATAAATTTCGAGATGCTATGTTAAAAATCGTAGCTAACGTAATATTCTGAGCTAGATAATGTTTGAAGGAGCGATACTAATTACATGTGTATCCCCAACCGCCAGGTACTAGTAATCTGTAATTTCTAAAGAAAAGGCAGTTTCAATTGACTATTTCACTCTTGGCAAAGTGAAATTTCTTATAAGCGTCACGCAAAAATGTTATAGGGATTTTCTTATTATTCCGGTGCGTAAGAATAACATAAATCACATAGTATTAAAATAAATTTTATCGATCGATGTTATGATGTTTTGTCTTAATTTTAATAATAGCTCGGCTATAATATCATACGACATGAGATTAGTGTTTGCTGGATTTTCGACTCTAAACTTATGCGTCATAAGGAAAAATTAAACCATAAATTTGCATGATAACCATTTCCGAGCATTTCCTAGCACATCGTTTTGTTTCAGGGGGGGCATAATATTAAATATATATCAAAAGAAGAAAGATAACGATTAAAAGAACAGAAAGTAATACATTTTAATAACTTACCCGCAACCATTTTTTTCATGCGTTTAACACCGTGCTTTTACATTATTCCACCGATTTATTTTTATTTTAGTGAAGTATTAAAAACTATTTAAGTTCTCTTATAAAGAGAAAAATGCAATAATTCTCTCTCTATATATGTATATATGTACGTATATATCTAAAATATTCACGAGAAAAACACGAAAAGTGCACAAAACTATACTTAATTTATTATTTATGTCAAACGGAGACGAATTAAAAATGGCGGGGATAAATAGAGTTGTTCATTTAAACAGACTAGATATTCGCGCTACGAATTGTTAAGGGTAATATAATAGTGCTTTTCCCGCTCGTTACCGATATCGAAACTCGGACAAAAACCAGTGCTGTCTGTACGATAATCGCAACAACTCGGCAATGAAATCGATTTATTTGCGTTTCACGTTAATTCCAGTTTATTTAACTAAATTATTTAGTAATTTGAACAATAATTTTAACTTTTTAAACATGCCTTTTTTCGTTTTTAATTTACAATTTCTTAACAGATTGTGTTCAAGTTTGTTTTTTTTTTATTTATTTATTTTTATGTTTTTCAACTACGAAATTTTAATATAGAAATATTTTATCAGAGGAAATAAATTTAGCTACATCGTCTTCTGAGTACATATAGAAAAAAAAAAAAAACAAAAAAAACCGCCTGTTTAATTTCAGAAGTAATTAAATTTTTCTAAAAAAATTGTAAAAAATAAATTTTGCATTAAATTTAGTCGTCCTAAGTTTTTTTTTTCGAAATATTTCTGGAATTGTTAACATTTCATCTGTAGGTATTTCTACAGTTCTACTAATTCTATTATTTTAAGCAAATTGGGTGACAAAATTAAGATTTTGAATACATTAAAAAAACTAAATTAGCGTATCCTTTTAGTGAAAGTTTTGTGGTTTGAGATGAGCAAGAATAAAGTTAATTTTGTGAAAGACTCACGGTGTTATGAAATTCTACTAACTGGATAGAGAGCACAACGAAAACCGACTGAAGGTCATTCTTTTTTCATAATCATCAGTCGAGTCGAAAATTATACAATTTTGAAGATCCGGTTGGTACTAGTTAAAACGTTCTTTTTTAAATTCTCTATAAATTTTGTCACCCCTTTTGGATGTAAAGCATTTTTTTTCGCTTTATATATTTTTCATCAATCGGCAGGTGTTATGAAAATGTTATAAAATTTTACGTACAAATTTAACATATTTTAACATTAAAACAATTTACCAAACATATATGTATTCTAATACTCGATAATTAATCATCAAAATCAAAATAAAAATATAACTTGATAACTTAAGTTCAATTATGTAAAAAAAAAAAACAAAAACGGAATTTTTAATTCTCATTAGACCAAAAAAAAAGAGGATTGATTTTGCGTTAAAAATAAGGCATACATGTTGGTCAATAATATAAAAAGTTTTATTATATGCTGTAATTTTTTATTACTGGTACTATTTATGCTATTTCTATTAATAATTTATGATTCGTAATCGTTAAAAAGCATAATATACAGTTTAAATTCCTTCGGCTGTTCTATAATTAGATTTTGTGTTTTTCAAGACTTTTTTCGCTACATCGGACTTAAAAAAAAATTTAATGTTTTCTTCGATAATTCCGGAGCAGTGTTCCACACTGTTTATTATGATCGGTAAACCTATAATGCATCGCTAATTTCTGTTCCGCATTGGATAAATCTTGAATCGCTCCTTCAAAACACTATTTCTAAATCAATATAAAATAAAACGATAGGAGTAAAAAGAGTGAAAAAACGTTCCTAGTTAATCTCGTAGTAAACTTGAATTGTGATATGTTTTACTATTTGCTAAATTTTTCGATAATGTAACGCGTTTCTAAACATCGGATATTTTACACCGACTGACCGGAATAATGCAAATTGAAAAAGAAAAAAAACAAAACAATATCTGTATTATTTTAGTGTAAAGATGAGCGTATAATATATCTGGATTTTTGAGCTAATGAATCGAAACAGAATGATTATGTGAAAATTACTCAGTTGATAACAGAAAAAGATCTGCGGTAAACGTCTAACACAAAGATCAAGAGGAAATTGGAGTACTGCGAAACAAAAGGAGCCGGAAACTATTTTAAGATAGTTCAACTGAGCTTTATAAGCGCAGTATCTTTTCGTCTCTATGAACTGCCAGTTCATTGCTCCGTTGCTGCAGGAATCGTCTTCCTTTGGCTTGCCAACGGTAGCTGGCTTTCCATCGGTTGCTGATGACTTTTACATTTACAATCGTATATTCTAAAAAAAGTGATTGAAAAATAAAAGAATATTTTTAAGTGAAATTCAGTTTACTACTTCAACCGTATTTTTAATTTTACGTCGAGCTTTGTATTTTTAATTTTTTTTTTAATTATTCGTATGAGTAAAATTATGTTGATCCCCGCCTTTTTTTTTCTTTTATTCAGCCCCTTTTACAGGTCAAATGAAGCTGGTTTAATCGGTGGCGGCGTGTGGGATGTAAACAAAGAAGTCGAACAAAAGTTCATATAAACTTCTGGCGGTCCTTTTTCTGCGCGGAAAAGATGCGGTCCTAATTTTTCTATACTAGGCGGAGTGATATTTAACATTTGTTTCATCGTATGGCTTGCTAAAATTTGAATTGTGTCAGAATAAATCTCCGATTTCAGGTTAATTTCGACAAAGTTAGCAACAATTATGAGCGAAAATTGCCGAGTACAGATGTCGAGAAAATTCGTAACAATGTAGCTTTCGACAACGACTGTTTATTTCTTTCCTTAAGGAGATATTTCCTTAACGGACGCGTTAATATAAGCCACGTATATTTGTTAAATAATCGGACCGCATAATGGCGATTGTTTGTTATTCTAGGTCGACTAGTTAGAATTTAAACCTAATACGTTGCCGGAGAGTATTGTACAAACTTCTGTACTGTGACTTCTTCGTATTTTAAAATTATTTCTTTTGTAAAATTTTCAATTTCATCAAACAGTAAAATTATAACTTTCAAAAGAATAGCGCGCTATTAACGAAGAAAACGGACATTAATATTATTTGTTAAGATACATTTAACGGCAGAATGAGACGGAATTAATTATGCCATATCCTCATCAGCAAACAGGAATTCTATTCACTCTGTGCAGCATAGTATTACGGTATACGAATAAAACACATAATACTGTCAATGACCCAATAATATTCGACGCATTTTTAATAATCCTTTCATTGCTGCCTAATACACACCAACGCGCACATATGTATTGTTTGTGACGAAATATTGTATATGCGCGCGAACATTAATCGTGGAAACTCGCCGCGGCGTTCTGCTAAATATTCATGTATATCTGTGTACGACAAAATTACCAGCATCCTGCTTCGTTTCGTCTGGTTACTAAACCCTCCCCCCCGTTAAATTATTTCCATGTCAAGATTCGGAATTTAAACGATCGCTTTCGTTCTATTGGTTGCGATAATTTTTCCTTGTTTCGATTGTTAAAATCTCAAAAAATTGAAGATCCATTCAGTTTTAGATAACTTAAGATGTGCTAAAGACGTCGTCGGTGCTCCATATCCGTTATATTTTAAATCGGTTTATTATGTATCGCGTGTCTCTGACTTTACTACGCATAATGATGTAATTTGTTAAAAATATAAAATGATTTTTTTTTTTTTAGTTTTCGGTTTTTAAATTCTTAAATTCTTGACGCTATGAAAACATTTGAAATAAAAACGACATCTAGTTTCACTTTGTTGCTTGCGCCGAATAGAGTTACGTATTCTTATAATTAATTTCGTGCATTAAGCGTGCTTCAGCCGATACAAATACGACAAGTCTGTTTCGATTAGAATTTTAGGGAATTTATCGGTTTTGACATTGACAATTAAAATCTCGCCTACTCGAAAGTTTTCCGCATAAACCTTACTTCACTATTCTAACTGTACGAAATAAAAAATTCGATATTCTTTTTATCGAAAGTCGAATTTTGGTAATTTTCGACACGTTTAAAAAAATAAATAGCTGCCATGAAATTGACAAACAACCCAGTTCTCCGATAAAACCGAAGATGAACTTCTAGCGTGTTCAATAATTAGTTATAAAGTGAGAAAATATTTTTGGAATCGAGTTATTAGCGAAAACAATCATCCTCTAAATTGCGAATGGTTCAATTTATTTTTCTTCTTTCCGACTATCATTTTTTAACGCCGACTCTTTCGACTGTGATTTTCGCTCTCTGCAATATTTTAACATTCGCTTCCGAGATATTTCCTATTTTCCTTGCCTCGTAATTTCACGCTTTTTTCTTCTTCTGCATATCCCGATGTTTATCCAGATGTTCCTTTAGCCTAAGTGCGTAACTCGATTTAGGCACAATGAAGTTCTATCAATCGATTTACGTTACCTTTTTTTACTCTATTAAGGAAACCGGTTGGCTAGCTTCGTTGAGGTTTTTTTTTTTTATTCTTTTGGCCTCGGCAAAAACCAGTTGGCCATTAACAAAACTGTATATAAATATGTGTCCATGTAATCCTTCTCTATTACGTCAGTATTAGTTTTTCCGTATGTATTTGTACTGATTCTTTTATTCTCACTGTTTTCTTTGAGCAACTCCAACATTTTTATTGAGATTTTTCTTTTTTTTTTATCTTTAATATTTTTCGATTGAGTTTTTCCTATTTGCTGTCGTATAAAATATGTCTCTAGTTGGATAATTAGAACGACGACGAAGCTTCGCATTAAATGGCACACTCTGACTTGTTGTATCCGTTTCTTGTTAGATCTATTTCTTACTTATCCTGAATGCTAGAGCCGCTATGTTCTGCATGAAATTCGCTTTGATCTGTACTTCAAGGTATTTTTGAATTTTAGTAATTTTTACTGTTTACCATTATCGATGGCGCCGGGTATCGTGCATGTCAGAGTTACACATACTTTGTCGATAGAAACTTAAGGCCACTTTGTACCCTTCGTTGTGAGCAGCTGTGTTTGCTCGATAGCGTCATGCAATGTGTTCAAAAAATAGTCTACGTTTATACTATTCAGTTATTTTGATACTACTTCATAGATCGTTGCTCAAAAATTAAATAATAAATGTGATATCCAAGCTGTGGCTAACTTTTGTACGAATTTCAAATGAATCTAAGATGAGCTTCCCAAATTTTACTTTCCGATGCAGCATTCGACAGGATTTGTTAGATATTTTCTTTAGAATGCTAATATACAATTAGCGGCCATGTTCTTCGGCCGGTTGCGACGTTTCCGTAAATTTTGCTTTTCTTAATTGTGGACGCAGTAAGATAAATTCAAGGTTCGCAGTTTATTCATTACGGATTTGTGTGTGTGTTCTTTGCGTTTTAAAAATAGTCTTTATATTCTCCTGATAGCAGATCAATCTTCTGTTCCTCTATTCTCGGTAATTTTCGGACGGATTTTGTTACCGACAGGGGAATAAGATTCCTCTATTATAATTGTTCGTGTTTGTTTTGTTGCCTTTTTTATATGTATAAAATGAATTAGTGTTTAATTAAGAACCTTGCAATCACTCTAGTATAATTTCATTTTATTTACCCCGCTGCTAAATTACTATTCGCATATAATTCGGCGATTATCAACTCTTTCCTAGGTGCATTATCGTTTTTACCGATGATTATTATAGTTTGCTTCGTTTCATAAATTTCTAATTATTTTCAGATGTAATTCAGAATTATTCGATTTATCGGCTTCAGTCGCCCCCCCTTCCCTGATCGAACGGCTTCATGAGGTCAAAACTGAAAAATTCCGACTAAATATATTCGATTCAACCATTCGCAAGATTATTCGTTCGCTCCTTTACCGTTCATTCTGAGTACGTAATCCTTGCGTTTTATTATATTTCGGGTATTTAGCTTTTGTTCTGATTTATTTATATCTGCTATTCTTATTGTTTTCCGTGTAATTTTCTTGTTTTTGAAAAAGTATTTTAGTTCTCTTTTTCATACCAGCGGTATTTTTATTTTATTTTATTTTTTTTATTTTTGGGCCCTGCTCTGTCTCTTTGGTCAGTTTAATCTTAACATTTGATGTTATTGTTGATTATAAACTATATATATATATATATATATATATATATATGTGTGTGTGTGTGTATATTTAAATTTGATTGCCCTTGATATATTTATATAGTCGGCTACTTGCACCTGAACAAGGGACTGGAAACAATTTGACTTACTGTTACCGGTAGAAGATTCCATTTAACTTAATTTCTCCTTTTTAAAATTAAATCTGCCGACTCTGTTGAATTCACACTTTTTAGCTACGACTCTAGTTTCAGAAAATATTAAAGATGAAAGATTTTATCAGTTTTGCCGAAATACAAAAATAATTTTTAACGATTCATTTGTCGTTGTTGACTTTTTTGAATCATTATCTTTTCTTTATTATTTCTGAGTCAACAATAGTGGATTTTTAAGCGATCTCCTAAGGTTTATTACAGGGTTTTTCGGAAGCGAGAACTTCAATTTATTGAGCAGAAAGTGTTGACTCCAAGTATTTTCGATTTTGGGTCAAAAGTAACCAGTTTTGAAAAGTCGTATACGATCTTTAATTTCCCGCAATATATATTTGTCTTCGATGAATATTTTCATTATTAACCCTGAGCCCGTGTAACATATGATTTATGCCAGTTATTTTCGTCGAGCTCCAACAATTAGCAATATTCAAAGTGAGAACTTTTAAGCGAGTATGTGAGAGAATTAAATTTAAAAGGGGTAATTAAACTACGTGACGATAAATTTAACACTAGTCATTGGAAACTTAAAAATTGGTCAATTAAAGTAATCATTTCTATGTAATGTTCAATATTAAGTTAAAAAACAAAATTCTGAAACAAAATAATGTTACAAGTAATAAGTAAAGTAAAGTGAGTCCCATATCCTTAGCAGGGTGTCGGGGATTGTTAAGGTTCACAGCGTGCTAGGTCTAACGGCACTAATGAGAGTAGGAGGGCCAGTTCCTTTTTCTCGCCCGCCTTTTTACTTTCCCAGATTTCTATGAACTATAAAAAATTAGAATATCGCAAAATACAGCTATGTTGATTGACACAGAGAAGTTAATAAAGGGCATTCGTATAGACTTTGTTTGTTTTTGTCTGGAACGTTTTTTCTTGTCTAATCGTACTTAGATTAATTTAATAACCTTTCCGTCGACATCCTACGTTTTATCAGAAAAGGGTATGGTCTGTGTTATCTAGCTAGGTAGGACTAATATGTCGAACGATCGAGAGAGGCCCGCGAAATATGTCTCCTCATGAAAATTCTGACATAATCGAAAACTTTGCTATCAACATAATGACGAAGTTGACTTCAGCGCTAAATAATGATTTTACGAGATTAGCGTCAATAAACGCACTGGGAACGTACACAAGGAATAGCGGAAAAGATCCGGATCAAAATATTGGACAACGGCTCGAGGCCGTTGAATAAATCTCGACCGAGTCATCGAAATTTGTTTTACCGAGAGACAAGTTACGAGGAGCGGCGTCGACTGGGTTTTCAGTCTGCAAAGCGATTAAGATATTTGGGCCAGCTTCGTCGACGCAGTGACCCAGAATTTTGGTGTTTGAATCCGGATCATGACGAAATTGCGTAGAATGCGGAAATGTTACGCAGTCGATAAATCCGGTAAGTGCATATATATATACAATTTTAAAATTTCGAATGTGTACCGATTGCGGACTTCATTGGAACAAATAATTGTTTGGCTGCGTTGAGTTGTCCTAGTAGGTTGAGCTGTCCGAAATCACTGAATGACTTACCGGATGCCGTTAGATACTGCGAAAGAGTAGCCATCTGTTCGAAACTGATCTATAGGTTTTCGATCACGACCCAAATTAGGTCGTCTTCTGCTACGCGTTCTCCAATAAGACGAAGAAGGCGTTGTTGAGCATAGTTACAGACCATCGCTGAATACTGGAGTGATAACTGAATGGCGCAGTGGAAAAAAGCTAAAGAAACCAAAAATTAAAGGAAAGAATAGAGATTAAACAGAAAGAAGAAAGGGAGTAGACATACCTGAACGAAATCAGTGTAATGGAAACACTTTCGCACAGCGGTAAAAAATAATGGGATTTTTTGAAAGATGAAACGGGAGAAACAGCATTCTCGCTATTTCTGACCGAATCAGTATTTAACTGATCCTTTTCTTTCTTGTTGCTGTTGGGTGAAGGTCCTTTTCTGACGCCCCCCCCCTTCAAAAAAAAAAAATGAATTTATTTTACAATTTAACATTACTTTTTCGATACGTGTTAACAATTTAAAATTAAAATCTGAAGTTCTTACGCGAAGTAACGACTTCGAAGGAAATGGTTTTTAGTCAGATATATTTTTGGTGAATTTTACGTGAAACACATTTTAAAATTACCTTGTGACAAAAAAACGATAACTAAAAAAGATCTCCCTCGATATTGAGGTGGCTTTCTACATCTGAGTAATTACTGATATAATGAAAAAAATAAGTTAAACCGATTTTTGGCTAATGGGATAGCAAGCTACCTGTCAGATAGGATTGCGTATCTCAGTATAAACAACTCTACCAACTTACGGAAAGCACACTATGGAGTCCCCCACAGGGCTCTGTTCTATATTAAATTATTCTGTTCGTTATAATGTAGAAACCTTTTGCAATCGTTTCAGTGACATTAATTTCAAACGCAAACTATCTTTGCCCTGTTTTTGATCATGACTACGATCAAATCACGCTGATTTTATTAAATTTTTAGAGGAATCAATATAAAACCTCAGACTCTTCTTTACTGCTTCCAAATGCAGATTTTCCGTTGCTGGTAATAAGAGAGCTGTAGAGATATAGTTAAAAACCTAAAACTTATCCCTTTGGTTGGGTTATTCAGTATACAAAGATAATGAAATATTTAGTTATTCTTATTGATGATAAATTTATGTATCCGTCTCACCTTGAATAATTTTTATTAGAGCTGCAGTAAGAAAATATTATTTTGAAGATTTAAAAGATTTTCGTAACAGTTTTACGTGTAAGCAGTTTGATTGACGTGTTCGTTTATTTCCTTGATCTAAGATTTTTCTAGTTGAACGGTTAATAAAGTATATTTAATTTACGATCAGAATTTCTCGGCAGTGGAAAGATGTTCTGTTCAATCGGAGAGAACCATACAGTGTCCACGCTGTGAAATCCCTGGGGACATAAAACAGTAATGTCTCATTTGGCGTTCTCAGCGGGGAGACATATAACGCTTCAATAATATGAATTAAAATTTTAAACCGATATAGAAAACGTACCGAAAAGTCTCTCTATGCTTATGTGTAAAAGCAGAATTGTCGTTCAGAACTTGCTGTCTATAAAGAATTGTGAAAGAGTTGATTAAAAAAAAAAAGAATCGACAGCAAATACGGAGGTGCTGAGCGGTCTAAACGAACTAAGCAAGTTAAAAATTGATTACAAAACTATAAAAATGACACGCCTTTAATGAAAATACCGTGATCTTAATCGAAGAATGATTACTCTCTGTGGCAGAATGATTCGAAATTTAAAAAAGAGCAACAATGTCGGTTTACAGCTAATATGAAAATCGATAAGACCCGGAAGTGAAGCAGCCAAGAAAAAGCGGGAAAATTCCGAAAACATTTCTTCAGCACCTTGTTTGACGAATTTCATCTCGCTTCTTTTCCACAAGACTCTCCTCTTCATTTCCTTACTTTCGCCTTCAACATTAACGAATTAAAATCTGTTCTTTCAAAATCTTCCAGCCTCACTCCAGGTCTCGACGGCTTATCTTGTTCTTAAAAACTTATTTGAATTATCCGTTGCCTTAATCGTTTTAATGCCTTTTTTTACAGCGGTATAACTCCTCCCTGCTGGAACTCTTTTATCATAATTCCTATTCCTAAAAAAAGTTCTTCTTTTCGCCCAATTTCTTTAGCATCCTGTATCAGAAAATTATTCGAAGCTATGCTGAACAGGCGCCTTGTTTGGTGGCTGGAACATAACCACGTTTTACCCAGCAATATGTTTGGCTTTCGGTCTGGGATTGGCCCTCCTGATTGTATTAGTCTTTTTGTTTCCAGTATATACAAATCCTTCATCCAAAGACAGTATACCTTAGCTTCCTTCATCGATGTCTCCTGTGCTTTTGATAATGTGCATCTGCCGACTGTAAGAGAAAACATGTCGGCATTCCAATTAAGTTCTCTTCCCTTATTATTAATCTCCCGATGAATCGCGCTATCCATATTTCTTCTCCACCTCTCTGCCATGAAAGAAAAGTTATTCGTGGTTTCCCCCAAAGTTCTTCCCTTAGTCCTACTCTCTTCAACATCTATACTATCAGCGTTCCCTCTTTCCCTTTGAATTCTTCCTCCTTATTTTTTGCCTATGATATCCTGCTTTTTTCTTCCGCCTCCGACTTTATAACCGCTAATGATGCTCTTAGTTTATCTCTTACTGCGCTGGATCACTCCGTACTTAACAGTCGGCTGATATTCTCTAACCATGTCGATTATCTTTCCTTTTCTGCTATCAAAAGGCTAAACCTGTTGAAAGCTCTGTCCTCAACAAAATGGGATGGTGATCCTTACATTCTGATTTCCCTGTATAAAGCCATTATCCGTTCCAATTTTGATAACTGCTCTTTTATCTACGGTTGTGCCTCTAAATCCCGTCTTTCTAAATCGGACATTATCCAAAATTCGTGTCTTCGGCTTTGTCTCGGTGCTTTCAAGTCTACTCCAATTCCAGCAATTCTCGCAGAGTCTAGCGCACCACCCCTATCTTTTCACAGATCTTATTTAGGTTATCGTTTCCTCACCAAGCGTCTTCCACGCACGCCCCGTACTCTTATTCATTACTATCTTTCTTTCAATTTATAAGAACTGGCGTTTTGCGCCTAGGAAAATCCCTATTTTGGCTTTCATTTCTTTTCGCCTTAGTTCCTTTTGGCCTTACACAATCTCAAATAATAATCTGCCTCTTTTTTTTCCTTTAGCTTTGCCGATCTCTGCTATTCTTCCAATGTTTTTTTTTTTTTTGTACCTTCACTTTCCAAAACCCTTCCTCAAGTAATAATTCAACGGGAATTCAACAGCATTATCAATTCCCAATTTCCGTCGTACATATATAACCATCTTCACGGATGGCTCTCCAGGGGACCTAATGGTGTTGGAGCTTCTTTTATCCTTCTGGATTTCAATTTATATGAATAATTTTGTCTTCCTTCTTTCTGTTCTAACTTTATAAACGAGCTAATGACCATCCTACGCTCTATTATCTTCATTTCTTCCAGTGGTCGGTTTTTTAATTATTTAGCTATTTCAGACATCATGAGTGTTCTATCAGCTCCCCTCAGTAGGTCTCCTCTTCGTAAATATTATATATTCTATTTTATTAATATTTATTTGAGCCTTCCATTTGTGAAAGTATTTTTTTAATTTGCCGGATTTAGTAGTTAATTTTAATTATGAAAAAAATAAAAGAAATTCGGATTTAGAGAAAATTCACAATTCGACAAATGTATAGAGTCGTTAGAAGAATAGAAAACAAAGCGGAAGAAAGAATCTGCGATGCTTTTGATTTCGATAAATTTAGAAATTTCTATAAAATCAGATTCCATTTTCTTTATTCGTACTACATTCTATGTAGCCGATTGAATCATGTCTAAATAAACGGGATATTTTGAAGTCAAATTATGAATCCAATAAATTCTGTACTGCCTCAGGAGAGCATTTTGGGGCCTTTGTTTTCTTTCATTTACACTGTGGATGAGTTAGAACTAAACAATATGCTGATTACTATACATTTGAAAACAACGTATTTTCTGTTTTTGTATAAATATGTTAGTCAATGTTAGTCTACAGAAGCAGCTACTGTTTTTTTTTTTTGTTTTTTTCTGCTGGAATGGTGTATAAATGATGAATAGAAATTAATGAAAATAAATCTGCACGTATTACATTCAATAATAAATTCGTACTGATCACGTTCAAAGGTGTCACATGTTTGAGACGTGTCAAGTGGATACTGAGTTTACATCTAGAAACCGAATATATTGGTTGTGCCAGAGAAATCTAGGAAAGTAAAGGCAAATCGCGTGAGAGAGGAACTTTCTCCTCTGCGTTCATCAGGACCGTTGGGTTTAACGCGTTTTGTGAACCTTAACTTCAGTATTTGGACAGCGTATGTTGTGTGAGACCTATTTTAATAGGTTTTTTTTTTTATTTCATAACGAAGTAATTTGAAGAAAGAATTGAATTATTTAGGCCCGCATCTTTGAAGCGTGATAATTTTGAAAGTGTTTAAGGCAAATAAAGAAATTTAGCTATTCGTAATATATTCGGGGCAACGTTAGAGAAAATTATTATAAATTTTTCTCGGAAAATGAAATGTAATTTTCGTAAGAATTTAATTATTGCCATCAGCCAGATCATCGAAGGTTTCGAGTAATTGCATGTCGAATTTCGTTTGTAGGAAAATAATATTTTCTTAATGAAGAGCACAGAGTCAGCGATCTTCGCACAGCAAACTCTGATAAACTTTCCCTTTTTCGGGAAAAGTACACGTTTATATTATAACTAAAGCTAAAGAAAACAACGTAAATAAACAGTTAAACTGTTGCAAAGAAAAATCACAGTTCCGATCTGGTTTTTTTTTTTTTTTTTTTAATTTTTGACTCACCGTTTAAAATAAACGTTATCGTACATAGAATAGGGCATAATCATCTGAATCACTTGTTCAAACAAAATTGTTTGTGTCACGCTGCTTGTTTTTATTCTTGTTGATTTGTTAACGAAGCGGAATTATGTGTTCATATTCCGCAGTCATCAATTACACTTGAACATGTATCCTCGGTAATTAGTTTATAGTGTAATTTAGTGTTTATTTACAGGTGTAAAATGAAATGTTTATTATTAAAATCATATTCAATAACGTTTTTTAAATCTGAAAAATAATTATCCGGTTGAGGAGGAATAATAAAGTTACTTAGGCGAGAGATGATAAATCGTATCATAAAAAATATAATCAATATTTCCAGAAATATTACAAATGCAATTATGTGTCGCAAAATTTTGTATTCCGCGATATTTAAATTGCCGTTTGCTTTTATTTTTTTCCGAATATATTGAAATAAATTTTTATGATAAAAGTTCGCGTCATATTTATAAAATATCAACTGTAGAAAAATAAATTTAAATATTATTACAAATACTTTAATGAAATGTCGTAATCGAAAAATATTGATTTAATTTTTATTTTAATTAACGTTATCGAACAATGTAACAATAAATATATCCCCGTATTTAAAGTATTTTGTATAGTTTTATTTTAAATGGCGTTCTATTAAATAAAGGTTGTAAAAAGAAAAAAAAATCTATATTATGTTATTTTTCGTCTAGGTTTTTTTTTTCTCCAGCTTTCTCCCATTTATATTCTGTTAAAAAAAAAAAAAAAAAGAGTAAAAAATGTATTTGTTTAACCGGAATGTTATAAAGTATTTTATTTGTTAGTTTATAAACTATTTTTAATAATTAACAATTTATAATTTTTCTAGCAGTTTGAATTCAATTGCGTACTTTTGGTGTGCGTTGTTCATCGCTAACCTAGTGTACTCAGCAACTGAAATAAGCAGTCTGCTTAAGACGATTCAGATACAACGTGAAATTTTCAGTGTTATCGATAAACATATTAGAAATGAAGAAAACCACATAAATTTAGTAAAAAAGTAAACATTTATTTTCATTATATCTTTCTATCATCTTATAGGGTCCTAAGACTGGTCTATTGCCATAATAATACTTTTCCAATATTCCCGATCAACACAGATCTTTCTATAGTTCCGAAGAACTGTTAAAGCGCGTGTCTTTTAATGTGGTTACGATATGTACATTTATATAAAATTAAATTTGATAATATAATTAATTATTTTCTATCTGTACGATCGATACTCGAATAAATAATATACGCTTATTTTTGATACTTGTATGTTATAACCGAAATCAAATAAAGACAGCGTTAAGTTTTAATGGTTTAAATTAGTTTACACCGCAATCGTTTTATAGTTCGTTTGATAATTGCGTTTTAGTTCAAAACAGAGGTCGGGAGCGCTTCCTTTAGATCACGAATTAAATGTTACTGTAACACACGGCTGCTTTATCGCATCAATCCGTGGTCGCTACAGCATTGCAATTTGAACGAGAAACTGTCTCGCAAAGTAAATTACTATTTCGTAATCGATTGCGATGATACTGCGTTCAGTAGGCCGATTCTAAATAACGCGTAGAAGAGCACAATAGCTGAATAAGCATTTTCAGCAGACGTCGAACTCTGACATGACGCCACAATATCGATTTTCAAAAAAACCATCGAAAAAAGGGTATCAAAAGTAAGTAATATAAACTAAAAATTCTTTACCTACCGTATTTAAAATGTGAAACGTTACATGCTACAGGAAATAAGCTGTTTTGCCTGAACTTTATTATTAAAGTAGGATTAATATATAAAAAAGATTTATTCGAAAAATTTTTAGTTTTCATTTTTTCGCTTTTATGAATAACAGTATAGGGGGTCCGTCCCCTATGAAACATAATCGCCCATTCGTATGAATTTTACATTCGGTTTACAGTAGAAGTGTTTATTATAAATACGGCACGCAACATATTTCGATTCTGCACTAACATTACTATATAGTTATGTGAATTCTAATTAATTCCCATGAAATACTTCACGCAACAACAGACTATGTAATAAAAATGCGGCAACTAATCTCATATATAATTTTTTGTTTTTTTTTGGCTTGATGCAACGCAGAATCAATTAAGCTTTCTACTATATACCGGTATATCTACTTATAAATAAGGAATAAATAGGAACAAAGAAATACCGAAGAAGAGAAAAAAACAGAAGAAGAGGAAAAAAACAGAAGAAGAGGAAAAAAACAGAAGAAGAGGAAAAAAACAGAAGAAGAGGAAAAAACAGAAGAAAAAGAAAATTCATAAAAGTAAATTACGAAGCAAAATAAAAGGGAAAAAAGCAAAATTTCTTCATAATACTAAACATCTGAAACTTTCATGGTGGATATGATTAGAAAAATAATTTACGGTAGACACCGTATTACACAGAATTCTTCTATTTTAACGTTTTACGTTTCGGAAGGCTTACACTGGCCGTCATCGGAAGGGAGTTCGTTTCTGATGATGGTCAGTGTATTAATAGTCCGAAAGCTGAGGTACCGAAACTGCAACAGTTTTAGAAAGGCTGATATTTTGACATTAGATTATGTAGCGGTTGTATATCCATAGCGTCAGTCAGCCAGTTTCACTAACACCTGGCGCGGGGGACGACTTCAGACTTGTAAAAAATATACCTGTACGTTGCAACTGTTTTATAAAATCTGAAAATTAGTTTATAGATAATTGGTCAACTAACAAACCATGCGGGGCTATAGTCAGTCAGCAAAATATTGTAACTTTGTTTGTGTGTCAGTCAGGAAAATATTGCAACTTTGTTTGTGCAACTGTTTTATAAAATCTGAAATTTCGTATACAATCAGCAAACATATATACGAAAAACTTAGCTAGTCACTATTTTTATGCAACAAACGCCGTTAGCGGCCGATAGAAGGACGCGCCACGCGCTTAATTTATATAGCGCGCTCGACCATATAATACTTGTATGTAATTTTTAAATATATTTTGTAATATAATAAATAAATATTCAATTGGAGATAGCAGATGTTTGTAAAGACAGTTACGGCATCGTTTGAGAGCAGTGTAGATAGCCTCGATGGAGAACAGTATAGGTAGCCTTGATTGAGAGCGTCGTTCGAGCTTATTAGGCTGATTACATATATTTTAAAAACCATCATTAATTTTTGTTTAACATATTTATATTATAAAAAATACAAAAATAACTTAATCAAAATCGTTTCTACATTCGTATGCTTGATCAGAG
Source organism: Icerya purchasi (assembly GCA_039619475.1). Taxonomy (NCBI): domain Eukaryota; kingdom Metazoa; phylum Arthropoda; class Insecta; order Hemiptera; family Monophlebidae; genus Icerya; species Icerya purchasi. The sequence continues at coordinate 488,590,806 of CM077115.1, forward strand.
TCATCATAATTTTTTTCGATGTCTGTAATTTCGAACTCAGTACCTGAAATTAAACTTTATATTTCGAAATTCTTTTTTGTGAAATCTGCAGGGCGTTTCTGTTCTTCTCCGGTCTCGTAGAGCGTGCTCGTTATCTTTAATAAAGGGTGATTGGTAGGCATGGGTAACTCCGGGTACATCCCTGGAATAGGCATGGGTAACTCCGGGTACATCCTCGGAATAGACATGGGTAACTCCGGGTACATCCTCGGAATAGGCATGGGTAACTCCGGGTACATCCTTGGAATAGGCATGGGTAACTCCGGGTACATCCTCGGAATAGGCATGGGTAACTCCGGGTGTATCCTCAGAAATACATCCGCGGTTGGACGCAATCGGATATATCTCTCCGACAACATGATTTGATATATCTCTGCTCCGAAAGGCGTCAGCTACGCGCGCAACTGTCAACATTTGCCTTATTACTGTTTCACGGAATTACGTTCATAGATTGCAGTATAGCGAGGTAATAGCGACGGTGTAATTTATAACATTTTCAAATCTGGGTGATCCATGAATTTAACGCCAGGTGTTACTTAATGTGGTGCGAACTAGCTATTTTATCAGGGACGTAATATTTTAGATACCGATCGAAGCACGTGTACTGTATGAAATTATGTTCAAGAACTAACCGAGGAGGACGATTCACTCGTAATAAATATCAACCCTAACAAAACTTTTATTTCTCCATTCTTTTTTCTTTACTTTAAAACAAGTTGCGGGTTCCGCAAGGCATACGACGGCCCATAAGTTTCCGACACTCTGCGCGTATTTAAGCTGTGTCATTTTGGTGTTTAAAATTTTAAAACTATTATTTTAATTAAATAAACTAAGTAATCTGGCGGAAACATTCCTTTAAGTGATGGCATTATCATCTAAAGAAATTAAAAAGGAACTTTTAAGCTTTATGGATTTCTATGGGATTTCAAAAGAACAATTGAAAAGATGAAATAGGGAATTATTCCAAATTAATAATAACATTGACATTGTGGATTATCTCGACTCGTTCTAGAATGTATAAAGTTATATATATTGAACTTGTGTATTAATCGAGTTTTTACTGAAACATTGTTCATTGATCAAATTTTCTGCGTCGTATTACCGTTTGAGATTTTTAAATCTCGAATAATCTTTCCATTACCAATATCTCCATTGGAGTCTTATTTAAAGTTGTTCGGTGGTGTAAATTTTTGGCTATGCACATAAAATAAACTCGGCTTCTGCGTGAAATACCCACAGTCGAATTCCTGTTTTTTCATAATTTTTGACGAAAGGTATTTTCGCAGTAACGGACAAATATGCATAACAATATGACCGTAGATTCTTAACGCATTTAACTACTAGGTAAAATCAGAAATTTTTTTTACCGACTATATCTGAACAATAAAATGGCATGCATTGCCTTGACTTAATATTATTTTCAATTAAATATAGGATGATTCCCCAAAAAAAGGTTTTATTTACAGTTGTAATTCAGAGAACGCGCTGGTTTCTTATCCATCATCAGGAACTATACTTTTTCCCGTTTCCGTTCGATCACAGAATCGGTTAAAATTAAAATTCCGGCACGTCAGAGCTGCACGTACAAAAGCACGAGCTTATAAAACGAACGAAACAAATGCTATTTCAACAAATAAGTTAGCAGCGATAAACCTAACGACCCCGAAAAAAAATCGATAAAGATATGAAAGCTCAGAAATTAAAAAACGATTGCCGGAATTATCGATGATTGAAGACTCATTCAACGGAAAACTGTACTCGGAAGAATGTATTAAAGTCAATACTACGAAATTATAAAAACCGGAAAAAGATAACTGAAATGGTGAATTTGATGTAGCTACAATTAAGGGTACACAGAATTAGTCTGTAGAGTAAGTTTAAAAAACCCAATAACCGAAAGCCACTATTTACTGACTTTCCTTGCCACGGGGTATAGCACAATTATTAATGAAGCTATCAAATTCAATGTCAAATTATACGCATGTAAAAGATGAGAAGCTGAATTCGTTGTCCAAATGTGACTCCTCTGTTTTTACCTTCGGTTCATAAAAGACGGAGTCTTGTAAACACTTCAGATAGTTCTTGGAGGCTGCATAATTAGTTAAAGCCCTGGCACATTCCTCGCAGAGTTCATGGCCTTTTTATTTAACAAAACCTGCTAAACATGTTCGAACAACTTCGAGGATAATTTTTTTTTAATAAATCGGCGGGTTAGCTGCTTCTGAATAATTTACTTGAATAATAATGCAAAATTGCTTATTTCGTGTCTCGTGTACTCTTTTGCATCTTAAATTTAGTAAAGATTTTTTAGTTTTGCTAAAACCGAGAAGCACAAATAATACTCTTTCTAACGTATTTTCGGAATTGATGATGTGCGTCTGTGTCATCATGTTATATTGTTGGCAAGTATGAAAACGTTTAATGAATGAACTAGAATTTTCGATGTGCTCGAACGTGACCAACTTGAATAATTAAATAACCCTTGCAAAAAGGTTCTGCTAAAATTAATAAATATAAAATAAATAAATTCCTTAATAACAAACAATAATAAGCATAAATTTACACTTTAATAAATATAAATATCTCAATTTAAGGAAACGTTTTTAGCCTATATCATCAGTTAACAACATAGAGGACTCTCCATTAAAACTAAAAACTCATTGCAGAGAAATAATGGGAGGACTACGTGCACATTTATATATATATATATATATATATGGGTACTTTGATTGTTTATATATTTTTACCGCTTTTGATTTATTCGTAAACGCTATTCTTTGATCGTACTTACGTATATACACGGGGTCCCATTACTTCTCTGCATACGTTTTTAGTTTTAATTGAGTGTATTCTATGTTATTAGCTGATGACGCAGCCCGATAAAAAGTTTCTTTAAATTGAGGTATTTATATTTATTAAAGTAAATTAATATTTATTTCCGTTTGTTAATAAGGGTAATTCATTTATTTTATGTTTATAATGTAGGGGAAAAGGGGGTAGCCCCGGCCATAGAAAATAATCGTACTTCGCGCGACGTGACTTTGAAGTTCGTGTGATCTTTGTATGTGTTTACGAATTATTCTACAAATGCCGACAGTTGAAGTCAATTGACCGTTGCATTCGGACGTGATTGAGTGCATTTTGTTTTTGGTGAACTGGGACCGCGTGACATCAATTATTTCGGAAACTACATTTATTGGACAAACTTTTTTATTTATTTATTTTATGTTGTTTACATATTGCCGTACTATTATCTTTTGTATATTTCAGTTTATATGAATGTGTAATAATCTGATTTTTAAACAGAATAATTTTTTGACAAAAGTCAAATCGGGTACCTCCGACCACATGTGCTGATGTTTATTATTCTTTATGTGTTTAACCTCGCAGTCAAAAATCATTTGTTGCAGTGTTACAAAATGCTTAAATTTCAAAAATAGAATTACAAATCGCGGAGACTAGAGTGAAAAAAAATATGAAAAAAGCAATTCAAGCCATCCTTGATAAAAAATGTTCTGAGAGAGCTGCTGCAGACCGATACGAAGTTCCACGTACTTCTCTGCAGGATCGTATCAAAGGTATAAAACAAGGTCTTCAGATTACTCTCAAGCCAAAATTAGGACGCTTTCAACAGACATTTAAAACTGAGTTTAAAAGATAACTTTGTGAGCATGTTCTAAATCTAGATAACCGTCTCGAAGTGAATTTTTGCGCCTTACCTTTAATTTGGCAGAAAAAAATAAAACTCCTCATAGGTTTAACAAAGACAAGCAAATGGCTGGAAAAGAAATTTTGAGGTTCTGCTTTAACTAATATACCGATTGAAGATAGATCTAGTCAGTCAACAATCCAGACTCCTAGTCCTCCAGCACCTGATAATAAACCAGGACCGTCAGAGCTATCTATCTGTGTCGTCAGCTGCCTTCCAACTTTATGAAGTAACACCACGTTGAACCAACAGCTAGCGTTCCAGTTGTGTCGTTAACAACCTTACAAGAAACAGTGCCAAGTGAAAGTGTTGATTTTGGAAATATTAATGATGTGTTTAAGGTTTTATCACCTCTTCCAGATGCCTGAAAGAAACGACTGGCTGTTAGGAAAAGAAGAACGCGAAAAATCGAGATTTTTACATCTTCGCCTTATAGAAAGGAATTATTAATGGAGAAGGCCAAGGATCCTAAAGCTGTGGTAAAGGTCAAAAGAAATATAAAAATGCAGGTGAAAGCGAAGAAGGTTCCATCCGAGCCATATTCGTAACATCAGCAGACGGAATGCATCGTTTGTGGTGAAACATTCGATGAGGATTAGATCCAATTCAAAATATGTCAAAATTAGGCTCACGAAGCACGCGTAAATATAAATCTATCCGATTTGTACTACAACAATGATGTATGTGTCGCCAAAAAACGATGTAGTCACTAAATACATAGATGGCCGGGGCTACCCAATTTCAAGTGGCTTTAATTCGAATTTGATAAAATTTTTGTTCAAGTTTTTAATATTTATCGCAAATAAATATAATGTTGATTATTTTTTTTGTAGTTTTCTTTGTATTTCTCTTAATAAATATAGTTATAATATCAAGAACAAAATATTGGCCGGGGCTACCCCCTTTCCCCTATTTCTTTTCTCTACGAGATGTTAAACCATTTGCAACATTTTTCTTTTTTTTTTTAAATTGAACAATATTCTCCTCTTTTTTTTGCAAACAATTATAAATTTACCATTCTTTATATTCGATTCATTACTCTACTAGCGTCCCCATATGGTTAATCTCTGGATGGATATCAAATATCCATTTCTTTGCTAAAATATTTTTTAAATATTTAATGCAATTTTAGCCGTCTAAACTTTTTATCAGTGTTTACAATTTCCTTATTCTGTCGTACGGGTTCTAAGAAAATACTTCGCTGAATTCGACTTTGCGTCAATCAGTTTACATCGTGTTCATGATTTCACTGATGGCTTTCTCTCTTTAATGTTATCGTATTAATTTATACTTTTCAATGGTATTTTCTTTTTCATTATTTCATAATTCGGGTTTTTTTTTGTATTTCTAATTTTTCATTTCCTTGACACTTCAAGTTCCACCATATCGACGCTTTCTTTTCTTACAAAGTTTGTCTGCAAAATATTTTAGAAACCCGTATTTCACTTTTTCTCTTTCGCTGACTTATTTTTTATATTTCTTCTTTCGCAAATCTTTTGAAATATAATTGTTACAGCTTACTGACGATTTCTTGTGCGCAGATTGTTAATATTAACTTAATGGTAAGTCTCCCATATTTGCTATTATTCTCAGGCAATTATTTTCTCCGCTTCTAGCTTATGTTTAACTTCTGTTCATTCATTCTTGAGTTCATGTAAATTCTACTTTATTTTTCATTGCTTTTTTAAACTTCAGATTTGCAATTATCGCGGTGTGATCTGTATCCGGGGACGTAACATGCATTTTTTCACTTGCTTCCTGTATCTACGTTTTACCAATATAAAATCAACTAAATATGTTTCTTCGTCGCCAAATTCAGTTTGCATCATGGATCGGCAATAATGAACTTGGTTTTCTTTTACTAAAAATCAGTTAAAACACTATTTTCGCGATGCATTTTTACTTCCCGGTTCAGGTTATTCTTTTTCCACAAACTCTGCCTCCGATGCGTTCCAATTTCCTATTATAATTACGTTATTTTTTGCTTTTGCGCTTTTCGTTTCTTTGCCCACATCACTGATAGGTTATCGCAGTCACTAACTGGAGAAAATATTTTTAGTTAGAGCAACCTTTAACTCGCGGTGTGTAACGTAAACTCGCGAATTTCTAGTCATCCGGTACTTATTTATCTTTTGATTTACCACGTTGTTTTGTCGATTTCTATTCTATTTCGAACTCTGGTATTCATTGCGAGCCATATTCTCGCACCAGCTTTGAACGTTTTATGAATACCAGCGCACTCTAATTCCAAACTGACGGGAATTTAAATTGTTTCTTGTATTTTGATACGTAACCAAACGCTAATGGAAGCTTGATAATGTTTATTAAATGTAACAGATTAGGAACTCAAACTAAACTTGTGCGGCGTAGTAAAGTTCATCAAGGCCGTCGCCAGCCGATGAGCCAGGGAGAGGCAAAATGAGTTGCTAACCGCCAGGGGTGGGGGAGTAAGATGATTAAAAAAGGATATGAGTTAAGGGGAAAAATAAAATTTATAAGTTGTAAAGGCTTAATATTTTATTAAAAACAAGAATAAAATTTTAATTAAAACATAATGTTTCCAAATTGTCCATGATAACGCGCCTATGAATACTCATCATGGCCAGTTGATTAAAAAGTTTCAAGGCTCCGGGGGGTGGGGGGGCAGCTGCCCCCCTGACGCCGTTAGCGACGCCCATGAAGTACATTAATATATTTAAATAGAATTTAAGTATAGCTGACTGAAGATTTTGGTTACAATTAATAGCTTACGGTGTAACGTCGAATTGATAAACGCTATTTCTTGCGTGGATATCAAAACAATATCCATAAAGAATTAGTAGCGGAGATGGTATTGTTTTTTTTTGCAAAACAACCAATGATTAAACTTTATAAGATCAAACATGTTTATTCGTATAAGATTATGTATTCTATTATTTACAATTAATTTTTATGAAAACTCCGTAGTAAATCATCATAATCTATGTACTAATAATAATAATAATATAATGACAACTGTTTTCATAAGATTACATAAATACACATATGAATAGTAGGTAAGAAGTTCATACTTTATAAACGTCTGCTTTAATTATACTTTTTTATTATATAAAAATCATGATATTATATTTTTGTAATATGTTAAGTCTGATTGTTGAAATTTTGTTGAATTTTCATCGAATTTTTCAAATCGCAAAAATTTTCGCCAATACGGTATGTTTTTTTGAATTTTTGAAAATAGCACTACCGACAGACATACATAAATCGTTGAATATTAATTTATGTTCATATAAAGCGGAACAAATAGTGGCATTATTATAATAAAAAGGAAAATTTCTATTTATTTATAGGTCAGCTGTTGCCGTTCTCAGCGCAATAAATCAAAAGTGAGTGACTGATAACGGGTAAAATATCACACATTTTTTTCCGATAACTAATGAATAATTTTATTCTGAATTCCAGAAGCATATTTCGCATTATGCTATACATATCAAAAATAAATATAAAATTGATCTTATTTTATACTTAAAGTATTAAATTTTATTTGTAGTACAACAAAAAGTCACGAAGAATTTGTTGGGCATCCGATCAACTCGTATAGCTTAATAAAAAAACTTACACTAGAATGGGAAGGTCTTAAAAATGCTATGAAATGTACTACGTTCGAAGGTAATGACAATGGTATTTTTTATACGTTTGCTGCAGTAAATAATATTTACAGCTTAAATTGTGAATTTTAAAATTCAATATTATTACTTCCGGTTGGTCGCTCTATTTAATTACTTACAACACAAGCATTATCGAACATTTCGTTCTTTCCCAGGAGTTAATGATTTTAAATCAATCAAGTTCTTACGTGAGTCTATTGATGACACAATATTCAGAATTGGAAGTATACAAGGAACTTTTGGCTTATTTGCTAGAGATATAGTTAATGGTCGATGGGGTACAATCGGATCGAATGGAAAATTGACTTGTTAGTAATCTCTATAATATGTATATATATATATATGTACAGTGGCGGATCCACGGGGGGGGATAGGGGACATCCCCCCCCCCCCAAAGATCTAAAGCCACTATGAAAAAATTTGTTATAACAGAGAAACTTAAGATTTGTATAAATGTTACTTATGGATTTAATTATAACTAATATTTAATACTGTTCTCTTCGATCTTTTGCCTTTCTTATTTATTTTTAATTTTTATTTTATAATGTAAATGAAAATAAATCAAAGATAAATATATATATTTTTTTTACTTGCTCACAAAGAAAGAATTCACATCGGATTATTAACAATGTAATGTGTCCATTACATTAGTCATATATATTTGTATAAAAATAATAATAAACAAAAAATAAATAAAAATAAAAATAATTTGGAATGTGTGGTGCGGGTGCGAGTGTGCGCGTGCATGGAACTGTTGTCGGTGGACCAGCCAATCAGCATCCTGCTGGAAACAAAAAGGATCTACCTGATTCGGCAAAATCCAGCGGTCACGGTCGAGTAGGCGTTCGATAATTTAAAAAAAAGGCGAGATGAAGATGTTAGCGAAAAAGGCAGTGGCAGCCTTATAGAGTCAGTCTCAGTTTTTACCTTCGAGCAAGCGGTCTCAGTTTTACCTTCGAGGTCAGCCTCAGTTTGATCGTCGGCCAAGTCAGTGAGTCAAGTCCCGTTTTACCGGTAGAGGAGGCTCCGGTTTTTAATTTTGTAGAAATACTTCCGTTTTGATTTCTCGTGGAAAAGTCGCCGTCTTGTTACTACGTTCGACATTCGTTAAATTTATTGTAAATATCGAAGTGACGCGAGTAGTGATTCTTGCTGTTCGGCAAAGTTTGGATTCGGATATGCAACTGGCCCTCAACGAAAGTGTTCGATAAATCTTCCTCGACCGATTCCGATTTCTGCAACGCAACCGACCGCCGAATCGCCATCAATAGATCCAGGATCACCGACAACAGTGATACGTATCATTCATATTCACTTTACATATATATTGTTGTGTATTTATAATTGCGCTATTTTCGGACTAAATATTGTTTTTTCAGCGGTCGACCGGTCCCGAAAGATAGGTGTGAATTTTGCTTAATATATTTTTCAGTAATTTCAATTCAATAGTTTTCCGTTCGTAATCATATAAAGAAAAAGTAAAACATTCTCTGATAAGCTTAAATAAAATCTAAACAAATCAAATCCACGAGCGTAAAACCTCGTGGTTGGCATCCCTGACCAGCAAGTTAACGTCTAGAACCGTTACAACAAAAATAAAAAAGAAGTAAAGTTTAATAACAATGCTATCTTTCTTACTATTCAAATTTTAAACTACCATTTTAGCTAGAATTTTATATTTTTTTTTATTTTTTACCTAAAAATAAAATAAAATTTAAATTAAATTGTAATAATTATGTATTTTTAAAACATTTTTAATTTTCTAAAGAGGTCGTTATTTGATTTTCTTTATGAAACAACGTATTTCCCAAATCTATTGCCTTCCACAGAAGATATTACGTAATTATATAACTTCCCCCCCACCAAATTTGCTCTGAAAATGTCAAACCATAGGGCTTAAGCTACAAATTAACGTGTCTGAAATCAAACAAACCAAACAATATTCCACATTTCACAAAAAATAATGGCGATAAAATCACTAATGTGACAGAGAATCTAAATTACTCCCTGTCCTTTCTTTTTCTGTTAGACAGTACTGACAAAGACAGCAACAAACAACGGACTCCTCTTGATACTTCCGCATGAAATAGCATTATAAAAAATTCAAAAAATAACAAAGCTGCTGGACCTGACGATATTACAAATAAGATACTAAAATTAATCCAAAAGATCTATCTAAAACTCCTTCCACTCTTATATCTAAAAAAAAATCATCTCAAATGTAATCCTACTTTATAAATCAAACAAAGATGCAAATCTCATAATCTTCTATCGCTCAATATGTCTTTTAAATACTGTAAGCAAAATTTACGAAAAGCTATTAAAAAAGTAGGATAACTTGTCATCTGAACTCAACAAAGTTTTTAGATAAAAGACAATTCGGATTCGGACAAGGTCTGTCCACAGAACATGCTGTGAATTATGCGATCGGCAAGATAGCAGCAGCCTTAAGAAAAAATACCCCAACAAGACAATCTAGCTTAAATGGTAAATCAAACCGAAATCAGTCACATTTGCGTCTTTCAGAAAAAATAAATAAAAAATAAAAAAATACAACAAAAATATTATTGTCTACTAAATAAGCACACGACACATAACCCACCAGATCATGCAGCATTAAGTTTCTCAAGCCGGCTATTGTTTCTTTAATGAGACTAAAACTTGGTCATTCTCTCCTTCCCTCTTCTCGTTTTTCCTTTTCTCTTTCACCTTCTCCCTTTTGTCTTCTCCACTCTACTGATCTTCCCTTTATATGTGACCCCAACCGTATCCTTTTTGAATGTCCTGCTCTTTTTCCCGAGTGCTCTCATCTATACGCCGAACTCTTGGTGTTGGATCTTCCTACCCCTTTCAATGTTTCCTTTATCCTTTCCTTCCCATCTTTAGCCGTTATTCCCCTCCTACTCTCCTTTATACTCTATACCTCCAATCGCCTCAGAATCTGAGTAGGTGATCTAAGCTTATGTAGTTGGGTCAATGCTGGGCATCAAACCCATTTAAAAAAAACAAAAAAAAAAAAAAACAACAAAAAAACCCCGATATAAAAAAAAATTTTAATTTATTACTTAAGTTTTATTTTAAGAGGGTTCTAAGTCAAGATTAAGCCTAACGTTGTACGCAAACTCGTATTGTAAAAAAAAAGCGCTATTGAAATACAGTTCTTAATCAAAAAAAAAATTCCCCCCCCCCAAATGTCTCTCTGGATCCGCCCCTGATATGTATGTATATGTACGTTTACACGTTATATTATAATTAAGTACATTCTTTTAACTGAATCAAAGTTTATAAAGTTTACTTGCAACTTATATATATAATCATTGCTGAGTACAAAAATATGAGCTATATGGAAGAATTATTTGGATCAGTTCATTAAAAAGTAACAACTCAATCTGCTAATATATTCGTATACATTCGTGTATATTCGTATTCTTTCATATTCCAACAGTAATGTAATTTTACATATTTTCTAGATCTTTGTTAAATATTATTAAGGAGGCAAAATAATTTTATCCGTGTTTCTTAATAAAGTTTAAATTTCTATATATAGATACAGTTTTATGTTAGATTTTAATATTATAACATTCGTGAATTACACTTGTCCTTTCGATGCATTTCAAAGAAAATTTCCATTATGATAAACCTCGTTTAAAGAAGCGTGTAATTGTTTCGTGACGACTTCCCTACACGAAATGCAAGTAGATGCCAATCTGACAAAGCTGTCAAATCGGTTACTTCGAAATATTTTGTTTTCGCTGTTTACCTGCAAATTTATTGGCATAATATTTATTACTAAATTTGTCGAACAAGAATTTTTTTTTATAAATGCCTGAGGTAACAAAGGAAATGTAAAATATTCTATAAAAATTTACGGAATAATTTCGATACCGAGTATAAAAATAGATATGTCTCGAAAGCTTTTTGCATATATTTTGCGAGTAAAATGGCTGTGCTAAATTTCTCGAAAAAAGGAATTTAGCAAGATAAATAAACAAATAAATAAATAAAATTTGGATAGTTCTGTACACTTAAATTATTTAAAAGATCGTTCAATTGTGTATCAACGTTGATCTTATACTGAATTTATACAAATCTTTATAGTATTCTGTTGTAACTGTACTTTTGCTTCCAAAAATTTTCGATTATTTCCAATCCAAAAATTTCTTTATTTTTTTCTAATTTACCATGTCTCCTAATTTCTGCAAAACATCATCAGAAATAAATGTATTACACATTAAGAATCGGAATTTTCTATATTTATAAATATGGTTAAAAACAAAAGCAAACTGATAATGGAGAGATGAAAACTACTAGTCAAATATAATCACAGAAAATTGTAGTTTAGAAAATATAAAATATAGCCGACATGTTTCGGAGTTACGTACTCCATAATCATGGCAGTAAGTCTTTACTTTCTTTGCGTTCATTGGTAAATGTAACTGACCACTTACTTGAGGACAATTTGCGAATCAGTTCTTTCAGACTATTTCATTGGTCATTCACACGGTACGCATACACAACCATCTAAGGTAATCAGGTAAATAAGGGTTTTGAACTGAGCAATGGTGCAGTAAGAAATTTTTATACCGACTTTTTTTTTTGTGTGTGTGTGTGTGTGTGTGTATAAAAGCAAAATAACTCAATTGTATCTGATTTTTCGTTAACCATCTTCATTTGCTCTTTTCCTGTTCAAATTAAAATCTAAACTAAAGATGTATGTGTACAAATAAATGAATATTGCTACATTAAAAATTGATTTTCTGCTCAGAATCTGGCCCCTCGCTCCGTATCTCGAACTCGGAATCGGTACGTTTGAAACAAATGCGTTCTTTATTTCATCGTTTTTCCAATCACAACCCTAAATCTGTTTCTAGTGCGGTCTTAGAAAACCGTTGTATTTTCCTCTTCGTTTTTCTATGAAATTGTATCTATCGTGACACTATTCTGTTGGGCCTGTTGAAATTTTTCGCTGGTATCAAATACTACCGAATTTTTGTCCGTGAAAATTGTCCAGTCAGCGATTTTTTCTTGATATTTTCGATTATTCCGATTTATGAGTCATCGCTGGGTTTTTTTTGAGTAAAAGTAAATAAAATTTATTGAACAAGCTGAACTCGGTAAGTATTAAACTGAAACATTTTAACAAATATAATTTTGAAAACCATCAGTGCAAGAATTTTGTTACTGTGGATAAAAAATTATAACTAACCGTTAAAATTTAGTCTTTATTATTATTATTAAGATTTATTGAGATTTACAAGAGTAGATTATTGCATAATTTTAAACTGAATAAATCGTTACAGTGAGCGTGTATGAACATAATAATACTGTTGCAGATCAGCAATGTTCTAAAATAGGGAGATATTTTTACCACAATATGAATTACAAGCTGGCTTCTGAATGGTTGGAAGTGAGCTTCGAACTCTTTGAAATGGAGCAAGTAAATGAGGAAAAATTAAAAATGGATTTAATATATATGCTGGCGAAATCACTGTTCATGATTGGTACGTATTTTGTTTTTAACTTGTCTATTTTTTATAATTGCTTTTTAGTGACATTTTTCGCGCGTCAAATCTGCCTTAGCCCTTTCGAACGACGTGACATTAAAAAAAAAGAAGAAAAAAACGTTTACATTTTTGTACAGAAAAAAAAAAACGTAATAGTATTGTGTATATATATAATTTTAAAAAAAAATTTAATCGCAGGAAATGAAGAGAAAGCGATAGACTATTTGGAAATTCTTTCATTAGTTGATGATGACGTCAACTTGTTTACGAAACAATTAGAAGATCATATTAAAGAAATAACCGATATACCTTATTTAGTATCGGTATGTATACGTCATTTGGTAATAAAGTTTTACGTATAAAAACAAAGCTTTCAATTAAAACCTTTTTTGCAACGATATTATTATTAATTTTTAACGTTGCAACGTATCTTACAACTGAGCAGCTCCTGCTTTTCAGAAGGTGAATGTCACTAAAAAACTTTGTTCTTGGTGTTGCGAAAATTACTTGTTTAGAATTAGTATGCCGAAAGCCCAAAGTCTAGCTTCGTCTTTATCATACCCTGCATGTAAAAGTTATCATTCTGACGTCGTCCGGTTGTCGATTTGTGACAACAGCGAACCTTTAATTTTGAGCAGTTTAGTACTCTTAAAACTGTTCCCGCGACCAAACAGTTAATGCAGCCGTGCAATTCCAAGTATTAATTTGTGCGGAAAATGAAACTAAAAATGTTCGCATCATTAATGCCCATCATTTTTAACAGTGTTATCTACAAAGTAAATGATTATAATTGATTGAAAATTATGTTACGAGCGCTAATTACTTACAATTTTCAGTTTTCATTTTCACGCACGAACGGACAAGTGAAATTTTCTGATTATAGCATCTGAGTATCTACAGCAGTTTTAAAAAACCGTTTGGAACCAGAAGTTCTTTGCGCAGCATAAATCGCGGCCTGATGACGGCAGTCTCGCGAGAATTCTATATAAAAAGACGCGATTGCGATATTACACCGGGAACTAGTGTCGTTAACTATGTTTCAACCAAAATCGAACAACTATAAATATAAGCCAGAAAAAGTCCTTGAAAATAAAGATAGAAAACTGTAACAGAACAATATTAACAAATAAAACAACAAAATATAATGAAGCAATTATATTATTAGTAGATTATGAACTTGCACTAACAAGGAAAGCACTCGAACCCGAACTCACCGATTTTAATGAAATTGATATATGTTGTAGAACACAAAAAAATAAAAGACCCGTGTTTTTTTTATATCTGCTAATAAACGTTTTAAGGGGGTGAAAACTAACCCCAAAGTTAGCCAAAAAAACCGTTTTTTCTAAATATCTCGACTAGCATTTAATATTTTTTGGTAAAACAAAATGGAGATTACTTCTTTTGGAAAAGCAAGTAATTCATGATGATTTGAACAATAAGGGATGCATCCCCTATTTTATAGGGGTTAAAAACCCATATTTAATTCATTATTTTGATGATAAAAAATGATAAAAAATCTAAAAATAATTTTTTAATTAATAAATTGAAAAACTGAAGTTGACCTGTTTCGGCATTTTCGTTAATTTTAACCCCAAAAGGGGTAAACCACCCTTAACAGTACCCCAACCTAATCTCACCGATTTCAATGAAATTGATATATGTTATAGAATACAAAAAAATAAAAGACCCGTGTTTTTTATATCTGCTAATAAATATATTAAGGGGGTGAAAACTACCCCAAAAGTTGGCAAAAAAAAATCGTTTTTTCTAAATATCTCGACTAACACTTAACACTTTTTGTTAAAACAAAATGGAGATTACTCCTTTCGGAAAATCAAGTAATTCATGATGATCTGAACAATAAGGGCCGCATCCTCTATTTTATAGGGGTTGAAAACTCATATTTAATTTATTATTTCGGTGATAAAAAATGGTAAAAAACCTAAAAAAAAATTTTTAACTAATAAAATGATAAAATGAAGTTGCCCTGTTTCGGTATTTTTGTTAATTTCACCCCTAAAAGGATAAGCCACCCCTAACACAGAAAAACCAAAAATATTCAAGTGATCAGATTTTGAATTCAATTCGTATACAAGGGTTTTCGACGTCGCTGATTACGAATCTGATATTATTTTTTTTTTTTTTTTTAGTATGTATATTTAATAAAGTTACAAAATAGAAATTGCACCAACTACAACGTACAATAGCGACATTTGTGCATCCTTCTATTTCACAGTGCGTATTATAAGAATCTCCAAAACTAAAATCTACAGGATTTCAAATTTATCCGCTCTTTCATCTACATAACCACTTTTATACCAGAAATATTTAAAAAGATCCTCATATCTTGGTAAAGACAATTGGCTGTGAACCAGTGATTGAAGTTTTATAATATTATTTCTAATATGAAAATTTAAATCACAATTTATTAAAATTACGTCAGAGAATTACGAATAAAATTGTTAACCTGAAGAAAATTCCTACTGGAACGACGGGGAAAATTCAGCCACTTGATGTTTTTGGATTCCGGATTTCGAGAAGTTATGTTTGAAAATTTTCTGATGTAATTTTAATGGATTGTGGTTTAAATTTTCATATTAGAAATAATATTATAAAACTTCAATCACTGGTTCACAACCAACTGTCTTTACCAAGATATGAAGATCTTTTTAAATATTCCTGGTACAAAAGTGGTTATGTAGATGAAAGATCGGATAAATTTGAAAATCTTATAGATTTTATTTTCAGAGATTCTTATGATACGCATTGTGAAGTAGAAGAATGCACAAATGTTGCTATTGTACGTTGTGGTTGATGTAAAAAATCATTGTGTTTTGAACACTTCTATGAAGATTACCATTACTGTCGAAATTTCGTTGAATAATATGATGTATACTTACAATGAGATAAAATTCAAATAATTTTTATACTACTTTTAATTTGTATCATAAATGTTCGTATCCATTTTCTATTTTATAACTTTAATAAATATACATACTAAAAAAAAAATAATAATATCAGATTCGTAGTCAGAACGTCCAAAACCCCTGTGTACGAATTGAATTCAAAATCTGATCACTTGAATATTTTTGGTTTTTCTGTGTTAGGGGTGGCTTATCCTTTTAGGGGTGAAATTAACAAAAATACCGAAACAGGGCAACTTCATTTTATCATTTTATTAGTTAAAAATTTTTTTTTAGGTTTTTTACCATTTTTTATCACCGAAATAATAAATTAAATATGAGTTTTCAACCCCTATAAAATAGAGGATGCGGCCCTTATTGTTCAGATCATCATGAATTACTTGATTTTCCGAAAGGAGTAATCTCCATTTTGTTTTAACAAAAAGTGTTAAGTGTTAGTCGAGATATTTAGAAAAAACGATTTTTTTTTGCCAACTTTTGGGGTAGTTTTCACCCCCTTAATATATTTATTAGCAGATATAAAAAACACGGGTCTTTTATTTTTTTGTATTCTATAACATATATCAATTTCATTGAAATCGGTGAGATTAGGTTGGGGTACTGTTAAGGGTGGTTTACCCCTTTTGGGGTTAAAATTAACGAAAATGCCGAAACAGGTCAACTTCAGTTTTTCAATTTATTAATTAAAAAATTATTTTTAGATTTTTTATCATTTTTTATCATCAAAATAATGAATTAAATATGGGTTTTTAACCCCTATAAAATAGGGGATGCATCCCTTATTGTTCAAATCATCATGAATTACTTGCTTTTCCAAAAGGAGTAATCTCCATTTTGTTTTACCAAAAAATATTAAATGCTAGTCGAGATATTTAGAAAAAACGGTTTTTTTGGCTAACTTTGGGGTTAGTTTTCACCCCCTTAAAACGTTTATTAGCAGATATAAAAAAAACACGGGTCTTTTATTTTTTTGTGTTCTACAACATATATCAATTTCATTAAAATCAGTGAGTCCGGGTTCGAGTGCTTTCCTTGTAAGTCGAATTATTAGATATATGGAGAATTAAAGCAAATGTGGAATCTAAAGAAAATAAAAGCAGTGCTACCGACAGCGAGAAATTCGAAAATATAATTGATTTTAAGTTACCGCAACATCACCTAGTTTTGTTTTTTTTTATTAACCCTCCCTTTGGGCATGTCAATAAAGGACCTTCGTCCAGAAACGACACGACGGCGAGAAGGATCAGTTAAATGTAGAGTCGGTATCAAATATTGATAAGATAAAAGAACTGAGGATAGGAACAACGGAGATGGACGAAAACGATAAGATATACGAAGCGCAATAAGGATTAGGGAGTTTGAGTGATAACAGATCGGAGTACAAAAAGAAGTGCGTTCGTTCACGAGGGATGGACATTTAAAGAAGATATGGTCGGAATCGTAGATGGTTTCGTCGTTAGGATGGAGAGGATAATTAAGGGAAAGTGCTAGACGAAAACGAAAACGTGAGGAAGGGAGAAGAGTATGATTGAGACGCAAACGGATAATGAGAGACAACAACGGAACGGCGAAGCGAAGGAAAATCGTAAAACCAAGGCCGCGTGGAAAAATTAAGTTGGATGGAAAAATAAAAGGAAGGCTGATTAGGAAAGGGAGAAAATCTGACCAAAATATAACATGAAACTTTTTATACAATGGGAGTAAATTAGAAACGGGAATTTTAGAGAAAATAGAGCGGGAGGATACAGCAATCTGAGCCAAGGAATCTGCCATTTCGTTACCCTCTCTATCCCCGTACGACTAGAGACCCAAAGCGTATCAATGCGGATAGCATGAAATGAGAAAAGAGTGTGAATGCGAATACGGAGGTTAAAAACGTCAGAGGAGTGAGAGGGGAAATGTGAGGAAATAACTTTCACAGCACACGTGGAGTCGGAGATAATTAAATATTCGGAAGAAGAACGATGGGAGGAAATATAAATTATGGAACGTAGAACGGCCATTAACTCGGCCGTAAAGATAGTACAAAAAGAAGGGGGACGAAAAGATTCGGAGAAATTAATGCTGGGAAGGATGAAAGAAGCTCCAACTACATTAGGCTCCTTCGAACCATCCGTAAAAATAGCCATATGGGAAGGAAAACGGGATTCGATATAACTATGGAATTCCTGCATAACTGCTGTATTAGAAAGGGATTTGAAGGAAGAAGCTAAATGTAGAATACATTGGGAGGATTGGAGAGATCTGCAAATTTGAAAGAAAAATATGGGAAATTATTATAAGAAATAGTACAGGGTGAAAACAGCCGCAAAGCAATGTGGACTAGGATCGGAATTTTCTTGGGAGTAAAACGCCAGTTTTGCAGAGCAGAAAGGTGTGACGGATTATAAGTCTAGAGGATGATAACGGTAAGCGTTTACATAAGAAATGATATACTAAATAGGATCCGAGGTTGAAAAGGAGAGGCGAGTTTGACTTAGCGAGAACTGCTGGTATTCGAGAAAATCTAAGAGCATCAAGGCAAAGACGAATACAAGAATTTTTTGGATTATATCCAGCTTGGAAAGAAGTAATTTTAAGGCAGAGCCGTAGTTAAAGGAACAGTACTCGAATTTGGAACGGATAATCGACTTGTAGAAGGAAATGAGGAGAAAAGGATCGCCTCCCCATTTTGTCGAGGAAAGAACTTTCAGTGGGTGTTCAGTATTTTAAGGGTAGAAGAGGAAACTGAAATTAATATGTTCATAAAAGGACAGACACAACTATTAAGGAATACACCGAGATAGTAAAAGCAATCCCTACAAAGGATAAGTTTGGAATTTAAGGATACAGGGATTAAACGGACGTAGAGAAAAGAGACAATACAAGTAGATTTAGAAGGGGAAATAGAAAGGTTCAAAGAGGAAAGAGATTGCTCCAAAGTAGCTAGAGACGAATTGACTTTTTCGTTTGCGTCTACAATATCGCTGGATGAGGAAAAGAGAAGAATGTCATCGGCAAAAATAAGGAAGAGGAGTTCATAGAAAGAGAAGCAACAGAAATAGTATAGATATTAAAAAGAGTAGGACTAAGGCAAGATCCCTGTGGAAGACCGCGAGAAACAACTCTTGTAACCTCGAACGAGGAGGAAGACAGGAGAATAGTACGATTTAACATCAAGTTAACAATGAGGGAAAAGAAATGTATCAGGATGTTAACTGCTGTCATTCTATCTCGAAGAGTAGGGAGATGGGCATTATCAAAATCACTGAAAACATCAATAAAAGTAGATAATGTATATACTGAGATTATCGATGAAAGATTTATAGATGTAGAAAACAAAAACACCTAGTTGATAATGTATGAAAAGTAATCCCCGGCGGGTACCATGCGAATATTCATAGATGAAATCAAAAATTGATACTTACTAAAATATGGTTGCATTAACCATAAAATATTTCTAGTACAAAACTGGGGCCGTCGTCGATAATAATAGTAATAAAAGAATAGAACGCGGAGGGAAATCGTAATTTTCTTTGAAAAGGCTGTCACGGTTTTGCATCAATTTTTCTAAATTTTCGTGACATGTACTTGTATGAAAATTTTTAGAGGGACCGGATTGATTTCGAAACTTTATGACCTCATTTACGCTTGCTTTATGTGTACATATGTTTCTTGCAATATCTTTGCATATACAGCTTTCTATAATTGGTACGGCTTACAGCGGAATATAGAAACAGTTTTCTCGTGCTCCTTACCGGACAAATTGTGAAACCGAAATTGTGTATTTAACGTTAGATGTAACGATGCAAGATAAAATATAAAAGGACAGCGTAAAAGGTCGTCGTAAACGGGGCAGATTAATAAAACTTTCACATTGGCGCATAGTGCGTTTGCTGTGCGGTACTATAACTTGTGGTACAACGGTGAGGATGTGGCCGATTAAAAGGCGTCAACATATTTTATTAACAAGACAGCGCGTACAGAAATCGCATTTGGCAACATATGGCGAACTAGGGAGACAGAGAGAGAGAGAGACAGAGAGAGAACGGAATTATTAGAACGGTGATAGAGGCAACTGCGAAACTATGTTCCATACTGGGAAGGGGAAATTTACAGTATCAGATAGCCTCAGAATGAGTTAGAGATTGTTCATGGATCTTTTGAGAGATTAAAATGATGCGGCCTTGTTGTATTATAAATTGAACTGAATGCAGCAAAAGTTGAGACCTATCTAGGCTACCAGGAGCATGCAAATGACCGTTTTTTTGTTTCCTCTATTGAACATGTTCATCAGTGTAAGCACACTGCCATTGAAATATAAGGAAACATGTTCCCACACTTACAAGTTTTTGGATTATGCATCAGCCTCTATGTTACTTCGAAGTCCTCGGACAGTAACTCCGGGGCTATTTCAGATGAATCAGATTGAAGTGAATCGATCAGAAGCGCATAAATTCGTACTGTGTCCATCTGTGTTTGTAGCTAGTGCAGGAATCAAATAGCGGAGAGGACGGCTTGATTAGCAGTCACGAAAACTGCACTAAAATCTGTCTAATAATTTCATTAGTAAAGCGACTATCAACACCCTTAACAAGGTGTCAGGGTTTGGGAAATTAAGGTTCGCATCGTACTAAGCCCAACGATGAGAGTAGGCATTTCCCAGATTTCTCTAGTATATCATCCAGTATAGTCGATTTCGGATTAAGCGCGCAAGGTCAAAAAATAACGATAATTTTCACTTTTCGGTAAAAATTCAAAACAATTTCCATTATTAGAGAGAGTATTATCTTCCGATCCGTGAAATACTTTTGGAATTCAATTTTTGGAAAGCTTTTGTCTCTTTCAGCGATGCTCTTATAATTTCACCTAGGCTTGAAAAAATGAGATTGTTCTCTAAGGTTCTCTTGGTTACAAAAGGTACACGAAGCCGTGCCTGGGGAACATGGACGCTGCGGCATCATGACAGCATTGATTTTCACGTGTGAGCAAAAATCGCATTATCGTAGTCTCTTCTTCTTCTTCTTCTTCTTCTTCCTTAAACCCCCGAAAGAGCGCAGTGATGTTATGAAACAGCCGCGTTCGTCACCATCCTCCATGCTAACCTATCTTGAGCCGTCATCAACGCCTCATGCAGGCTTAAGTCAATTAACGATTTTAGTTGATCAGTCCAACGCGTTCTGGGCCTTCCTCTTTTCCTTCTACCATTGACTTTTCCGGTTATTACCAGGCGTTGTAATGAATTTGTATCTCGCGCCACATGTCCAAAAAAACCCAAAAATCTTTTCCTAATCCTGCTGGATAGACGCATTTGTACATTCAATTTATTGAGGACATATTTGTTGGTTTTTCGGTCTAGCCACGATATTCCTAATAGTCTTCTATATGCCCAGGTTTCAAACCCGTTAATTCTGCTGATGCATTCAGCGGTAAGGGACCAGGTTTCACAGGCGTAGGTGGCGATAGAAAAAACTAGACTATTTAATAAATTTATCTTTGTATTTAATGACAGTGCTTTATCCTTCCATATCTTTGAAAATCTGGTTACAGCACTGCGCGCTAGTGTTAGTCTGCGTTTTATATCTAGTCGACAGTTTCCGTTCTTTGTTAATATTGAACCAAGATATATAAAGTTCTTCACGACTTCGAATCCACATAATTTGTTTTTCGTATTGCTTCCTTGATCGATTATCATTATTTTAGTTTTAGATCTGTTAATAAGTAATCCATAATCTTTACATTGGTCTTCTAGTCTCTCCATGAATTTTATCATAATTTCTTTAGAGCTGCTTATGATAACAATATCGTCAGCGTATCTTAAGTTATTAATTGTTTTGCCACCTATCGAGATTCCATCATTCCAATCGCTCAGTAGTTGTCGCATGATATATTCAGTATATATATATATTAAATAATAATGGTGACAGTAGACACCCTTGCCTCACACCTTTTCTTGGCTTAAAATTACAAGATTTTATATTGTTCACATATACAACCGCCGAGCTGTTATCATATAACTGTTTTATTAGATATAGTAGGTGTTCAGGTGTTCCCATCTCTTCTAATATAGGCCATAATTTATCCCATTTGATAGAGTCAAATGCTTTATGAAAGTCTATAAAGCCCATATACATTGTCACATTAAATTCGCGGGCCTTCTCTATTAGTTGTCTAGCATTAATGATCTGATCTCTAGCACCTTTGCCTGGCATGAATCCAGTCTGTTCCAATGAAATTTTCTTTAGTAAAAACGATTTCAGTCTGTTATTAATAATTGAAAGCATAATTTTACTGGAGTGAGACATTAATGCGATCAGTCTGTAGATATTGCATTATAATGCGGATCATTTTTTACATATTGGTATCATTGAAGTAAGGCACCAGTCATCCAGCCATTTTCCTGTCTCCCATATCTTGCAGCACAGTTTGTGAAAAAAATCAGTTCCGACCTCGCCCATAGTTTTAATTATTTCAATTACAATACCATCGGGTCCTACAGATTTGCCTGTTTTTAATTCCGCAATGGCTCTTTCTACTTCTATTCGCAATATCGGCGGTTCAAGAGTTAGTATCGTACTCTCTAAAATACAAAAACCATAAAACCGTAAATTGTTTTGCCGCAAATCCGAGCTTTTTTTTTTTTTTAAGACTACGCATTAACCGTTTGATAGCAGACTCGCGCCAAAAACAATATTTAACATTTCTATAACATCGTTGCATTTTATTTTGTTTTTATAGTAAAATTTAATTCAAATCTTCCGATCTATTTTTCTAATAAGTAAAAATTACGGATCGTGCTAAAACACATGTAACTTCTTCGATATATAGTAGACTTGGCACAATTATATAAAATCTGGAAAGACCAGTGTGTTAATACAAGAACAAAACAGAGACTGGTAAATGCTCTCGTGTTTTCAATATTCCTATATGGAGTAGAAACATGGACCCTGCGAGAAGCTGATAAACGAAAAATTGACGCGTTCGAGATGTGGACTTGGCGAAAAATGCTGAAAATCCCATGGACGGCGAAGCGCGCAAACAATTCCATTTTAGACCAATTAAACATAGAACAACGTCTCTCGGCTACTTGTCAAAAGAGAATTATGAAATACTATGCGGTCATATACCATGAGAAGAGAAAGAGATAGCCTTGAAAAATATATTACAGTGGGTCCAATAGAAGGAGCAAGACCTCGTGGAAGACCGCCTCGACGATGGATAGATACAATAACAGCACTAAGCGATCAAACGCGAACCATGACAATGAGAAGCAGCCAGAATAGAAGTCGCTGGAGACAACTAGTACTTGGTAGATTAAAATAGAGGTCACGATGAGCAGCTATTGCGCAAACGACTATGAAGAAGAAACATCTGATACCGCTACAATTATACAGTTGTCAGATTTTTTTACCAAAACACACACATAAAAAAAAAAAAAAAAGAAATAGCGCGAATTGAACTATTGTAACCATCACAAAATTAACAAATTCCTGTTATTTTTTGAACACACCTCGTATTCAAGGTAAATGTTGAACATGTATAACTTCTAGCTTAGTAGCTGAACATTTCAACTACTAGGCTGTCGCACGTTACCTTAATACTTTTGCAGATTGCCGTACGTGTTTCTAGTCTATTATTTTTTATTTTGCAATAACTTTAGCAACGAAAAAAGTAATTTATAATAATTTATTTCACTATAATAAGTATCGATTACAATTACACCATCAGACAATAGCGTGAATTTATGTTTGCAAAAATTATTGATGAAGGCTTTTAGATTGTTCCCGTACCAGTTGAAATGCAATCAATTATGTAAAAGTTTATTAGAACACGATCATCATTCCGTTTTAAAATGCCGATACAACCATGAAAACAGTCACTTCTTGAAACTGGCGCCGTTGAAAGAGGAATTGCTCAGTTTGAATCCATTTATAACCATATTCAGAAATGTTCTGAGCGAACGCGAGATTGATATTATAAAGAACATATCTAGCGATGCGGTAAGGCTTTACAATTCAATTTACGACCATACTAAGCATGTTCATTCGCTGAATAATGATAGTAAAATCGAAATTTAACTTTTTAGAATCATGCCCACGTATATATATATATATATATATATGTATCTTTATATTTATATATATATATATATATATATATATATATATCTTTATATTTATATATATATATATATATATATATATATATATCTTTATATTTATATATATATATATATATATATCTTTATATTTATATATATATGTGTGTGTGCATTTATTTATTTTTTAATAATAACGTTATTCAAGCACAGAGGTACTACGAAAAAAACGTTATGAAGAACTGTTATGGAATATGTATAATTGAAGTTGTGCTAAAAATTGTTAGGCAACCCGTAAATTATTATTTCGGCATGGATATGTCTTACGGCTTGAGGTCTTCCGACAAAATGTGTGCGTTACTAAAAAGGTTTCACGTGAAAATGCGTGCATAATTCAAAAGTGTTACCTTAATAATGTTATCACAGCGAGAAATTTAAAATGTTTACATTTTTATTTATATTTGCACAGTGATAAACATGTTATTTCGTATTTTTACTAAAACGAAATAGCCGCATATCTGAAAACGACATATTCATGCCATAAATACGGAGGTACTGGTTTAATTTTGACATACCGGTCTTTTCTCGGCGGCTTATTATTTTTTCTCTTTTAAGAATGAAGCCCTTTGAAATTTACTTCCTTCTAAACGTTGTAGAATAAAAAAAACTACCATCTAAGGGTGAATAATACCCTCAACTAACGATCGAAAAAAAAAAAAAAAATTATGTTCCCATTTTTGTAGCGAGATGCGAAGGGATCAAGTTTTATATATGACGATTTCTTCTCCCTCATCGTTGTCTTCCTTCGAGCTTTTCGTTCTTCTTATTCGCAATTTAATTTACAAATTAGTCCTGTTCCATTTTATCCAAATACATATAGCGTGTCCTAGCCACACTGGAATTGAGAGTAAGGAGGTGGCCGATTCTTTGGCTCGCTTAGGGGATCCCAATGGACACTCTCTTCATAAATTTCCGGCTCACAATATTATATCCAGGCATCATAAATAATTTGCGGACAGCTGTGTTAAGAAATTAAATATATTTGTTAACAAAAATGAAACAAATCGGCTTAACGTTTCGGATGGATTACACCATCCATCATCAAAAGTAACCTCAGATTATAGAATAATATTTATTTTTCCCTTTTCTCCAATCCGAATTCCTTTTTCTCCCACCAGTTAGGTACATAAGTTTCCTTCTCTTTGCCGTTCCCTGATCATAGTCATATGTCGCCTTCGTTTCGGTCATTTCGTTTCGATCATTGCGTTCTCCCTCCGTCACTTTTCGTTTTTCCTCCTCGTCTCTTCCCCGCAATGTCCTCTTTACCGCGAAAATTCCTTTTTTTCTGTGTGATGTCAATCATGTTTTCTTCAGAACGTCCCTCTTCTATTTTCACTTTTTGGATCTTCGTCTTCCTACTCCGTACAATGACTCTTTCGTTCTCTCGTACCCTTTATTATCAGTAGTTCCTATTCTAGCTTCTTTCATTCATTTCATCTCACACCAGATTAAAATCCGGTAATTATGTTCTTCTTTTTAGATTCCTTGGTTGCTTTTGTTGTTACTCTTCGTTAGGGTACCCTAAAAAAATATAAATATATATATATATACATTCGTTTTATGAATATATCTTCTTCTTTTGCCTGTGTTACATCATTGATTCGATGTAGGCCTCCCTTAGTCTACTCCACCGTTGTCTATCTTGTGCTTCACGAAGCCACTGTTTTCCTGCTGTTGCCACAATATCATCCGTCCATCTTCTGAGTGGTCTTTCCTGTGCGCGTTTTCCCATATACGGTCTTCATTGGATCATTTCTTTTGTCCACCTTCCATCTACTTGTCTTGCAACATGACCGGCCCAGGCCCATTTGTTCAGGGCTATCCTTGTCCCGATGTCCTCAAATTTTGTCTGATTTCGAATACATTCTGATTTAATCCTATCTCTTAGTTTCATATGAAGTAAAGCTCGTTCCATCCGTCTTTCTGTTTTTCTTAATTTCTCTATAACTTCCTTCATTAGTGGCCAATATACATTCGACAAACTTTCAGTATCACTGATGAGATCAAACTGATCAATATTATACACAAGTCATAATATTGTTAATAAATTCTAGTTGTTCTTAATAAAATCAATCAATGTAAAAAAAAAATGAAATTAGCTAAATATAACTACTAGTGGACTTCTTAATTAGAAAGACTTAAACTAACAAAAAGTTACTTCAATGACAGAAAAATTAATTTATAAAAGTATCTTGTCTCTACTAAATAAAACTCCTAAAAAATTAATAGAAAAACAAAGTTACTTAGTTGGAAAACATTTATTCAAAATTCCTCTTCTCGGGATAATAACCTAGTAACTAGGAAATTCAAACCGTTGAATTTACACCATTTCGCTTAGATAATAATATAATTTTCATAAATAACGAAGAAAAAACAAAAATTTTTCTGGAGTATTTCTTACTGAGCAAAAAGATAACATAGTTAACGTTACAAGTAATAATTGTTACCTAGATTATAAGATTTCTCGTTTCCAAGTGAACAATATAATAAATAAACTAAATGTCAATAAATCCTCGGCGTCTGATAAAAACGCTAATACCGTTATCGAAATTATTAATAATAAAAATTCTGAACTATTCTTATCGTGTTGTTTGAATCCCTATTAAAATTTCAAATACTCGTATTTCTTGATATCTGGAAGATAGGTGATATTAAGCTTACCAACAAACCAAATAAAGACTATACCAAATTAACTCATACAGGCCAATTTAGGCTGCTGCCCGCTCCCGATTTTACTTTAAAAAGATCCCTAATTCTAATCTTTTGTCCTTAAGTAAGCAATTTTACTGTAAATTTTGGTCAGATATGTACCCTTCTTCTTTTACCAATGCTAGTTCCTTCTACCTCTCAATTCAACCTAACCTTCCTACTAATTGTTGGTTCTCAGAATTCCCTTCTTTTCCACGTTCTGTTTTTGTCCCTATTATTCGCCTACGCTTCAATCACACTCTATTGCTCGCTTTCCGTTTTCGTCTCTCTTTGGTTTCCTCTCCTTATTGTTATCTATATCCGAATGAGGAACTTATCTGTGATGCTAATCACATTTTCTTCGAGTGTTCTGCTCTTTCTGCGGAACGCTCTTCCTTTTATTTACACTCCTTTTAAAGTCAAGGCTTCCTGCTCCCTACTGCGCTTCCTATATCCTGTCCATTCCTTCCTAGTCTGTATTTAAAAATATAAGTGTGTTTTTATGCGCGTGGTGGTACACGCACTTAAGACCGAAAAAGAAAAAAAAAAGTGCGCGCAAATGAATTTAATTTAAATCACACACCTGTCACAACAAAAACAACCCCAAAAAAACCTTTTTCAAAACTTTATAATAGAAAGTGAGACTTCGATTTATATCCTCGATGTCTAAGGCAGACATCGAGAATATAAATCGAAGTCTCACTTTCTATTATAAAGTTTTGAAAAAGGTTTTTTTTTGGGTTGTTTTTGTTGTGGCAGGTGTGTACTCATAACTGTTTTTGAAACTAATGCCGATTTATTTCAGATCACTATTATCAATTTTATTTTGTAAAATGGCACAGTTCTTACAAACTAGATCACATTATCATATGTCCGATATGTTTGAATTAACAGAATTGTGTTTAGCTTGTCGGATTTTCTTTGAAATATTCGCTGATGTATCTTAAACGTCTTTGTAATGATTTTACCAAACGTTCAGAAGTAACAGATTCATTTCACTAACGCAACTTAAAGTAATGTTTCGGACAGTGACGTGTTTTTGTTGGCTTGTGCGCCTTCAATTTTATAAATGTTCCATTTTGAATACGCCTCATATGTATACATTATCCCCGTAATTTCATCAAAAAATTAATACTAGTCTTTAATAAACAGTTAACAACACTCGTTTGTCACACTTTCGATATTTTCCGATTTATTTATGTACACATATGAGAAGTATTTACATCACTGGTGGTATACCGTTAGATCGCTTTCGTGTTCTACAATTTACTATTATTCCAAGCCAATTAATGAGAGAAAAAATTAATTAAGAAAACAAATAAAAACCGACTTCCATTTCTGTTTCAGTTGGAAGTCGCGACATTCGGAAGCGAGAAAGGTTATTCAACTAATCTTTCATATCGTTTCGGTGAGACAACTCGTATCAATCACACCAGGCATCCGGTCCTTACCAATATACTTCACCGAATTGACGACATGACACTGTTAAGTACGAAAGAAGCGGAAAGTTTGCTGGTTGGCCATTATAACGTAGGTGGCCGTTTCGTGTACCATCAGGATAACTATCCCTCTGTAAGTGACCTGTAAAAGATGGCAGCACGCCTCTGTTTCTTTCGCATTAAGCGGTAGCATTTACATCGCGGAATAATTCTACAAAGCTAAAAGCTAGTAACTCCCACCGATGCGTTAAATTTTATTGTACATTTTCAAAAAAGAAAGGAATAAAAAGGAACAGAAAAACAGCGAAACTAATTTGTTTTGGTTTCTTTCGTTTATTTGTTTATTTACTTATTTACTTATTTTTAAACAGAAGAAACTAACGAATTAAGATCGCACTTAAATTTCACACTTTCATTCAACATCTGCATTTGGCTAATTAGTATGTGGCTGTTGTGAACTCTATCGCTTTTTCAGCAGTACGTTTTCTGTGCTGGAGTATTTTCAAGTAAATGGCTGTAGATTCGAAAAAATACGCAAAATTAAAAGTTTTCTCCGAACGTCAGTGAATCGTATCTAGACTTTCTGAGATGGGGGTAGTCGTAAATTTTTAAAATACATAAAATTGCTAATTTTACTAATTTATATGTGTATTTTTTTGTTTTTTTTAGCATTGGAGTCTTTTACAAACTCGCAAAAACAGGGTAGCATCTGTTTTATTTTATGTAAGTTAACACTTTTCTTTCATAATTCATGAAACTTATTATTATTATTATGTCACATTAATCGTATTCTTAATCTAACCGCTAGAGAAAATGTCAGAGAAAAAGACGTGTTGATATTACACGGTAGGTAGCTCTGAGCGCACTTTTAATTCAGTTAAAAGGTTGTCTGTACTATTTCAGATAAACGGTTTTACACGTTGCAGTAGTCTTTATTACACTACCTATAGTCTCTCATCTGGACGCTCACTGCAGTCACGTGTAACCTGATTGGAATTTATTCGACATTCTGACGAAATATAAGTGGAATTTCAGTATTAAGAGAAGTCTATATTGTGAAAAATAGAAACTTACTACTGAAATCAATGGAAAATTAACGTTCACGCAAATTATAATAACACTCAATGTTTGTAAATAATTCATCAGGCTGGAAGAGTTATTTTTAATAATATCGAACGCGAAAAGGAATAAAAATTTAAATAGTAACAAAATGGTGAGAACTAATATACTCAGTAAAGAGTCTAACATCATTGATTGATTTACCTAAATGATATCATTGAATCAATTCAGCTACCAGCGGTAGCCGAAATTTTTATCGATGACTTCCGTATTTTCCCATTCCGTTTTGTAATCGTAGAAAAACTGACAGTCCATTTGAACGATCGTTAAAAAATGAACCAGTCCAAATTTTCCTTCGCCAAAACATCGTTCTTTAAGTAAAGACAAATTGTTCACACAGAATCTCTTTCCACTTCAACATAAACCCCGTTCGTCAGCTAGATTTCTAAGCATGGTACTACTTTGTAATAAATTAACTTAGCATCAAGATATAGTTCCAACACTGTTCATATGAAAGAGAGACATTTTTATTTATCTGAATAATTATAAGTCTGCAAATAAATCTGGGAAATATATGTTTCAAAGCGCGAAATATACATACACACACACATATACATACTTTCATACAAATATTATGTGTGTGTGTGTATAATTATAAAAATATTTTCGACCCCCCCTCCTCGAAATTTTGGTCTAGATATGGCCCAGCATATATATATATATATATATACATATATATATGTATCGTAGCTAGAACTCATATCCGAGTAGCCCAGATACACATACGAGTATATTTGTTTAATAGCGATCTGTTCGTAGATGGCTGATTAGTCCAATTTTGGCAGTACACGTTTTCCCGCAGTGATGACATTCAAACAGCTGATCCCGACTAGTATCTCGTTCCATTTTCTTTATCTTGTGGCGATTCTTATGGTTGTTTTCTACTGCCTCCTGAGACACCTTTTTCCATTCGTGCCAGTTTAGTGTAGCATTTTACCAGTCCTTGTTGATATTCGCATCCCGAAGCATAGTTGCGATATGATCTTTATAGCACTTCTTTAGTCCTCCACGAGCCCTACGCCCTTCCACCAGTTCACCATTAGGCAAGCGATGATCTTGCATTCACACAACATGACCTATCCATCTTAATTGTGATGTTAATATCAGTGTCTCTATTCGTTCCACACCAAAGCATGTGAGAACTTCTTCATTGGTAATAAAGTCCGTCCATTTAATCTCTAGGACGCATCGAATTAGACGCTGCTGGAATTGTTCAAGCTTACGGATATGGCGCTTGCACAGTGTCCATGTTTCAGATCCATATAGCAAGGATAGAATAATCACAGCGCGGAAGATTTGCGGATTTTGTGAATAAGGTTAAGTTTCTGTTGTGGAATACTCAGAGTATATATATGTATATATATATACACATACATGCATATATATATACACATACATGCATATATATATATACATATACAAACTCGGCCATTTTGGCCTTGCAAGGGGCCGTGCCCCTTGATTCCTCTTGCTTACATTTCTGCCTCTTTCTCTTCGATGCTTTGTATAAAATGATCAAAATTTACAATGTAATTCTTAGACCGACCCCCATTAGATTTTATAACGAAAATAAAAAAAAATGCAACCAATAATTTATACCATAAATTTTATTAAACTACCGAAACAACTTAACATACTACAACACATATGAATAATACTTTTTTTTTACGTTTCGATGGTATTATTAAATTAGCAATACAGTCTTTACATGCTTAAACTTATGGTGGAACTTATTCATCAACCTGCACAGTAATAAGAAGTGTATTAATTATGTTTCCAAAAATGAAAACGGGATGACGAACTGTGCGATAGCGAAGAATTTCCAAACATTTATACGTGATATGCCTTTTGATTCGAAAACGACAGTTGTAAGAAAGTTTGAAGCGTTTGATAGCATTTTAAGTCAACCGCCTCTGTTATACTAATAAAAATCAATAAGAAAAAAAAGTTATCCAAAGGGACCACATTTTTTTACGTTTTTTGACGAACACTCAATTTATGTTCACCGATTTTCATAATTACTTACATGGTATCTAAGTTGAATAGTGCTCTTTCTAATGGGCAAAAAAACAGTAAAATCGGTCTATATAAATATGAGTTATGCGCGAACAAACATAAAAAAAAAAAAAAATCATACGCGACGACCGTATAATTCTTTCTTTTTAGAAGTCGGTAAAAATTAAAACATCTCAAACGTTACATAAAATTGGGACATTTTTTGTAATGGGGGCCGGCCTAAGAATTACGTTGTAATTAATATTGATATACATGTATATTGTCACGATTTGCGGGTTTTCGGATCCCTGTTACGGGAGCCAGTGTAACAATTTGAAGACTTTCGCTTTCCTTTTACGGGAAGCCAAGGTTACGATTCGATTATATTCACTGTTCTTTGTTTGCGGGCGCCAGTGGTAAATTACGGCCTACCACGACCGAATCAACTCCGCCGCGCAGAGCTATCAGGCTTTTCAAAAAGGAATAAACAAGAATAAAAAATAACGAAGCCGTTCCTCTTTAGGAAAAAACGTGTACATACTCACAACACAAAAAAATTACGAGCGCGTAATAAATAAGGAAAAAATTCATTCGGTAACGACTAGACAAACACGTCGCATTCGCGGCGATGATGACGACTAGATCTGAACATAAATAAAACGGTAACACAGTTATCGTTCGCACAACAAAATTTGACACATAAGAACGACGACTCGTTTCGTACCTAATTAAACAGTAACTCACGTATCGACCGCACAACAAAATCGGCTCGATAATCATTTATTAGACTAACGGTACATTACCGAATCCTTATCAATTAATAACATAGAGCCGCTACAGAGCTTATCTTTACACACGGCTCACACGGCCGACAGACGCTATCCTGTTGTCGCATATATACCAGGGCACTTACACAACCGCTTTAGCACTTCCCGAGTCGCGAAATTCGACGGAAATCAGAAATTACTTATTCGGTCGTGTAAATATCCCGGCCGTATTCTCGGACGACGATAAATAATAGGATGATGCCGAGAGATCGAAAATTAATGATTTTAACTGGAGAGAATAATTTCTAGCTCGACATCATCGCGCCAGGTAAAATACCGAATCCGTATCAGTATATACATGTATATTTTATTATCTGCAGTTTTTCACGCATTTCTTTAGTATAACAATAAGATTTTTAGGATATTTAATTTCGTTTGGATTTTTTTGATACATCAACGTTTAAAATCGTCTTTAATAGTGTGTTAGAGGCATCGAGCTATATAGCTAAAGTGAGTTTCTTATTGGCTGCCAACTTGTGTCGTGATACAAATAACATTATTATAAATAATTTCATTATGCAATAGATGAATGACGTTACATTAGGCGGTGGAACAGCTTTTCCGATATTAAATTTTGCTATTCAAGCCGCCAGAGGGTCGGCTGTAATATGGCGTAATTTATTTCCGAACGGAAGTGATGATGAACGAGTTAAACATTGTGGTTGCCCTGTGCTGCTCGGAGAAAAATGGAGTACGTATATTACGTCACTTAAGTTAATAAACATTTTGCTTTAACACTGTTCATTTTACTGTTAATAGAATATAGTTAAAATAAAGCTCTCGGTTCTTATCTCTTAAAAAAAATTTTCCTTAATTACATTATTCTTTTTAAATTTTGAAACGTTATGTCATGTTACAGAATTGGATTAACCGTTATTTATTTTTTTGGAGGGGGGGTAAAATTTAAGTCTTTATATTTTCAATGAGCTCCTCTTTCGAGCAAAACATCACATTGCCTGCCTGGTGTTTAATTTCAAAATTTATGTTTTTTTTTTTTTTTCGTATAATTAATATGCAAAAAATAAAAATTAATGGAACTATATAAACCGTAATAATGTATACCTAATGCATTTGTAATATTGGCACTTATAATGCAGATGCGGAAAAACATTTTTAGAGAGGAGAATTTTAGTATAAAAGTATACACACAACATGCAAACTGATACATTTCGCATTGTGTAATTGCAGTGTTTTTCAATAATTTTTTCTTCAGAAGCTAAAGTTTGTAGATTAACAGGTATTAGGCGTGGTGAAATAAGAAAGAGATAACGTTGTACGAAGGAAATGACGAATTACATTGAAACGAAAATAACCATAAGGACATAACAGAAATGAAGCAGGAAACATACCAGAATGTGTTATGCGTAAGAACATATTGGAAACACGCACGGGATATTATAGTGTACTGAACTTTCGGATAAAAAAAGAACTTATATCAGTCTGTAAATATTTAGCTTTTTTTTTCAATGCTTTGAAAATAAATAATGCGAGTTTATTTAAGGCAATAAGCCGTTCAATTCCAAAAAAAAATATTGGAATACGAGAGTGGTTTGCAAAGTTCCGGGCCTCGCCAAAAAATAGCGCTGCTAGGGTTAATTCATCGAGCGCGTTGAGCAGTTCCATCCTCCACAGCGTCACTGAACAAGTTTCAGCTTGGTTGAAAACCTATTACCAGTTTTGTGGCAGTTTCAAGTAGAGAAGTCGTTTGTTATGTAAAAAATGGAAAAAATACGAGCTGTGATTAAATATCATTTTTTTAAAAGGTTTAAATGCAACACAAATACAATCCGAGCTCGATTTGAAAGGAGTCTGCTCCTTCAAAAAGCACCGTTATGGATTGCAGAATTTAAGATGAGTCATACGAGCACAGATGAACCACGCAGTGGATACCTGATAGAAGTAACTGCGCCAGAAATCGAAAAAATACACAGAACGGTGGTGGAGGATCGGCGCATCAAAATTAATTAGTTGAAGGTGTAGGCATATCGTCTGAACGAGTGTACCATAATTAACACGTAGTTTTGGACATGAACAAGCTCTGCGCAAGATGGGTACCGCGTTTGCTCACACCTCACCAAAAACAGCGTCGAAAAGACATCTCAGCTCAAAACTTTCAGTACTTTAATCGCAATAGAGCCGAATTTTTGCATAGATTCATCACTGTTGATGAAATTTGGATTCACCACTACACTTCAGAATCCAAAGAACAGTCTAGGCAATGAATTGAGAAAAGTCAAGCAGCTCCGAAGAAAGCAAAGATGATTTTGTCCTTCAACAAAGTCATTACGACGGTTTCCTAGGATGCACGCGGAATAATCTTCATCGACTATCTTGAAAAAGGTAAAACAATAAACGGAGCATATTACGCGGCTCTGCTTCAACGTTTAAGCAAAGAAATAATAAAAAAAAAAACGTCCGCATTTGACGAAAAAGAAAGTCCGTTTCCATCAAGACAATGCGCCTGCTCACACCTCTGAGCAAAAATCAACGAATTAAGGTTCGAATTACTTCCGCATCCGCCCTATTTTCCAGATTTGACACCGTGCGACAATCATCTATTCCCCAATTTGAAGAAATGGCTCGGAGGAAAAAAATTTGCAAATGATAGTGAGGTGATCGTCGGTATTAATGAATATTTTCGAGACCTTCCTGAGGAAACCTACAAGGTCGGTATTAATAAACTTTCCGAGCGATGGAACAAATGTGTGAGCCTAAATGGATTCTATGTTGAGAAATGAAGCGCTGTTTTCATAAAAACATGGTTTTTTCATTGAGAGGCCGGGAACTTTTCAAACCACTCTCGTATAAGCAGATTTGAGCGAGGAAAATTATAGACAGACTAATTACCTAACAATTTAGTACATTTGTACATAGATCGGAAACAAAATCATTAGTTATATTGTTCAGAATAAAAAAAAATAAATGAATAAAAAAATTTGTAATTACAACAAGTCCTATCTTTTGAAGAATTTAAGTACAGATAAATACACTATCAATAGTCAAAAAGAGATACAGAAGTCGCTTTCTATCACATTATAATTCAAAAATGGCGGAAAAACATTCATACCGATCTATAAGTAGAAGTTTAAGTGATTTGCAATAATACGAGTACGATCGCAAAAATAATTGTAGTTATTTTGAGAGCTACGAGTTTAATTTCAAAAGCAGTATCAGACGCGACTCAAAATAGGCCCAAAATGCAAAATAAGAAAAGTGTTTTTACATTTTTTTTTTGAATGGTTTGACGGTCAATAAATTTAAAATATCAATAATAAACAAACTTCGACCAATCAGAAGTAAGTAGAAAATGCAAAAACGTCGTTCAATTTAAACTTCAAAACCGCGCGATCTTCAATGAATCTATATAGCCCGAACTGAGATGAGCCGGTAAATGCATACGTAGCGACGCGCAGCTGCTCATAATGTAGATGTGAAATTACGCTTAACCGCTTCAGTTGCAAATGTTACCGACAATGACCAACTCTCATTCTAAAAATGTTTACAATGCAGGCCCTGGTACAGACCAGCAGAGTTCCTTACCCTCTTCGTTTTGAATCATAAAGTATCATCTTTCCTAATCTCTGCTTATGACACTCTTTCTGTTCATTATTTCACACTTCACTTATGCTGTTTTGTGAGCAATCAGTTTCTGTCGTTTTTGGGATTTATTATTTTAATGTTCCCTCATCCGTAAAAAGTCGCCTCCCTTTATGCTACATTAAGAACTTCAATAAATCAATGGTATTTCGTTTTTTTGAATATCTCATGTTGTTTGCTTCTTTAATGTGCCACATTCTCATAAAGTGCACTGCAGTACAGTCTGTTGATCATATCATTTTTATTATTATTGTAATTTTTGAAGAAATCTGGAACTTCTAGAGCAACTGGTTTTGATCCGCCGTGTTATCTTAATTTAGAAATCATTTTAAATTTCTTTAAAAAAAGGGGGGCACTACAGTAGTAATTATTCTTACCCATTGGTATTCAACATATCTTGTGATTCTGATGTATGAAAACGTGTGCTTTGAAATATTCGCTTTTTAAGGTCTCGATATTTATTTCATCAACGGAATCGCCAAAGTGTCCACATTGCGCGTGCTGGCAATATATATAATAAGACGCAATATTTTGTACGGCATGATACACAAGGGGTGGAAGCGTTATATCAAAACCAGCATTTACAGTAGACGTTTTGAACCTATTCAATTATTTTATTCTAAAATGTTCGTTCTGCGCGTTTTAAAATGTGTATATATGCTTACGTATAATGGTAGTTCATTAATTTCTGCGATCACACTCTATACCAGTGCATCTAGCTCACGGCTCCTAAGCAAAACTGTATCGCTCTATTCCGAACCATTTGAATTTTTCTTAGTGTCTTCGATGAAATTAAATAAATCATTGTTCCGAGTCGGATTCGATCCCAATTACAATCCGAAATCGTACGTAGCAGACTAAACGCTTTACGATATTTATTAGAAATATTAATTTTATTTTCTCTTCCCGATATAGTTTAGAATCAAACATATTACCTAAATAGGTACCTGGTATTATTAGATTTTATTGATTTACCATCGATTTAAATTACGGATGATCGGCTGATATTTTTTCTTTCTTGAAAAGGTCATTTCTCTCACTCTGTAGTTTACCTAATTATAAGAGGCGTCCTTGCGCCACGGTATTCTATTGTAACATTCCTCCGAAAACATATATTTTCGACGTATATAAATGACTTGGAACAATTTTATAAATTCCGGTAAAATTTAAACTGCATACATTTCAACGAAAAACCAAATTGTCTATCGATGTTTTTAGAGCAATATCCCTTTTTTCAATTTATATCGAGGAATTTTTATTAAAATTAATTTTCTTTATTTTATTTTCAGTTTTAACAGAATGGATATTAACCCAGTAGCCGCTAATTGTAAAAGGTTTACGCGTTATTTCTGGTCAAATTCAGAACATGCTATGTTCTGTAATCGAATAATAAAATTACGCTTGAAGAAATTCGCATATTTTTACTTTAATTATATTTAATATTCGTGTATCGTAAAATTCCGAGCGTTTTCTGCCGATTAATTCGCACATTTTATCAACAAAATTTGCAACGAAAAATAAAAATAAAACAAGTATTCAGTTTGTTGGTTTGATTACAGCCACTACAGTAGTCCCCGCCCCTTATGGTTTAGTAACGAAATCAGCGATTTGTTAACTCCCCAAATAGAACTCTGATCCTGAAGTATTAAAAAGTAACGTGACGCAGAATAATTTCAATAATCTAGTAATTTTCGTTAAAAATTATTAACGCTGCAAAAAAAAAAGAAAAAAATCGTTGAGCCATTTCAGATTTTTTCATATAACTACTTATATAATTTATCTAATAAATAAATTATTAGATAAACTAATGTATATCGAAAATAGTAAGCAAATCGATCCTTCTAACAAGAAATGTTTATATACGGTAGCGCAGTAAATTCAGTTCGTAATGAATTATATTCGAAAAGTTCAGAAGTATCAGAATTTTAGATACTACATTTAGATTTTTTTCTCGACCAAGTATGAAACATAGATATCTGCCTGAAAAGCGATAATAAAGTTGTGTCTCAATCGCTTTACCTACAATCTAAATATGTTTTTCTCGAAGAACCGTTTATAATAATAAAATTAAAAGTTCAAAATAGAAAAAAGCTTCAAATTTACAAAATTGTTGAAATGATGCGACAACGAAAATATCACTAGTGAACTTGAAGAAGAAAGCACTAAAAACCATCAACAGATTTTAGGAAGGTTCTGACGTTGAAAGTTTTTAATTGTTATTCCATAAAATATCATAAACGGGTATTTTAAGCATCTTCTATAGAATGTTACTCTTCGTCGTCGTCGTCGTCGTCGGGGTCGCATCTCTTGCCTCAAGAGGTTGCGTACATCCAGATTCTTCGATTCCTGGCGTATCTAATCGTGTCTTGTCGACTTTTGCATGGAAAGTTGGCTGGTGCATTCGTAGTTAGGCGTATTGATCGTGTACAATTAGATGCAAAAATGTCCACTGAAAAATCCCATACTACGAGTTTGTCGAAGTTTTTTAAACGAATATTTTATCGTTTGGTTTTAATTATTTTTTCGCAAGTTTCGCTAAAACTATATCCCGACCTATAGCAGCTCCGAAAAATAAATTATACCAAAAAGTACACTAAAAACATCAAAAAATGGCTTCAGCAGTATCGGACATTGCACATCAGTAAATAAAAACTGGTGAAATTGTTCGACGTCGAACTTTCCTGAAATCCATTGATATTACCTTGTAAGTTTCTTAAGGCTGAACAGTAAAGCAGTTTTTGCAATGCTGATGCAAGCTCGAGTTGTCGCTACAGTTTAAAATCTTTTCATTTCACCTCAAATCATTAGCGTGAATTTTATGAGCAAAACACTCCACTGCCATCACATTTACAATCATTCGAAAGAAGAATAGTAGTACAAATCAGATTGTCCGCGTTAGACGTTCGATCATGTGTCATGTTTTGAGATCCGCTGTTTAAATTAAATCTTATTACCAAATTACACGCACAAGTGCACTCACTCGCGTTAAATTTGTCGAACTAAAGTTGCAGAATTTAAGTTTAATCTTCATCAAAATCTTCTAGGATTTTAACGTATCTCGCATAAGGTAATCTTGGATCACCCGTGTTTATATTGCTCCGAGTGACTTTGGATTACACTCGATTCTGATTGCTATGTAGCCTAATATATACCTGTACTTCGAGACAGTGATGATCCAGTTAAGGCACGAGCATGGTACAAGAGCAGTTAGGATCAAAATGGAACATTAAAATCAATCAACGATGAAGTAAAAGAAGATTTTGACCGTTTGTCGTTGTTGTCATCGCGTCTTCTACAGCAAGAGTTACATTTCATCTTACATCTTCTAATTTCGGCAACTGCTACTATTTGTGCCGGTCCTTCACGAATATGAAGCTACCATTTTTAGTAATTTTTTCATTCTGAAGATTTCATTTTGCGTCTTTCTTCTCTTTTATTTCTTCCGCTCAAATGGAAGCCGTTAATCTTTCTTTTTTCTGCTTTTTTTGCCGGAAAAAGCGCTGAATTCGGAAACGTTTGTTTTGAGTGATATGGCGTTTTTGTGTTATGTTTTAAAATTCAAGTTGAGCAAGTCGAGTTATGAATCTTTAAGAGATTTTTTAAGTTTCCAACGTTACATGTTGCCGACGTTTTTTCGAAATTTTCAGAGCCCAGAATATGCATTTATACCGAGGTTTATCCTTAAAAAGTATTTTAATTGTGATTTATGTGTACAGAATTTCAAGTTTAATGCGGTAATTTCTCCGAGACAAGAAAAACACTAAAAGTAAACTACAAACTCCGGCACCTATGATTATTATCCGTTATCGAGAACTATAGTGAAAACGTGTACCGTAATTACCCGCCGAACGAACATTTCGGTAACGCGTATTACTCCTGCGAGAGGTATTGCGGATAGTATCCCGTAGATTAACAACCCGATAAATTCGGTATTGGTCCCGGGGTTACTCGGCTGCGATGCTTTGGTTCGAATATATGAGAGATCTCCACTTAAACCGGTTTATAGGGGGTAAAAATGTCAGAAATGTGGTCTTCTGAAGTAGGGTCACCCTCTTTCGGGCGTGATCGTTTAGGTGCGATCTTTCGGTTGTGAATCTTTCGGGCGTGGAGCGTTCGGGCGGTAGCGAACGAGAGCTTTTACTCTTAATTTGTAATATCATATATATTTCTCGCCCAGCATACACATAAATGTGTTTCTTTGTGTTTAAAAATTTTTGTGCCTTTTTTTTTTTTTTTTTGAAACCTAGGTAATTTTGTCAAGAAATTAAATATATAATAAAAATTATAGATAACAACAGAAGAAACTTCAGTAAACGTATCCCCAAATAAACTTGCTAGATACGAATGAAAAAGAAAGATAATATTATAACGAATATATATTAGAAGTAAATTCGATCCAGTTATGTTATGACGCAGAGTTGATGGTTTGTAATTTTCTAAATATGGTCGACTATACATAAAAAAAAAAAAAAAATGAATAGAACCAATATTGCATTTGACCAACTATTTAATATTAATCATCTTCATCCGTTTCGTGATACTAAAATGCTAACGGAACTCTTAAATTTACATCACAATAGTCCATTTTTGTATTTCACACCGAAGTCGTTATTTCAAAAAAATAAAAAAACATTAAAAAAAAATGAATAATCCAATAAAATTATGTAAAATATGTGTTTTATGATTATATATAACGTGTTATACATGTGGGAAAACCATTAACGAAGAGCGGTATTTTTTGTGTGGAATTTCTGATAGTAGCAAATGGGTAATGTAGAAATAAATTTAGTAATTCCTCACTAACGCAAATGATAACGTTTAACGGGATGATACTTGAAAATTACCACACATAGCCTGTAAAAAGGTCTGAGTAAAAACCCCTCGTTCGCTATCGCCCGAACGATCGCTATCGCCCGAAAGAACTGGCTCCTCTGAGTATGATACAAGGGGGCTTTAGTTGTTGGTGTGCGGAAATAATCGTTCTGCATCTATCATTCACTAACGTTTGAAACCGAGCACATTCGTAACATTTCGGAATAATATCCTGAAACCATCTATGCATAGCGTGATCGTTATCATAATTCCTCAATTTGCTTTAGACCAGTAAATGATGGTCCTACTTAATTAAAATCATTCCTTGAAACGTACGCACTCCCGTAAAGATATTTTTTAATTTCTCTTGAAGTAGAAGTTTGAAGGTTACCGAACACTTTAGGTAGCGTTATTGAATTTTGGTGACGTAGCAGGGATATCGTTGTCGCGCTTGTTGATCAGTTAAATAAACGCACCGATTTCGAATGATAAATGAGTTTAAATGTTCGAGAAATGGGACTGCAGTAAAGTATGGAGTTTTAATGATTTTAATGTCCGCCGGCAAAGAAAGAAAATATTTAAAATATTCGCATAATTTACTGGCTGCGATGAAAAATAAATGAATTTGAATCTTTAATTTTTCTACCTATTTTTTTACGTTATGTTTTAGGATTCCAATTTTAAATATTACTGCGTCTCTTTTTTATTGCTAAATTTTTGATTTTAACGTAAGTGCAAATCATTTAATCGATGGCGTTTATTCATATTTTAACAGTACGTTTCGTTTAAAACTTCTTACTGCGAATATATGTTAATCTTTACGGACGAGAAAAAAAATTAATGCAATATTAAATTTCGGCAATCTTTATTATTATTCGAAAATTACCCTTTACTTAACTTTTGTAAAAGCTAAACCTTTAAAAAAAAAGGTCACAAGAAAAATAATTCACAACTATCAAGCAAACGCGTTTGGCGGGGGGGGGGGGATTTATTTTAATTCTCTTTTTCCGCCATAAAATACCTTACTACTGTCCACGGCGGTTGTTTTATCGCGGAAAATAATTACGCTTTTTTACATTTCGACCTTTATCGCACTAATTTTAAATAAAATTTTCAGGGCCCTCGTTTGAAAAACATATTTCGCGTCTTACATTCGGTATTTTCAGACTTTTCCGTTCGCATTCAACTTGAAAACGAAAAATGTACTACGATTTAGAAGAATCCGGCGAGTATGGAAAATTAAAACGACACCGTTAATAATGAAAATAAACGATAAAATAACGAATGAAAACAAAATTCCATCGTGAAAGAAGTTACGGGGCGTAATATTTTCTTTTCCAGGGAAAATTATACTTTCTTATATGATTATAATTTAGAAATTTAAATAAATACCGGTATTTTATTAATTATCGACAATTTTAAAATCAACGTGCCGCTACCTCAAATATTTAAAAATATCGGTGACTATTTAAATATCAGATTTTGCCGCAAAATATCTAAAAAAGGTGGTTAGTTAAATAAACCGGAATTGTACTAATCACTTAAATGTCAAAGTGATAGCGATAATTTTCATCCTTAATGGTGGTTAAGAGCGTTTCTGGAAAGTTCAGTGAGTGAAAACTTTTCGAAAGCCTACACCGTGTACTATTTGCAAACAAAAAATTCATATTTTTGTATACCCTATTCCTTAATTATTAGTAAATTAATAAAAAAAAATAACTTAATTAAACTAAATAATAAGCGCTTAGCTTGGAAAGACATTTTTAACGATATTCAGTTATCAGACAAAAAAATTTTTAATTTTGGAAAAATAACGGGTTTCGAATAAAATAACGTGATTGGGAGAAGAAAAAAAAGAAATAATAGTGAGAATTTTAAAAAGTTGAGACGAACCAAGTAGCAAAAAAATAAATTAAAGCAGTAGATGCGACAAATATTTAAAATATCTTACAAAAATAGGAGTTTGATTTTAATAAGGAGTAATACCCGATCTAATCGAAAATATTTGATAATCGTACACTTAACACGGAAAAATTTCTGATGTTATTAACAATGACAACAGTTTTTTTGTAGATAACATGTGCATACTAGAAATTCACAAAAACCCGATATGTGCACATTCACATTAGTTCAGATACTTCTAAATAAGATTCAAAATTGAGTTTTTAAATGGAAAATAAAAATCAATTATCGAAAAAAAAAAAAAAAATCTATAGGTGACCTAGATCATAAGATCTAATCTCTGCTATAGTTAAATACGCTTTTCAGATGTAGTTTGGTTCTTGATCGGTTGACTCACTTGGAGGGCTTGCGTGATAGGCAAAAAATTATCTCCAGAACCAAATTAAACTGTATCTTCAACAGAAAATCCAAGCTGGCTGAAATGGTTTTATGTTTTCATCGAGCAATATAAACCACGTACAACAACTACAATCGAGAATTTTAATATGGTTAATGTCCGATTTTACGGCTCAGAATCCTTTGTGTGGAATTAAACATTGCATATATTAATAAATTCCATAAAGCTCAATATAGCAAGTTTTAAAACAAACTAGCTCGCATCGATAGTAGTCCAAATATCGCCAGTACCAATAAGTCTTCTAGGAAGTTCATGTCAGAGATTAAGGTGGAGATGGCGTAGAAACGTTTTGAAGAACGAATAACTAAGGAGGTGATTGATACGACAGGATGTTTGTTTTCATACAGCTCCGGTTTATATTTGTGGCAAGCAAATAATTCATTAGCGAGCATAGTTCCGGTTAAAGATTGCCAAGCGTTTTTCTTTTCAGATTATATCCATAGATGGTTAGCATGTTGCATATATGCCACTGAATATCTGAAAGATAAAAAGACAAATTAGCCCCAACGGAGATTCACCACAAGCTATACTAATATGAAGTATTTTCAAGAACTTAAACATGAACATTTATGTGGCTTTTATCATTTTAAGGTAACATTTATTTAATTTTATAAAAAGTGAATTACATTATGGTTTAAATATTATCCTCGTTTTTTCCTGAAATCTTTTAACTTCCATTAAGATTGTACTTTATTAATTTTTATCTTGGTCAGTAGTGGAATATTGCCAATTCGAGTGCACTTCAAGGCCTTCTGACATCATTCCAGCTTCAGGCCTGGAGCCACCCTCAGGCTTGGAGCAGCCCCTGCCGCCGCCCCTAATCCTGGAATGGTAGACTCCAGTTCGAGAACTTCAGTGTTTGTTTTGATAATGTCACATCCCCTGCTTCTGCCACCATTCATTGCCTGCCGAGCAAGCGTCCGATGACCCAAGCGCCTTCTGATCACAGACCCGCTACCCAGACAAAAAATATGCGAAACATAAACGAGAAAACTGCACAACTATATCCAAATGCAATACAAACTGTAGTCTAGTGTTGTGTGCAACCAACTTACAACTAACTCGATCTAGACCATGGTGGAGACTTTCAGTATTATGTCCCGTGGTTACATAAACAAAGTCATTAATTATAGCTTGCATAAGATCAGCGCATAATTGCAGTTATTTATCGTCTTCACTATCTCACTGTATGATCGCTATACCTACAATCAGTTTGATTTATTAATTTTAATCGGCACTAAACAAGTGTATATTATCAGGACCGCATCCCAAATCTGTTATGGGTGGTAATTTTGGGTGTAGATATTGCTTTATTGCATCAGAGAGTGTACACATACACATGCACTGCCACATAGATTCACTTGTCAACATCATCGGCATTGTTACATCACATGCATACCATTATACTATAACACACATGTATACTTTATATAAAAGTCCATAAAATCAATTGTACACATGTTACTGTGTTGGGAGCGTTTGGTTCATCATACCCTGAAAATTTTATAGAGCCGTGCATAATTAAATGGTAGACCCAACACACGTCAAAAAAGCAGCTCTGCTAAATATCAAACACAGCTTTTGCAGCACTTAAAATAATTGTATAATAACACAGGTTAGTGATTATCAATCATCCACTCTGATTGCTCATTTGCAAGGCATCACACTAGAAACATGTAGGCTAGAAGAGGAATAAACTTTGTTGAAGATAGTACTGTGCTTATTTTGGTTGCATATATGTGAAAACGTACTAAAATCTGTAAGCTGAGAGATACGTTGTCATCACAATTATTTAATACAGATGTACATTAATGTATCTTTTAAATCATATAAACACCACAGATGCTTCAAACATGGGTGAAATGTACATAAAAACAAGCATTGCTAGGAAAGATTAGCCTAATTTCATTTAGCCAACACATCAAGCCATTTTCAATGGAATATTCGTTGGAACAAGCATGAGGGGAATGGTAATATTGGGTTAGCAAGTTATATTAGCATTGGTTAGTTATAGATATAATAAAGAGCACATCCCCAAAGCATACACACACAAAAACAGACGATTTGATAGGGGTTAAAAACATTTAAGGGTGGCTAGTCAACAATAAAACA
This sequence comes from Icerya purchasi, assembly GCA_039619475.1. NCBI lineage: Eukaryota > Metazoa > Arthropoda > Insecta > Hemiptera > Monophlebidae > Icerya > Icerya purchasi. Next base: position 488,635,717 of record CM077115.1, read on the forward strand.
TATTTTCAAAGTATACAATCATAAATAACTAGTATCGGTTAGCACAAATTATTACACAGGTTAGACAGTGGTAAATGCATCATCAACACTCATTCAATCACACAAGCACATATTAGCAAAATTATTACATTGGTTAGGCAATGGTAGATGTATCATTAGCACACAAGTAGTAAACACAGCAGATTTGGTATGGGGTTAGAAAAGTGTTAAAGGTGACTGATCAATGGTGAAACATATTCTCAAAGCATACACAAACATAAACAGCTAGTATTGATTAGCAAATTATTACATTGGTCAAACAATGGTAAATGAGTCATCAACACACATGCAGACACACAAGCATACAAAGCAGCTTAGTAGGGGTTAGAAAAATTATAAGTGGCTGGTTAAAGACTTCCCCTAATCTCTTTTTTGGTTGAGTGCTGTTAGTGAGTAATGGAATTCCTGTACTATTGTCTGCAGAGAAAGCAGTCAGTTGTCTTGAGTCGTGCTAAATGTTGGCATATACGGTTTTAATTTGCAACACTGGACATGTATATGTGCAGCAAGCAGAATGATGTAGTTGTTCTAGAATATGTCACAGCACTGTGATAGAGTTTTCTTCGATAACTCCTGAGAAAAAGAGAGTGCGATAATGTCAATATTATTTTGTTTTATCTACTGAAATTTACATTTCCTTAAAAATTGCGCTTGCAAAGAAGTTCAATAAAATAGGTATGCAACCCGCAAACAAAAACGTCCCAGAACGCAGGTTTTCTATCTATTCACAGAGGTTAACGGCAAAAATAAATTCGGCTATTCATGCCTCGGCTAATAGGAGTGAATATTATCGATCTTTTAGAAAAATATATATCGTAAAAAATTAATAGTGACAAAAAAAAAGTTTAATTTTACCGCCAAAGAATATTTTTGTTTCTGTTTAGAAAAATATATCGTTAAAAAGCAATAGTGGTGTAAATAATTTCTGAGTTTATTCATCGCTTAAAAGAATACCAATCTTCTGGAAAAACTTACGCGCGATGACACATTTAAACTATAAAAAGCGCTTGTGCATAGAAATTTTTGTAAACTTCTGAATATTGTGTACCGTGACGCAGGGGTATCTTGGCGCGTTAATTAAATCCGAATTAATCGGGGGAAATTTATAATAACTCCAAACGGTACAATGAAAACGGGAACGAACAAACAACAGCAGCATAGCGACACAAAAGAAGGAGAATACATTTAGTACGACTGACGCGTATAATTTCGACAAAGAAGCTATTAAAAAGGAGCGTATGACCAATTTAAAGGATAAATATCTCGACGAAATTCAAAATTTTCCGGCCCAGTTTATTCGAAGCCTACTTGTATTAACCTTATCTTCGAGTACCTTCAAGTAATCAAAGAACCATAATCGGAATATTTCTATCTAACGCGAAACAATATATATATATTCGTAATAACCGGATAATTAATGTTCCCGAAGGGCACGACGATGGAAAAGCAGTTAGCTGGCGGCAGTTGGCTAAAGGACTGACAGCATTAAAAGTACGAATTGCTGGATTGGAAAAATTGGAAGTACAATTAACGTATTTAGAAGATCGGATCCGTTGATGAGAAGCTTCCTATCTCGCATTATTGACCGTGTTAAATAAGAAATAACCGCGCGATGTAAATGTAAGCTTTTCACAATTAAAACGTGTACTTTTTGCAACGAAGCATTATCTGCACAAACCCAAAACATGTTATCCCCTAATCTATACTTTATCAAAAATATACGTTTTTATTGAAATATCGGCTAGATGTGTTTATGTAACAGTTTTAAGGAAATTTCCCGTTAAATAATCAATAATTATATAGGAAAACAACTTATCCCGGCGGGGAGATTGTCCACACCCAGCAGTGGGTTGATATAGGCATATCGTGATCGTGATTCTTTATATCATTTGAGCGTTAAGTACTAGTTCTATCGTAACACAACATCCAAAAAGGGGGTATACAGATAGGGGTGAAACATTATACTAGTATGATGTTACAAAAAAAAAAAAACCTCTGAACTAAAAAAATAATTACTTAGTTACTTCAGAAGAAAAGGATGTAACAAACAGAACGAATACATTACTTAATACTGTGAAAATGCTTTGCCTATTTTCCATACTACTCCACATTAACCACGTTTTAACTATCTTATTTTCCTCGTGTATGCCAAATCGCGAAGAAATCTAAATCTGTTACGTAATTATCAGTGAGAACTATCTGTTTTAGTTTTTGTAGGCGATGTCGCATTTCCGGTCGAATTTCATACGCGGTAATCTTAGCAGACGCGCCCATGATCCGGCATTCGTAAACAGACTGGCTAATCGATCGAAAATCGAACCGGAGATGCAGCAGGTTCGGTCTCGCCTAGCCGACTACATCAGAGGTAACATTACAGCGACCGAATTGAAAAACATTAAACCGGCCAGACGCAGATGGCCGATAATTCCGGTTCCGGCTCCGATAAACGACGGCGCCATCAAGCGTCCCGTTAATCATCGGACCGGAAACGTTCAGATCAGAGATCAGCAGCATTCGGCGGAGTGGCGACATCGAAGTACCGAATCGCGCTATTCGAATAGTTTGGCGGCTGGCGGTTCGGATGCGGCAGCCGCGAATGACCAGAACTGTAATCAGCGACCGCACCAAGATGAACAACCACCACGATTTGCGCAGGATGATGGAAATTCGCACGACCGAGCTAGTAAAAGAGCAAGCGTGACCAATGCCAGCGTCATCAAGTACGGATCGGTGATTCGCAGCGATAGACGGCGTCGCGGCGTTATCAGACCGCAGCGTAGTAAACGGGAGAAAAAACCGCCGGTTAAACGCGCAGCAAATCGACCGAATCGTCACGTCCCGCACGATATTACGGATCGCTTGAACGGAATTGCCGCAACTGTCGAGGGCGGTACCATTTTAGCGACCACCGACGACGTAATCTCGTGCAGCACGTGCAATCAAAGAAACGCGCACGAAGGAACATCGTGTAGCACGTGCAAAGAAAGGAACACTTACGACGTATTGTCGTGCACAACGTGCAAGGAACGGAACGACCGGATAAACCACTACCATTCGGCTACCGAAAACGATTTGCGGACCGGAAGCGACGACGAGCAAACTGTGCTCACTCCGGTCACCGTGCTGTCGAATAATCGCACGCATCCGGACGACAGGACCATTCTGACCACAAAGACCGCCACTACTGCTGATCCAGCCGATTCTCGCTGTTCGTGCATTAACTGCGCTAACAACGAGCCGGCTGAAAATGGAATCCGTTCGCTGGCACAGACGATGACATCGACCGTTCACCCGAATCCAGTGCCGAACGACGAGAGGGACTGGCCGGCGGTCGACCGTATGCTTACCGATTCGTGTAAAAGCTGCTTTCATTCGGCCACCGAGACGATCAACGAAAGTTCAAGATCTAGAAGGCCACCGAAAACGCGTGCACTATCTCCCAACAGTTGCCGAACGTTCGATAGAAACGTGATAAACGAACGCGTTTACAACGATAACGATGCTTTTCCGAATTTGCCGCCGGTAGAAGCGAAGGCAGTTGTCGATAATAATATTGCAATGACGGATAGCCGACATATCGAACAGCGCTATGGCGACAAAGAAAAAACACGATTTAAAGCGCCGAATTATCGAAGAGCCGACGGTACGTTTTCGAACAGCGATCTTAATAGTAACAACGACGACGATAGTAGCGTTATCGTCAGTAGCGGTAGTATTAGTAATGATAATAACAATAATAGTAATATTTATAATGATAATTATAATTATAATAATAATGATAAGAACGAGACCGAGGATAATTCTGCACAAGCAATGAGATTTATCACGGAAGATAAAGGAGCCCTTTTGAACGGCCGTTATCATGTCGGTAACGGAACGGAAGGTAATTCGATGCGGGCGACGAGGTTTCCGACAGAAAAAACGGGTTTCTTCGGTGATGTTGCGAAAAATGAGCCGGTCGATAATGATTCCGTGGAATTAGCAGCAGCCGACGAAAAGGATTTAAAAGGGTGCGGAGACAGAATTGACGGCTCTTTCGAATTGTCCAGGAAACGATTGGTGGTGATATCGAAGTTGAAGGAAATAAACATCGACGATCAGTCGTTTTTCATGATACCGAAAAATCGCCTTAGAGACACCGGTATCGAAATCGGTAATTTCATTTGTCCGCCGAATATAGCAGGCCAATCGTTAGTTTCGACGGATAAAGATGTGCAACAACAGCAGACGGAACTGCAGAAGAATTCGCCGCCGACAATTCGCGAGAAATTGATCGAGGCCGATCCGGTCGATTCTGTCAATCGCTATGAGCTGACAGTGCGTGAATCGTTGAAACGAGCAGCGTTCAATGTCGACAGAAAACGGACGAGTGACTGCGACGCTAATGAGAAATCCTCATTGAACGATGTGATGATCTGCTCGAAAACCAAAGACGACCTGAATCGGAAATTCGATTCGATACATCGGCACGTACAGTCGATACCGAACCTAAAGCGTTACTGGACCATCGAGGATGGTTCCCTTTTCGGGGTTTTATTGTTCAGGCCTGCGCCCAAGCATCGATCGGCCAGTTCAATGGTCAATCAAGGCGGCGTTTATATTTACCGTAAAATCGCTGAGAACCAAGTCGTCGACGACAATAGTCGGCAGCGTGATCGTCGTCGCCGCCGTCGTCACCGTCGCCATCTACACAGACACGATTTTTCTGACAGTGTCGGTTACTACGAGCAACAGCGACCGGAGAACAATCTGAAATTACTGAAAGGCCTTAAAAGAAGATACCGGCGAAATGTCAGATCGCCTGACCAAATAGTTAAAATCCTTCGAGGTATAAATGAACGGCATACTGTAGATGCCGCCGAAAACGCATTGCCAAAAAGGTCGGTCATCAGTAAACCCGGCGCCATTGCAGCTGTCAAGGAATTCATTCCCGAGAATAAAAGGGCTGTCGTTGCTGAAATAAACGAATCGAAAGTTAGTCGCAAGAAGTCCAATCTCGTCGAAGATGAAGAAGTTCACTTCAGTTACGGTAGCGAGATGAACATTTACGACACGCTATCGGGCATGTTGCAACAGATTCAAAGCAGTTAGACGAAGATTAGTAGCACTCCGCGATTAGCTGCGCATGTAAATATAATTCGCTGCAATTTTTAATCCATTGTTATAAATTCTCCTATCTTCCAATAAACGATAATTATTACTTTGTTTTGGTCTCCAGTACATAAAAATGTTCACACTAAAATTCAATCAGGCTTCTATCGACTATATTCGAGCGCTCTTTTAAATATTTTGTTTCAAATAGTGTGTCTCAAATATTATGTCAAATAGTATGTTTACGGCTTAGATTCATTTCACATTCAATAGTTGATCGAGATAGCTTATTCAGCGAGAGTAGTGCAGCCAACACAGTACGATTTAACCACGATTAACCTTGATTATATGATTGAAAAATAGCGATTTAAGGCCCACAAATGGATTGATACGGTATTTTTTAAAACTGACTCCAGCCGATGCTAATTATAACGGCAACTTTTAGCAAATACATACGTTGGCAAAATTAAAATCAGCTCTAACGGGGAATCCTTCGTTAAACTGCATTTTATTGCATTACACTAACTCCGCTCTAGATTAAACTAAACACTGCGACGGAAAATTGCACGAAAAAAGGTCGTCTTAGGAAAGCGCCGTTTAACGAAGGTGATCTTTACTTGAAAATGTATGCCGCTACGTATTTTATGGTAAAGTCTAATATGATACTTTTAAGTATTTAACGGTGGTAATCGGCCACTCCTATTACTTATATGCATTAAAGTCCCTGAGAGGGGAATTTTTAAAGGCTCCGAACGTTCAATTTTTGTGACGGATGTAACAACAATTACAGAAGTAGTCGCATTCGGCGAATTTCTTTTTAGAAAGAACGAATTTATATCGCGCTACGTCGGAATTTTCAGTCACCGTTACGGAATTTTAAGACTTTGGACGTTTGGATGGCTGCAGGAGAGTTGGTCGAATCACGAACTATTTTAATTCAACTGAAAGTATGTAGTTCAAGTGTATAATCATTTTGAGAAACAAAAAATGATTAATTTTTTTAGAAAATTAAAAACAAATATTTTTTCGAGATACAAGCGTCTGAGTAATGAACTAAGGTTAAGGTATTAACGTACTGCACTGTTTCGTGGCGGAAAACAATGAAATATTCCTTACAGGAGCCAGTAATCTGTGGCAACCGCAAAGTGAGAATAGGCACACGATTGTATTCGAGAGCAGATTGTCGCGCCTGTTTTGGGCTGTTTATTAATGAAATCTGTCAAAAAGTATGTAACAACTCAGCCGTTTCCATCGGCCGTGCAGTCCAAATAAAATCTCTCGTATCCCTCATCCGTGTACCAAGGATCGTACCTTTATTTAGAGACAACGATGAAGAAAAGGTATGCCGAATGCTGTTAAGGGAAATTGTTGCGTTTTCTAATTTGAGAGTCGAGAAACTTCATTTTTTTAATTTTCGAGCGTATATTTAATAAAGACATTTTTTTGTTTTAATTTAAAAAAGAGAAAAAAAATAAAACTTATTACATAAAAGATACATTCCACGAATATTGTTGAAAACAGAAGGAACAACAGCTGGTATGGAAGTTTTATGGGAGAAGTGCAAAAAACGAAACAGCAAAGAAGTATAAAAAAAGGAAGGTGCAAATTCGGAGCAAAATTGGACATAAAAATGAACGCTTAGGTTTCTAAAAAAAAAAAATACTAGAAAGACACGTGTTTTCTTTTGTCGGCTTGGAAACAAATCTCTTGCCTGGAAAAACAAGAGTTAAAGTGTCGCAAGCCGATAGGAACTGTCTCAAGGGAGGTAACAGAAAATTTGCCCAAACGAAACAACAGTAGTTCAAAAAAAAACGTTTGTAAATCATGAGCTAATTATTTACTGAATTACCGAGTTAGAAATAAAAAAAATAAAAAACCTTTTTAAAAATAGCCTCTTATTTATGCACTAAAAAGTAGAAAATAACCTTAACTAGCAGATACGCATCTTAACATTAAAATCTGAAACTAGAAAATATTCTGAAAAATAAAAACAGATTAATAATTAAATATTAATATTATATAATAGAAAAGTTTACGTAATGGATGATGGAAACAAAATAGGCAATTTGGATAATTCTTTTTCGTGTTTTTTTTTTCTCTTTTTATGACCAATTCAGCAAAATCGTACTCAGTCTAGAAAATTAAAATAGGAATTAATTTTGAGACCTGACGATGAAAATAGAGAGGGAAAAGTATATATTATAGAAATCACGAAGTACGTTCACCGAACGAATTGAAAACTTATTTACCTACACAGCTTCTCGACGGATATCATTTTTAGTGTTACAGTCTACTCTTTAATATATATATATATATTTCACTTTAATTTTATAATTTTGCGCTCAGAAAATGTAGACATAATAATTATTTACATCTATAACGGGTTTTTTTCCCCTTCCGCCGTGTACAGTCTTTTGCCTAGAAGGCGTTGGAGAACTACTTAGTTTAAATTTTTTTTGGTAAAGTTGTGAGTAGCTTTTAGAAAGAAAAAGATCTTGGAATTTTGAGTGTAGCTACCTGAAAATAACGATTCTGGTGTTCCATTGAGGACATATCTTTGGGTAAGGAATTTTGAATAATCTAATATATTACGTGTTATATAGAAACCGGAACATTGCATGAGTGGCATAAATATCGAGGTTGTTTGTTTAGGGTGTAGCCATGTGTCAGAGAGGAATGGTTCTTAATTTGAATAGGAGGACGGCTTTGTCTTTTCTGCATTCTTGGTATGAAGTTTTCCATAGATCGATAGTCTTTTTATTGGATTTTAATTTGTTAAAAGTTGGGACGGGGTCCCACATTATTTGAAATGATTTGGGTATAAAACCTTTGCTTGCTTTTTTAATGTTCAATGATCAGCAATATTTAAAATTGGGGAGTCAGAGATAATTAAACAATTGGAGGAAAGGTGATTACAGAAATGAAAATGATAGAACGAGGATAGCCATCAACTCGGTTGTGAATATGAAGCAGAAAAAAGGAGGTATACTTGAGATGAGTTTTTTGGATATTCGCATCGTTACTTCAAGGATTTTTGTTGATTAGTCCATAGTTGTTTATAAACGAGTCGACTGCGCCTTTATCCGATAAGACTACACAGGTTCGCACTCTCGATATTTTTGAGGAGTACGTAATTTCATTTGGACTAATCTTTTCACCAACTCCTCGAATGTATTGTTCGGCGTGGATTTCTCTATATGATGGAAAAACAATTGCCATTGTAGTTACTGTTGATTTTAGGTTTGTTTGCATACGACATTTGGTTTTTCGGTCTAAAGATTATGGTTGATGTTCGAGAGTTGCATTCTGCGCTATATTGTTTGTAGTTGGAGCGGTTTTGTTGTTGGGTGTAAGTGGTTGTTGACAGGCAAAGAAACAAGAACCTTTACTCCGATGTCAGTGTCGGTTGATAAGTTGTCTTATGGTCTGTTGGTGAAAAAAAAAAATAGATAAAAAATAAAGATCAAACACTTCAACATGGGTAGATAAACGCAACGTAATACACTGAAAAGAACGCAGAGAACATACGGCTACTCTCAAAAGTAGGATTTGAACACCAGGTTTCAATTGAACGAAATAACGCAACCTAACCAACTATGTTATCGTAGCTCGTTTTTAATATATCGGATCTAAAAGAATTCCTTGTACACGGGTTTTATAAATGATTTTTTTTTTTTTCTCCCCGTCTCCCGTAAAAAACAAAATAATTCCCATACTTCCGTAGTACATTTTATAACAATTTTTATACTAAAAAAAAATTTTTATCAGTTACACGGCTATTTTTAGAATAAATTATTATTATTATTAATAATGGTAACATTATTGCTGTAAAATATTATTGGCCACGGATTTTTACAGATAGACGTTATTACATATTATATAAATGAACGATGTATTAGTAAATTTAATAATTATTAAAAATGGAATCCTTTTCCGTGTATATAAGCAATGAAACAATCAGTTATTACTTGAGGGTAATAACGAGTTTCATAGTTTGTCAGCTGATAATTAGGTTCGTATTCAAATACAGTTCCACCGACAAACATTTTATAGAAAATTCTATTTTATATCCCATATCGATATTTGCGGCTATCGTGCCGGAATATAACCAATTAGGTTTGCGTTGTATAGATCTTGTGTATCAAATAGAAAAAGTGGATGAAGCATGTGCGGAAATTACGTCGTAAGTTTAGGCTGACTTTTTTTACTTGCTCGCACTAAAATTAATAAAAAACAAAAAAAAAAAAATTACCGCCCAATTTTCTTGAAAAAAAATTTCGTGGAACCGCAAAAAATCGTGCAACACAAGTTTTAACATTTTATACTTAAACGTAGAACATCTACATAAACATATGTAAATGTGTGTAATAAAGCAGCAGTATTTGGTGATGGCTGCATCTACCTATCTGCGCACTGGAACCAATATAGAGATATGGCATCGAGGTATATGACGTCCAAGAGTAACATCAATGGAATTTAACAGGTGCAGTCGAAAATACTAAGACAAATCGCCAACGCCCCTTATTGCGTGTCAAACAGAACACACCCCATCGTGATTTAAACATTCCATTCGTGCAAGACTACCACAAATTTCGATATAGCGAAAGTTCTCTAGTATAAACTAGAACTCAGCGAGAATATCGAAGCATTCAGCATGTTCACTCTTCGTTTCTCCCTGGGAATCCGCGGATAAGACTTAAGAGATACTGGTGTATGCATTACCAGCTGGATGATCTTAAGCAAGTTACAGCAGAATTCGACGGAAAGTAATATTACTCGCTCAAACTAGCGGATAATTTAATCCGAGTCAAATGTAGAATTAGTCAAATTAAATTTCAGCGCCAACTCTGGTCCTAGGGGACTGGAGTGGTGAGAAAAAGCTAAATATTCTTAACAGTTGCACCGCAATTGACTACTCATTTGCACTTTCTTATTGCGCGAATTTTAATTCTCAACGTGAATGTGTGCAAATTAACTGCAAATTTTCTCTGCTTTCCCGATTTCCAAAAATTTTAGTAGACTACTTCTGTTGGTTTTGCACACACACACATGTTAATGAAGTGTTTACATTTCGCATTCACTTAATTTTTTTCTGTGTTATATTAAAACGCATTTTACAATTTTTTACAGTTACTTCGATATAATAGCACTTTTATTATTAATATAATTACTATTTTTATTCTTATTATTATGCTATTATTGCAATGAATATTGAACATTCGTTGAAAGAAGTATACTGCCATCGCGGAAATCATACAATTGTCCGATATCTTAATATAAATACACTTTAAATAATCCGTGTTTCACTATAAGAGATGCGCAAATCAACTCTGATAGAGCAGTTTTGGGTACACATATGTGTTCTTTCCGACTGCGGATCTTCTCAACTCCATCATTCCAGTGGAGAGTATTTTTAAAATTTTAAGCAGCCATTTAAAATCTGATTTTAAAAGTTTATTTATTTCGAAAAATTCGTCCGCAGATTTAAGAGTAACATTGGAGAAACGTTTTACATAGGTACTACATAAAGAAAAATGTAACATGTGTCATTTGCTGTCTAACTGAGTCGTTATATTGATACGGTGTTCATACAAATTATTAACTTTATCATTAAAATTATAAGCAACTATTAAAACCTGATTTTAAAAATTTATTTATTTTGAATAATTTGTCCGTAAATTTAAATACAATTAAAAATGTCTTACACAGTAGTATATAATGAAAAATATAATAAGTATCATTTGCTGTATGTTCTTATACTGACATTTATGATTAAAATTGTAAATGGTCATTTAGAACTTAATCTTATACATTTGTTTATTTTAAATCATTTGTCCGCAAATTTAAGTACAATTAAAAGCGTTTTACCACGGTATCATATAATGAAAAATGTAAGAATAAAAAGTGCCATTTGCTGTTTCACTGTGCCACTGTGTTGACGTAGTGTGTGTCAATACCGAACGGTGCGTCAGTTTCACTGCGTCAACACCCCAAACTGCGTTACATTTCCCATCACTACTCTCTATACTACGCTTCCTATTCTGTACGTCTAGTGTACAAATAGGCAGTCACGATGCTCGAAATCGAGCGATACAACTCAGATGATGACTCTGTACACTGCAATCCTATAAACACGATGTAATTCGGTGAAAAAAATAATAATACGGCATGCATATAATTACGCCTAATGGTTTTTTTTTTTGTATGCTTTTGTAAAAAGAAATATGTATATACGGTAGATTAACCTTTAGTCACAGACATACTACTTTTAAAACGTTTTCACGGACACCCACGGTCATTTTGAGTTTTGCTACTCAAATGAGTCTTTGAGCCTCCGGGAAATTGGATGCTGCAGAAGTTGTTAAAGATGTGACATTGGATAGCCCATCAAAAGCCAAAAAATACAGAAGATCGTTTACTCCGGAAAGCATTCTCTTCGGTGACTCTGCTCTCTCGCTAATAATTGAACAGAAATCATCAAAACAAGTTAATATCGCGGATACGAACTATAAGCAAAGAAAATAATTGTAACTTGCATGCGCCATATAAAAAATTATCGGAACTAAACGTAAATTTTATCTACCTAAATCAAATATTACTACGACCGAATGTAGTGCTGAAGTAAAACTACAGTTCTTGTTAGATAATATAGCTGAACGAATTGTATTGACTCAAATGGAAGTTATTAAAAACTTAGCTTCTGAAAATGTTCTTTAAATATTATAATTTTATTACATTCTCAATATTTATTTTCTTTACTTTTATTTCCAATTTTTAATTAACAATTATTAAAAAATAATATATAAGTTTTAGCTTCAATCAAATATTTTTCCTACACGCGTCTAACATATTGGGATACGCCATTTTGTTTTGTTTTTTTGTAATTTTAACTCCGGATTCGTAATCAGCGACCTCAAAACTCCCTAAGTGCACCAAATTATCTACAAAGTGAAACACGTTTTTGATTTTTGGCCAGCTTTTCAGGATTTCGCACCACTGTGCGCCGTAATTGTACATCTTTTGTTTTATCGTTAAAAAAGTGCTGCTATGGTGCATATTATTATAGGCGTATGCACAATTGTCTTCTATTCAAGATTATATTTGTGATTTTAGTGATTTCTCAAAGGCTCGGTAGTCACTTACTATTCTATTTGGAAGATAAATTTCTATTCGATTAACTCGGGCTCTTTTAGATATTAAAGTGAAAGGAAGTTCAGAGCTTCTAAAATACTTCCATTATTTATAATTACTAAACGCCGCTACGTTCTAATGCATTTTCCACTGCACTTTCATACCTTTCATTCATTTTTAAACACCCATATCCTTATAATGTTTCTTAAGGTTTTAATCTTGATTAATTTAATTTTTCTAGTGCCCTAGACTGAATCAGAATATTTAATTTACTAATTTTAGACCATTAATCAAACGCTCAACATATTTATAGTTCTGCGTCGTCTAAATTTGTAGGTGCAGCATCGATGCCTTTATTTACTGAAAAGTTTAGTCTTCCACGTCTTACTCTTCCGTTTATAGCGCTGAATGTTTTGGAACATTTGAGGTCTTGTCTTTTTTAAATTCAACTCTAAGAGTCCTGCAAAGGTTGATAAGTTGATGTTGCTTCATAGCTCGCTATAATTCGACTGTTTATAAATACCGCAATTGAATATGTTGTTTTTTTATCAGTTTTTTCTAGTTTTAACTTTTTGTCACGTGAAACACGCCATAGCTTCCGTTTCAACATTTCCAGCGTCAATAATACGGTTATAAAAATAATTAATTCGTTGTGATTTTTATTCGTTTATTTACTTTTTTCGTCGGTAATTTTGCTTACGGCAGAATACACACACGTGGAATGTAAATTCTATTGCAGTAAAATGAACAGTCACAATTATGCGGTGCTCGGTCTTGATTGCGAAATGAAAAATATTCAGCACGATCATGCGAGAGTGATGTTATTGCAGCTGGCCACCATAGACGGATGTGCTTATCTATTTCGAACTTCGTTTTTGAACCGCATACCAAATTCATTAGCGGTAAGTTAGCCAACTGTAAAACTGACGACACGACAGAAAAGAGATACTCGTTGAAATGCGCGTATCAGGATACAATAAAATACTTCACCACCCTTAATTTCGAATTAATTACGGATTTAATTTCAGAACATCCTCTCAGACGATCAAATATGGAAAGTTGGCGTGGCCATATACGATGACATGCGATTTTTATTAAAGCGATATCCCAACCAGTTTCAAATAAAAGGTACGCTCGATCTAAGATATCTCGCCCATTACTATGGAGTAGCGGAAAGAGGACTAAAACCATTGTCGAAGTCGTTGTTAGGTGTAGACCTGCAGAATATGCACAGCGGTAATTGGGACGACATTGAACTGTCTCGGGAAAAGGTTATGTACGCAGCCCTGGACGCTTACGTTGGAGTGCGGCTTTTTGATTATTTCTTTAACCGTTACAAAGCACAGGAAGTAGGTTAAATACAATGCCGTCATCCACAATTATCCTTTTATTAATGTATAAAATGAAGAATGATTAAATAGAAAAAAAACCTAAGTACATTTTTAAAAAATTCTACACCTGCTGTATTCCTCCTTAGTAGCCTCGGAAGGGCATAGTGGAAATTAATTTAGACATTTAAGAGCCTCGATACATGAGAGAGCGTTAATAATAACATACATTCATTTGCTTACAATTAGTAAATAAAAGTAAATTGCTAATTGATGAGGCTAATCGTAAGATGTGTTGGTACTTTTTGGGACCTTCGCAGATCGTCACATTTTCGGTCACTGTATCGAAAAAGCGCTTTGTGTTCTTCTATATCCAAATGAACGCTTGATGTATTTTGCTGTAAATAAAAAATTGCACGATGTCAACGTTTCTCTTTTAACTTTTTTATTTGGCTTGACAGAAGTCGACTTTGCATCGATTTTGCTTCTTCGGCCTGCCATATTGTATATTTTGATACTGATCAGACGGGCGTTGGAAGCTCTTTCTTGAAAGAACGTCTTCCAGTTTTGTCATCAGTCATTCAGCTGAAGAACTTCTCGTTATAACATTCTGATATCGTCTAACGACTGATCGCCGTATTCATCAATAGTTTATTCGGTCGTACTACCATCAACAATAATTGTAGCCGGTTAAAACCTTAACAAGATTAACCCTTATGTACACACTCAGTTGTCCACCGGCGAACATTTTGTGAAAAATTTTTATGATCCCCTCAATATTTGTCCAAATGCTCCCGGACCCTCGTAATTTGATCCTTTTCCTATCTAATGCTGATGTCAAAAAATTTTGTTTCAATTGTTAACAATGACAGTTTTAATTCTGAAAAAAAAACAACTTACCGGACACACCCGGGTATGAAAACACATGATTTTAGTGGAATTTCATTGTCATTACACAGATATCACGCTAATTAATTATTCATTGTACAAATAATAAATATGAATAATTATAAAATAAATAATAAGAAATTATTGTGCTGTAAAATTTATTTATTTATACGTGTATATATTGAAAAAGAAATAGATCATTATTTATTCCATACTTTCTTTACATGTTGTTACTGTTATCATCGCATGGTGCCTTTTCACAATTAGCGCAACTCTTTCAAGTTTTTTTGTGTTTTTTTGTGTTTGTTTTTTTATTAACACAGATGACACGATCCAATCACTTTTATCCGGACTATTGGGTCTGGCCAAGGTTGAGGCCCGGTCGGAAATTCAGCCTGTCCAAGATACTCTCTATGCCCAACTTCGATGAATGATTCCGCATAACTTGTTTATTTTGAGGTCTGTCTTCAACTAAAGGCATAGCCGAGAGCTCTTCACTCGACTGTCTTATAAGCAGCCACCGTTCATGAGTTTTTTTTTTGTATCGTTTTATTATTCTCGTAATAAATTAAGTACGAAGCTAAGCTATATCAACAATATTTTATAAAAAAGCCTTAGGGCGTCGGTGACACGTGTACCGCGACCAACCATCTGGTCCATCACATCGACCCCATGCTTGTAAAATAAAATCATACCCGCTTCTTTTCTTTTTTTTGCGTCGTTGTACTTTATTGGATGAAAATTCCTTTTATTGACTTTGAAGGCGCGAAAACTTGTGGAATGTACGATTTATTTATTTCCAGCGGCAGTCAGATGTTTAGCAAAATTATCCAGCGAGATATTTCTTCCAGAGCCCTTGTGCATTATCGCAAGGTCCTTCACGACTCTTCACCATGATTTTATTTCGCGAATATTCGCTGTTTTCCCCGTGTTCAAAATGACCCTTGTAAAAACGGTTGACCTTTCTCCACGTCACATATCCACCATACTTTTATCCCTATATTTCGCCAGTTTCGACGGAATATACTGCGTGAATTCGGTCTTACCACGAAAAGGCAAAAGCTGCTTATCGATCGTCAGATTTTCATAAGATTTGTACATTGACGAGAGATTTTTCGGTTAATCCTACCTCGTATGCTTGGTTTAATTTTTTGTACCTGTACTCATTTTTATACCTGACTAATCACATTTATAAATATCTCATATAAAATACAGATGTGAATAAGATCTCTTATTATTGTGTAAAAATGAAAAAAAAAGCAAAACAATAAAATCCATATGTGGGTACCACCACGGGTGTATAATAGCGTAGGTAAATCCGAGTGTGCACATAAAGAAAGGGGTTAAGATTTCCAACAGGTGTTACTGCGATTGTGTTATTATCGCTGATGAAATTATTAATTTCTTTTAATGCAAATTTTTGGTGATATTTTATACACAAACTGAGTGTAATTTTCATCCTTGACCACGAGACATGGCCTAATTTAAGCTTACATTCAACGAAGATATTTCTGATGCATTTCGTGAAAGAAACCGATTACTTTTTACACCGATCAATTTAAAGTATTCCAATATATTATACTGGTATATTGGCACGTTACATAGACATACAATCCGTAATCAATTTCAATGTATAATATATGTTATCTTCTTAATCGCTACCTAGCTCGAAGAAAGGATTCGAATCTATAATTAGTGACAGCCCCGCTATTGAGCCCTCAAACGCCATTGAAGTCGACGCTTCGGATTGGTGCTAATGCCTCTATTGCCGTCATCTCGTTATCTTCATTGCCCTCGACTGTTTCTTCGCCGTCTTCGGAGTTATCAAAATCTCCCGGCTTTCTCATGGATGAGGAACTTGCGTAGTATCTTCGGACGTAGTGTTCAGACTGACTGGGTAAATGTGAAAGGACGAACAACGACCCCGATGGTCATTGCGCGAAAACACGCAAACGACTCGAGTTTAATATATTGCTGTCACGAAGTGCTGACTGCTGCAGTTCCAAAGTTTTCTGCTACATTTCCACAATTGCAAGTTTAAACCGATTAGTTCCAATCAGTATTATTAAAGTTGCCACCGATCAAATACGCTCGCCCAGTCTGAAGTTGTTTTCGTTCAACGTTGTGAAGAACAATATCACTTGTTTTCGCGTTACGTTTTAATTTACGTAATCCCGATTTCTTTCGAGTATTTTCAAATGAATATTTAATTATTAATTGCGTCGTCTTTAGCATGACTACGCTGACTGCTTTATTTCGAGACTGCCATTGCGTCGACTTACTAGTTCAAAATTTTCAATCTCTGCCGTCGTTGACTCATCATGTAACCATGTTTCAGTGAATACTGATCAACTTTCTCCACGATAAAATCGTGATATACGGTTTACGTTAGTCGAAATATTTCACAAAATCACGCATCACTAAAATTACACTGAAATAAATCGGATTTTTTCACAAAAATCAGGTTTAGTTCGTCATTATTTCGGACAAGTAGTTCGCAAACGTTCAAATTCGGCAGCGATACGGTTCGAATTCAAAGTCATCATTCGCTTAGGATACGAAAACCTTCAAGAGTGCCCCTATAAGACATTCGGCGAATATTCGTGTACATTACTTTATCATAAGTGCCACCATTTTTCCCTTTATGACGCATTGGTCGGCACGATTTGTGCGCTGCACGAATAACGACTGACTGGAGTGTAATTCGGTTTGAGTTTTAAAAGCTGCTGTAAATTTCGTAAAGTTAGACTATTTTTCAAATTGCTCTACATCGCAATGCTAATATCATTTCTCGACATTAGTTTCAACGGATGGACGTGTTTCGTGTCGCTCACAATTCCATCGTTCATATCGATATTTACAACGATCACGCCGTCAAAACTGAAATTAAGCACCACCAGCGGCGGCCTCTTCATTAAAATCAACCTTTTGCTCACGGACAGCGAATCGGTTTTTTTTTCCTTTTTTCTTTTTGACGTTAAAAGCTTTTGTTCTTAAACTGAATCTGGATACTTTCCCGCCATAAGGCTAACAGCGCGCCTAATTATTTCAGAGTCGTTTTCTTGATTTGAAATTATCATAAAAGAATCGGATCGTTTTGACCGCAATTACCTTTGGATACGTTGTCTGAGTCGATTCTCTCACCAAATTTCACTCGGTAATTGAGGGAACTTCATATCTTTGCTGCCGAATGACTTCTTCAAGTTCCGAAAACAGTACGAGTTGCACTCTCCGGTGTCGTATACAAACTGATTTATATTATCAACCCCAACGGGGCAGCTAACGTAAATCACACTACGTGAAAATGCAATCGCTGTACGGTCTTATGGAATGATTGTTAGTAGTCAGTCATCTAAAGAAATTCCGGTTCATCGCGCACTAACTTCGTCAATTGCAGGTTGTATAACGATTTCATTCGTTACATCAAATTCTTCCGATCAAAACGGATATCAAAATTCGGATCATAATTGCGGCATTATAATACTTTCTCCTTTTCATTTGTCCAGAGAAATTATATTCAACCAAGAAATAGGCAGACCAGGTGTTTTTTAAATTTTCTGAACGTCTCTCATATATTTTTCAATTTTCGTTTGCCGCCAAATATCGATCAAATCGCACCAGGAACGCTTTCTGACCTCTGACGGCAGTTATTCGGTTCGATGGGTGTTTAGTTTTGGTACAAATGGCTGTCGAGATCTGTCGGAAGTCAAGAATTAAGTAGTGGAATGAAACTGAAATACACGCTCACCCCCCGGACAATAAAAACAAGCGGCTAAAGTATTCGAAAAATTGTTTGGCGAAAAACCGTACTAGAATGCGGAAACGTTACTCAATTGGAAACAGCTCTTTTCCAAGCTATCACACTCGGAATAGTCGAAACCTTATAACCACTATAATACTACGTGTAGAAGGATTGACCGCAGCAAAAAGAATGAGATAATCGCACAAAATATTTATGAAGGAGAATATATAGTCACGTCATACTGATCCCGGAAACCTACACCGTCAATGGCCAGAAATTATTGAAAACAGGTAATATTCCGCAAGGCGTTGAAATAGCTGACGCAATTTATAATAAAAACCGTGGGATAATAACACACGTTAGAGCAGGAACTCAATGGCAACTGATGGAAATAGAAAAAAGAGAGAAAGTGATCTTCATAAGCATCGAAGTGAATAATCTCTGCACATATAAAACGCCCAATGCCAACCAGCCAAACCATTTTACAAGATTTGCCACATAGCCAACACCGTCCGATCATCTTAGATATTGGTTTTGAATTAAATACAATAATAATGATCACAGTATTTTAGCATCGGTAATTTTAAATATATTATTATTTTATAAAAGTGCATAATATGATGTCTCTTTTGATTCATTTAATAATAAGTGTAATAGAAATAAGGTGTTTATCAAATTTTAATATTAAATACGATAACTTCGAAACCGATACCATGCTGGAATTTTGAGAAGGTCAATTGGGAAACTTTCATAAGCTCGTAGAGGGGCTACATTCGATTCATTAAACGGTTTCCAATGAACTACGAACGCTTCTAGCCCGAGCAACGGCAAAGAAGAATATTCCACGCTGTTAATCGCATATCCCCGGCTGCGATACTAAATGTAAACACCTATACGAATTCTAGAAAATTACAGGTGATGCTAACGTTGCTGACGAACTATAGATTTTAAACCACCTTTTAGGACGTTTTAAATGTTCTCTATTATTCGTTCTCGATGTTTTTTTTTTGAAGGCGGCTAAACGCTATTGTTAAATCTACAACAACAAATTTTAGAGTTAATACTCGTTTTGTTTGTTCTAAAATAGAATAAAGATCTCGGATCGTTTAAGCAGAAGTGGAAGCACAAAACCGGAAAACAATTTCGAAATGACTTTTACTAGAACAGACAGTTCTCCTTCCGTAAGAATGACATATTTACATTGTCAGGTACATTTTATACATTTCGAAAGCTTCGTCATTATGACTTTCTTCCAGAGAAAAATTGTGAGGGCGATATAAATTTCCCGTTAGGCATATTCAAAACTGAATTTAGAGCCGGGATAATAATATCGAGAATAACTTTTATCATTTCTTCTTTGCACTATTTGTACGTGCTCGTTTTTGTTTTTATGTAAACTGATAATATTGCACTGTATATAATATTTTAAACTTTCTTTCATATTGGGAACAAAATATAAAAAAATTAAAAAAATACCACATATGAATGTACCAAATATTAGGCACGGAAAACGTTTGCAAACGATAATAAAATTATTTAAAATTTAATCTACAAAAAAAAAAAATTTAATTTTAAATTATTTTTACGACATTTTTGCTTTTTTAATAGAAATATCTAAGCGGTATGAAAAATGTAATATTTTAATATCAGATTTCTAATATTTCATTATTTACGTATATATACCGTGATGTTGGCAAACGTTAAAATTTCTGATCTATTGGTCAAAAAAAAGGATATAATTTTAATTATTCGACCGGAGACCGGAGACCGGAAACGATATTATAGTATAATAATATTTTTTTCGAATTTACACATTTTTTATTTTAATTATTAGCATTTCAGTAATTTTTTTCCACATTTCGTCGCTGTTAAATTAATTTAATAATAAAGTGCGTCGATACATCTTCGTTGTTATTTGGTCGAATTATTTTTATTCGTAATACAAGCTGATCGAAAGTGAACAAACGATCCCCCGTTATTTTTGAAGTACAACGTACCCGAGAGTTGACATAGTGTACACTTTCGTTATATCCGACATATTAAATTTAAAGGAAATCCTAGTAGAGCGCGTTCTCGATTCGGCGATAAAGGAAGTGAGAATTAAAAAAGAGCAAGAAGAGTAAATTTTTCGGGTCATGTTTTAAACTGTGATAAAATGAGAATATCGTGAGCTGAAACATTATTATTATTAACCGTCCTTTGGAACGTGCCAGGCAGTCAACTGCATTATTGCTTAGGATAGTGACGCTGGACTTTCAAAGAAAATAGTTTTGAAGGGATCAAGCTAGGAGATAAGGTTAATGATGAAAACGCTACGGACATGGAATAATACGGTCGAAAACAGGTACCAGAAGAGGAGCAGGTGTAGCCTGCAGAGTACTTTTAGAATTGGTAAAAAATAAGAAATTTGTTGCTACGGTAGTAAAGTAAAATGAGGAAACCACATATGATTCGGCTGCGTTCGAGATGAGAAAGGATTAGAAATATGGAGGCGGTTTTGTCACTCTAGCCGCTCTTAAAACTGTCAATGAAAATTATAAAAGACGAAGGAAAAATAGAGTTTAATATATGATTGAAAATCAACGATAAGCGAGTAAGGGGATTTTGCGTATAAAAAAATAGATTTGTTGCTTGTAGGAAATCCAAAAAAAACTGATTGTACAATAATGAAGTTTATTTTATTTGGAAACACAAACTGAAGAATACCGAATAGGACGGGCGGTGTGATATGCACCGACACTTTGGCGAAGACAATAGTTTTGAATTTAGTCGAGTTAGCGGAAGGACATATTTAGGAGCATTTTTTTTTTTTTGTAAACGAAAGAATAATGGTCAAGTTTATAGCGGTTAATTGATTTGTAAAGTATAAAATTAGATGCTGGAATAATGATCGCTCTATTGTTAAATTCACTAATTAAAAACGATGGAACTGAGAACGGAGCCAAAAAGGTAGAATGTCGTAAAACAGTTGATCGGAGGAACTGATCGAGTGGCCCAAAAGAGAACTGTAGAAAAATGTGTCTAACGACACAGAAAGAACAAGTGTAGAAAATGGAATAGATCGGAAAAGCCTAATAATGAAAGACGTAAGTTGAATCTTTTATCTTTAAGAAGAGAGCTTTTGCAACATAATAAATTCATTTTTAAGAAGTGACTTGTAAACAACATGAGAAGGAAAAATAAAAATAAACTTATCGTTGGAGCCGGATTATGTTACGTCCTAACTACCAAACAAGACGCTTATTAAGCATATTTTCAAATAGTTTTTTGAAGCACCTAGGTTAAGAGAAGCTTGCTTGAAAGGAGATCGGGCTGTTCCTGGGAATTTTGATTATCGTAAAAAAGATCCAATTAGGTGCAGTAAACCCGGAAGCTAAAAATAAATTGAGAATTTTAAATTTGGAATTAAAAAAATTTTTAAACGTCGTCTATTCCCCTCAGGTATTATTTAAAGAGGAATTATTAAATTAGAAGAAAGAGATCGGAAAATGAGTAGTGACAATGAAAAGAGAAGAGAAGGTACGCTTATTTGACGAAGAAAGGATTAATAAAAAATTTAGAAGCTTTCAAGAGAGATAAGTTGAGGTAGAAACGCTGAAGTAGCAGATTTAAGACCTGTTTAAAGACATACTTAGAACCGTTAGCTTTCCTGTAAATCAGAAAATTTTTTAAAAAAAATAAACAGAAACGAATGCTTCAAAAAGTACTTGTATCTAAGCCCGTTTTTCTGTCATCGTTTCCCCATAAGAAAAAGTATAATAATTGTTGAAAGAGGAGAGAAGAAAATATAGTACCATCGGAAGTGATCAAATTTTAAAATAGGATCCAACTGAGCTTATAAGTGTGTGGAAGGAGAAAGGTCGACAGAATTGAATTTTATCCGGGAAGTTTCAGAAGGGTGCTGCTGCTTGTTCCTCGTCCTCATATATATGAATAAATGATTGTTTTTGTTATTTTATAAATGCGTCGTAAAATTTTGCAGATTGTCCTTTTAAAATTTCAGCCTATCAATGTGTTAGCATTGGTGTTATATAATCGGTGCTAATTTTGTTTAAACGTATTACTTTATTCGCGACAAGAAATATTCGTAATTTTCGATTTTATCTTTTAACTAACGGCGTAATTTATATTATTTTAATATATTTTTACTTTAAATGGATTAATATACTTCTTTGGTTTATTAATGATAGACTTTTTGGTATATAGTATAAAAAATAAATGCTAAAATAACAAACTAATACGTAAGTAACAAAATTAATATAAGAATATCAAACTTGTTATCTTAGGAACGTTTTCGGGCATAACCCATCTTCAGCTAAAATATAATCGAACTAAATTAAAAACATAGTGTAACAGTGAACACAATTTAAAACTTCACTTTGAAGCTAAAATAAAATTAAATTAAAAATAAATTAAAATGAAAATAACATGAAACATAGCACACATGTGAATTGAACTACAGTCTAACATTTGGTATATCTTTGTATTACATAGTTCTTGTCTATTTTAATGTTAAATGTTAATTTTTCCACAATCGCGGATTTTCGGTATATTATCCGTATTTAATTAATAGAGAAAGTAACTTCACGACACGTCGATTTCCGTTAATTATATGAACGATTAAATTTTCTTTTAGTAATTGTGGTATTTATTTTTATTATATAAATGAATTGATCGCATGTTCAAAAGTTTTTTGTCTTCATTAAGGAATTAAGAAATTTATGGCAACGCCAGAGACTAAATAAACCCGCAGTATTAACAAAAAAAAAAAAAAAAGGATCAGATACACTACTAATAAAGTATTGAACTGAAAAAAAAAAAGAAAAATGTTAGAATCATTAAATTTTCGAAAAATTTTTTTTCATCGCTTCACAGCCACACTCCCATACCGTATGTTATTATTTCCGATACAGATGTGTATGCAAATAATTTCAAATTACTGCATTTCTTAAAAACATCATTAATTTATTTGTCTGAATTGTCCGATTACTTCTTCAAGCCTGTTCGGAATGCACTTTCTTCTGCGAATGTTAAATTTAACGCTGTGTAAGTTTTACCCCGTAAGTTCGATATTTTGTCAGATATCGTTTAGCGAATCGTCTTCTACTAGTTACCGATTAGTGCAGTGTGGCCATAATTTTTCTTATACGAGAGCCTTATACCGTTTCCGATATTCCACTATCCTATTCGATAGTTCTCCACAGTTTGATGTTTGATTTAGTGGACCCGAATATTTGTTTTTGTCTGTTTTGCAACCATTTTTTGTTTCACAGTCTTTCAGAATATGTGCTTTCCTGTTACTCTTCGCATCGTGATATGAGAAGTTCCATTTTATTTATTATTGTCAGAATCTTTACACCTACATTTATTTTCGAATGATTCAGGCACTCTTAGAACTTTTTATGATAATATTCTTTTTAGTGTATATGTGTGTGCGGATAGGCGGTATGAATTTCTGATTTATTAAATGTATGAGAAATGATAAGATGCGCTGAAGGTAAAACTGAGAAAAAATCAAAATAACTCTATCTGGCATTACTTTTCCTTTATGTTTTAAAATGGCTTGAGCCACAATTACTTAAAATTTGCAGTTAAAACCATTTTTTTAAAAAAGCCCGTGGTGGTGTGAGGACATTCAAGAAAGCGATAACAGGGCGAAAACGGGTTCTCTGGAAGTCAACTGGAATTATTGAGGACTTAATCACATTTAAGAAAAGTAGAGTAGCTGTTTGAGATCTCATTCAAAGCAGGAGTCGTGGAATTCTTTTGCAGCATCAGTCCTTCAAACAGCTAATGCCCACATGATGTGAAAAAAATCAGATCTATTAGTAATGGTACCGCTATACACCCAACATTAAAAATCAACGGAGTTCACATGACAGAGACTAGAGATGTTGCAGAAGCCTTTGCACATTACTTTCCCATGAAATTCTCTGCGCTCAAGTATTCCAGAAAGTTCCAAAAACAAAAAACACTTTATAAGCAACAGCCCATTAATTTTGATTCCAACGCTGACGATCCTTCCCCTTTTCCATGGCTAAACAGAAGTTTCAACTTAAATATGACACCAGGAACAGTGCACCGGGTGAAGATTCGATACATCCCTTCATGTTAGAATATCTCCTGGGTCATGCTAAGGAATTCCTGCTGAGTGTATTTAACCATGTATGGTCAGCTGGGTTTATTTCTGATGCCTGGAAAGTTGCGACCGTTATTCCTATCCCGAAGATGAATAAAGATCCTTTCCAAAGTTATCGACCGATATCATAAAACAACGAAAAATATCGTGAACAGGCGACTTCTGAATTTCCTCGAAGCAAATGCTGTCCTATCACACCCCTATGCAAGCCGAAGGCTGAAAAACGAAGTCAACGATTAATCATTTATTGAGCCTTCTCAAAGGCAAATTGTATCTGTTTTTCATCGTCGACACCATCTTTAAGCAGTATTCTTTGATATGGAAAAGGAATTCGGCCGACTATCGAGGCGACACTTTCTTCGGAAATTAAAAGTGGTCGGGGTGGGCAGTAAGCTGGGGCGATACATTCACAACTATCCGAGCAACCGATGGATCCGAATTGGCTCATCGATTTCGAGCATAGTTCCAATAAAGAATGGGGTTCCTCAAGGTTCTGTCTTAAGTACTACCCTTTTTATTCTCTATGTAAACGATATTGTTGACCGCATCCCTAGCATCTAATATCTCTTCTTTGGCTCAGTCTGTCTTGCAAAATACCATTAATAGATTGTAGCAATGGTTAGGAAACAATGGACTAAATTTATCCTTTCAGAAGTCCCAATATGTTGCATTCTGTAGAGATCACGCCTCGTTCAGAACCCAATTCCTCATAAAACAACAGCAACTTTCCTTGCCATCTTGATGGACGCCAAACTGACTTGTAAACCCTTTATATCTGATTTAAAAGCTAAGTCCCTTCAATCTTTAAGGTTAATCAAGTTCCTGTCTAATCCTAAGTGTAACGTCCAATCAGGGTTCCTTCTAAATATTTACAAAGCAGCGGTCCTTTTCGCAAAATCAATTATGGAAGTCAGGTATACTCGTCAGCGAGTGGTTCCTTATTAAAAATATTTGATCCAGTCCACAACGTTGCTCCATCGTAAGCAAAAAGCCTGTGTTCGTTAGCTGGTATCCCACCTTTATCTTATTACAGAAAATTCTTCATTTACCGCGATATGCTTTCATGGGCTGCGGAGAATCATCGTAGCGTAATTATAGAGCTTGATATCTCAAAGATAATCTACCTGAAGTTAATGCAACTTTATTGCAAAATAACATAAAGCTTAACTCCGTACCTAGAATGGACTATTCAAACCTACCTCCATCCTAGGCTTCTTTTCAAGTAAAAGCTATTACAACCCCCACTGATAACAATCACCCACCAGCACTTCGAGGGCACAAGGTGTTAGGAATTATGAATAAATACTCCACATTTTCGAAAGCATATACTGACGGATCTGAAGCTAATAAGTCTAAGGTTTCCCTAGCTGCATGCGCTTTCGAAATAGACGGAATCACAGAGATCTATGTTGTTTTGTCTTTAAGCATATTTAGAATTGAGACCCAAACCGCTCGGAATCTTACTGGTGACCGATTCCTTGCAGTCCATACGTGCTTTCAGTCGGATCACCCCGAATCACCCCAATGGTCCTAGAAATTCTGTAGCTGAACCGAAGAGCATACCGAGTAATGTTTTTACGGGTCCCTAGTCATGGAAGAATTCCGGGGAATGAGCGACCTGGTCGCTCGGTCATCCATGATGTGCCTAATGCCACTATTTGCTTATGGCCTATTATCCCTAAGAAGTTTCCTGTCGGATGCAGTCTTCGCACAGTGGAATCATGACTGGATGTCTCAATCCACCTTTCTTAGAGTATTAAAACCTACGACGGAATCATGGTGGCCTTCAGCCGGAACGGAACGCAAAGTGTTCTCGGCGGTCAGTCGCCCGAGAACGAGACATACGTCTTTTTCCCATGCCTTCATCCTTAAACAAGCTCCAAAGCCAAGTATCTGCCCGCTTTGTTCTATCGATGAATATTCATCAGTTTCGCACATCTTGTTGAAATGCACACGTCATATTGGGTTGCGGCGCGGCCAGATTACATCATTTACAGACATCCTCTCAAATACCCCTGTGGATATATGACTTTCGTTCAGTTTAACGAGCTGAGGAGTCTGATTTACAACGTGGGTCCGCGTACTGCGATAACCTGGGTAAGTTACATGCGGTACGTGGATTAGTACCCTCCCCCTTAAATGAAAAAAAAAAAACATAATAGGAATACTGATATTTTTTTCTTTTTCATTTACGCTTTAATATCAGATTAGCTAAGAAATATTCCAGCGCTGTGAATAAATCAGTAAATTTTTAAAATTTGTTTTCTCCTCTACAATTGTACTGGTTTTACGTGTAGTAGTTTTCGGGACGCACGTTACCGCTAACGTACATTATGACGTATTACAAGCATAAAAAGTAGCTTCCAAGACGACAGCTAGGTCAACAAAAAACCAAAAGAAAGGTCGATGCGAAGGAAATTCCATAGAAACGGTAAATGTTGAAAGTTCACCTGTACGGGCAGCCGGTTAAATTTAGGTCATTTTTGGTTCTATACACTGACATTGCTTGTGATAGACATGGATTGTTCAAAATTGAAAATATTACAAAAACCAAAAAACGTTGTCTTTAACTCGGTAGTAGGAAGTTTAGATAATGATAAAGAACGTGACTTCTTTGCCGTTCATAAAGAAGAAATTAAATTGTTGGATGAGTACTTATCGGAGATCGACAAAATACTGGACAAAGACGAGGTGGTGGCGGCGGCTTCGGACGAGGAGGAGAAATTGGTTTTTTCCGATTTGTCGAAATTCAACGATTACATAAATTTCATCGCACGCCAAAACGAACGCTGGTCGCAACGATTGAGCGGCTTTTGTTACGTTATATTCGAAAAAACGCGTTTCTCGGATAACTGCGACAAGTGTGCGCAACAAAAGTTCAACTTACGGGAAAAGTTGTCCGCTATCGAGAACATGCTAAAGCAACATAACGAAGAGTTAAAGCCGGCTTTAGAATTGTGTAAAATTGATAATTTAACCGTGAACCGCGCTGCCCGGGGTCGCCGCAACGCAACTTCCGACAGGCGATTAAACGAAAATAATTCATTATCACCGTCATCATCGCCATCATTATCATCATCATCAGCTCAAAGGCTTCTGTCTTCGTCCGTCGCGCTGATGACTTCCAGCGACAATAACGACGACAAGACAAACAATAGTAAAAATCAACGACAGTTCGCTTACGACAGTTATACTAATGATAATGATAATTGCTTTTCGACGAAATTCAGTGTTAGCAATACTGAAAAATCGGGATCACCCACTGCTACTACTGCTACGAGTGCTACGAGTAGCGGTAAAAGTGATCTGTTTAAATTACCGGCTGTTTCGAGCGACGATTACTTCTTCTTCGAGGAGCCGAACTATCTGAAACCGCCGATGCAGATAATCAACGACAGATACCGAAACGAGATAACGATAACCAGTCACATGATTAAGCGGCAGTATAGCGTGAAGCATCTTACCACGTTCGAATTACGCGGAAAAAAATATACCGCTATTGCGGACAATAAAAAAGAAGCTCGACGGAGATGCGCTATCCTGTTGTTGAAGGATATCGGTTATTCAGATAGAAGATAGGGGGAGACTCGACCGCGCGTAGCAGCAAAAGCACAGCCAAAAAGTGTTTACTAGTCTTGGTGATCCTTTCCTCATAACGCTTAACTATATTGAGGTATTTCGCTTTATGTTAAAAAACACATAGAACAAAATATACACTGTCTCCTCTCGCGTTGTCCATCTTTGCTTTTGTATTAAAATAATACAAAAAGGTCCGTGAAATTTCATAATCACCCCCTGTCCGCCAATCATTGCTCGTGTTCTGCTAAGTCGAGCTTATTACTATTCGAAAAATTCCACCCATCGTCTAATTTTTAATGCAACAAAAGCGATTAACTTAAAGGATTATCAATGTGTTATTTACGATGGAAATGTAGATTAGAACGAAAACGAATTTTCAACATAGCCAGACAAAAATTAATCAGGAAATCTTAAACAAGCCTACATCTCTCCCTACTCTGTAACTGCTAGAAAATTGATCGATCGACGTATACCGCAACATCAGGACCAAACACAATTATTAACTCTGCTACCATAACGGCACCACTGGGGAACAGCAGACCAGCAATGTGATTCAGTATCCTTAGTCCTCATCTGCACCAACACCACATGACCGCCATGTAATACATGCTTGATAGCTGTGTGACCGCCAAGGCAGGCCACAGAAACAGTACATCGCTTTTACATTAACACAGACGCTGCAATAATACCTGAAAAATATAAGGTAGGTACCGAATACGCCGGATAACGGTTATTCTCAATCTTGTTCCCAAACTCTGTCCATATATTATTATTGCTTGCCTCGTGAATATTAGCAATTTATGTAATTTTAATTTTTGTAATAATTACTGACGTCGCCTTGGATCAAATCAAGACTTGCATAACAGAAACCAAGCGTTCTAGCAACTAGACTATCGCAAAAACTAATATGCTATACAAACAGGCATATACCGAAGCAAGCATACATGAAATGGACCAAATCTATATATGTTAGTGTGATGGTAAATTTTAAGTTTTTATACTTTTAAAACATGCCAAAAAAGTGTACATCAAACACAGTCTTTTTAGCAATTGATGTGATTGTGTAATAGGTGAGTAGAATAATCAGTTTTGGTTGGACACAGGTAATTATTTCGATTAGATGTATGTTAAATATTCTTCAAAATATGCATATTGAAATATGGTTCTCCTCAAAAAATTTACTACTGTAGCTATACTAGTTAGGTATGCAGATACATCTTTTAAATCATGTAGATATAAACAGATGTTCCATACATTTGAACTGGTATTTTTGAATTAAGCATACTTTAAATCCATTTTTAGAAACACATTCGTTCAAACAGACATGAGAAGTACAACAATAATGAGTTAGCACGTTATTGGCATTGATTAAATACAGACGCAACATAATGCATCCTCAAAAGCTTACATACATAAACAGAAGGTATAAAAGATTTTATTATGGATTAAAAAATGATTGAAATTAATTCGTAATTCAATCCTAAAAACGTGCACAAACGTAAGTAAACAATTTATATGAGTTATAAAATTATTAAAATTAGTTAGCTAAGGCTTCCATAATTCCTATTGTGGTCGAGTGTTGTTATTAATTGGGCATAGACATGCAAACGTGTCTGTAGAGAAAATAAGTAGTCACAAGAATACAGCAGTGAATGCTGAAATGTACAGTTATACTTCTTCTTACACTGAGTATCTAAATGTTTCCTTTTTTCTAATAAATTAACAATATCACCTTGAGCAATAAAAATAAACTAACCTGTGCATCGAAAAAATAACAACAGCAACAACTAAAACACTTATGTCTGAAAGACAATTGTTTGAGCAGCTTTCCTCACTCGTATAAATAAAACTTATGAAACATTCAATATTTAAGAAAAACGTGAGATTATCGAGCAGTCTACGTATTTCTTATTTACAATATTAAAATGGAGAACGGTAGAAATCCTGTATCACCATTTTCAGTTACTTCTGCTACTTCTGCTGCTGAGTGGAATCGATGGAAACGTAATTTAGATCTCTACTTTACTGCTGAAAATATTACGGATTATAAAATTAGAAAAGCGAAACTTTTTTTTTACGGAGGTAGAGAAATTATTGATTTATTTGATTCATTAGATGTTTCTGAAATCCCTGCAGGTGAAAACGAGTTCACTCAAGCTCTCCGTATGCTTACAAAGCATATTAATCCTACCGATAACGATCTTTATGAACGATGTATGTTACGCAAGTTAAAGCAGAACAAGGATGAACCATTTTCATAGTTTGTTACTCGCGTACGTCAGCAAGCTAAGAAATGTAATTTAGTTGCCGCTACTCTTACGTCTGACGATTATATTTTGGAATAAGTTGTGGACGGTTGTTATTCAGAAGAAATTCGGAAAGAATTAATGAAGAAGGATTTGCAGTCATTGAAGGAGGCAGAAGACCAAGTGAGGTTATTTTTGGAACCCGTTCAAAATCGTGTGCAAAAATCAAGCGGTGGCTGTTACATATTCAAGGATGTAAATTTCGAGTTGTTTATAGAGCTGGGAAGAATAATATTGCTGATCCTCTGTCACGATTACTTCCAGACGACCCTACTATTGTAACTGAAAATGATATTTTTGAGAAAAATTTGATAATGTTTGTTAATGAACTTACACCCCAAGCACTTCTTTTGACTGATATTCGTCATGAACTACTAAATGATCCTGAACTACTACAATTACATGATGAGCTTTCATTAGGCAAAGTACCATCCAGAAAACCATATTTTTTTGTTAAAAATGAGCTTGGAGTGGTTGATGACATACTTCTTTGTGGTTCGCGGTTAATTATTCCTATGTCGCTTCGAGGTCGCACCCTGCAAAATGCTCATGAAGAGACCATCCTGGAATTACAAAAATGAAGGATAGACTTGGACCAAAAGTTTGGTGGCCAAATTAACTCCTGATAGCTCTCCAGGGCAAATTTATCATTCTTATCCACCGAAATGAATATAAAAAGGTCGCCCAGGAAGACATCAGCTTGAGATTATTTAATGCGGATTTTCGAACTACCAATAGAAAGTAATATTCTCATAATGAAAATGATTACAATATACGCGCGCCGTGCTTAATGTATTAGCAATAGAAAGAGTTTTACTAACCTCCTGATCGCAGGTCGGATCATTACCAACATTCCATAAGAGCAGTGCGATAACGTTTTGGTCGGAGAGCACCTTCTTCGCAATATCCACAATTTTCAGACCGATAATATCTTCTCCGTTAACTTCCAAAACACAGTCTCCTTCTTTTAGTCCGGCACAGTAGGCGGCTGAGTTCTTTTCCACACCAGCGATCCACGGGTTTGCATTGATGCTCAATCTGAAAAGTTTGTGAAGATGCATGTCAGAAAGTAGGTAAATCAATATTCAGGAAGAAATTCATCATCGTAAACTACTGGATGGGCCATGGCAAGATCTGGCCATAGATTTTAAAGACCTACCAAATGGTTCTTATTTATGCGTTGTAGCCGATTATTTTAGCCGTTATATTAAAGTTTCAGTAATGAAAAGTATTATTACTAAAGCTACTTGTGAATTCCTGCATGAAATTTGTACACGTCATGGTTTTCTCTATTCAATTACATCAGATCAAGGACCACAATTTACGTCTAAGGAATTTGCAGATTATTGTGCAGAAAATGGTATCCAGCACTATACAACTATTTCCTACTAGCCGCAAGCAAATAAAGAAGTTGAGCGGCAAAATCTTTCTCTACAAAAAATTGTTCAAATTACTCAATTGAAAAATGGAAATCGGAGAAAAGAACTCCTACAGTACTTACTAATGTACCGCTCTGCAGCTCATTCTGTTACTGGGAAAAGCTCAGCAGAACTTCTTTTTAATAGGAAAATTCGGGATAAACTACCTACTTTAAGAGAAAGGGAGGAGTGGGGTGGAAGTTCGAGACCATGATATGTTAAACAAAGCTAAGTCCACAAAGCCACACACAGTTGAATTCAAAGAGATTCATGTGGGTGATAAAGTCATGCTCAAACGCCCATTCTGCAAGCAAAAGCCTGATTTCAAATTCGAACAGGATACTGGTGTTGTCACAGCTGTTGATGGACCAGTAATAACTGCCCAAACGCCTACTAAGTCAGTGGTACGTCACAAAAACCAAAGTATACACGTCGAGAAAATGATTTGTTCCCTACTCCTTCTCTACCTGGAAAGTACAAAGGTACCTACTATGGTGAATCTTCGAAGTCCAGGAGCTACAGAGGAACCTCGCCGATCTGCATGTACTATAAAAATCCCTTCTCACCTAAAAGATTTTGAATGTTATTCAATTTTCATTTTTTATGTTATTTTTATATCTTTCTATGTTTTAATTTTCTTTCTTTTTTTATGTATATTGTTGTAAAGTATGTATGTTTCTTTTACTTAAAGAAAAAAGAGGGGTTGTAATATTTGCTGATTCATTTGGTGACTGTTTGAATGATTCATTAAGCTGAATCATCTCAGTTGTCTTCTTGTTCTAATTGTAATGCCGGTACATAGGTTTACAATGCGTTGTGTTCACGAGTATTTTACTTTTAATAAATAAAGTTAAGTATAAAATACGCAATTATTATAAAGCAGATTATTACAACCTAGACGTTCACTGTTGTGTGGTAGCTTAGTTTAGTTTTCTTATTTAAATTGTTAATTTATTAAGAAAGAGAAACATTTAATTTCTTTCACCGATAAGTTGTTAAGTACATTTATTACAAATGCAAGCTTCATAAAATCTTTATAAATAAATGCACCGACTAACTATTGACTTCCTCATTGTTGCTTTTGTTTCCCTTCCGTTCTAATTGATATCTAAAATCATTCCGATTGGTATTAATCAATGAACATACAGCATTTAATACTCTATAACATTAATTTAAAATTTTCTTAAGGGATCATTACACTTTACCCACCTGGAAAAAAAAGCAATTTTTGGGAATTTTTTATACGGCCCCTGTATTAGATGTGAACATAAATCTTTGAGGGCGTTGCAAAAGCACTCTTAAAATGTATGAAAAAATTTATTTTTATTGATTTAACATTATAAATAAAATTATAATCAAGTTATTAGCAAAGACCCCCTAGATCCATCATTAAAAATGCAAAATCGACGGTTTATTTCATAGCCAGTTCCGATCATCGAACTTGAGTCAATGTATTTTTCACCACAAGTACACATAACACAAACTTTAAAACCAAGCTCCGCACTCTATATTGACTAAACTTTATATCTTCATTACAATCTTTACACTTTACAAAAGACTGCAAAGCAGAAAACACTAAAAAAATGTTCAGGATACAGAAATTAGTAGTTTTTTTTTGCACTTCACATCAAATGTACCATTTTTAGTTTTACAGAGTTTTTCAGTCGAATTGCTAGTAAAATCAGTATTTTTTTCATCACTGAATCTGTTACCTTCGAATTTTTGCTTTTTCGGCTTTACAGTTGAACGTTTCCAATAATCTTTCGTTTGATTTTTGCCCATTTTTCTTTCTAAAAGTATTACATGACACACAAGCAGAGAGATGGTTTTGCTACGAAAATCGAAGTAAGATCAACGGTCAAGCAAAATTTTAAATTCAATATATCTTCTCTTATGTTCAATAAGAACAGCTGTTTTTATATACAATGCTGAGAGTCATTAAGACCCTACTCGCTCAGATACACATTGCACACACACGTGCTTGCTTAGATAAGAGTGTATCGTCGAGCGCGCTCAAATAAATTTGAAAAAAACATACTTAGACTGCTTCAATCTTATAAAATTTTTACACAGCATTTTAAAAATATTTTTCTTTCGAAATTCAAAAAAAAAAAAAAAAATCGAGTTTCTGAAGTTAATATGATTAGTCATTTGTATATTAATCTGAAAAATGTGTAAGAAAATTGACCCTAGCTCTATCCTGAAGCATTGTTCATAGGAAATTTTTTGATCAGCATGAAATTTCCTATTAATACCGTTAGTTCGGAGATTACATGCCTGGACAACCTATGTATATATGAAAAAATAAAACTTATATTCTTAATAATGAGAATGTTTTTGTAACAATTGAGAGTTTACTTTACGAAAAAATTAATTTGTCTTCTATGCTTTGTTTCTTTTGCACACATAAGAAGCCCCTATTTAAACATATGACCTTTACCAAAACTGATAAAGCCGAAACGGGATGTTTAATGCCAAATATTTTAGTAGGCGAAAGATTTATTCACAAGTGAGGAGAAGCAAATTAATAGTAAACGTCCTTAGCCGACATGCTCCCCCCCCCTCCAAATTTTAATAAAGAACAAAAAATAATATGAAAAACAAAACAAAAAAAAATTAGGTAAAGCCCAACTATAATTTTTGTCAAAATTCAAGCCAGTACTTCCATAGTTTTTATATGGAGCTAGATTATGACATTCAGATGGTGCATAAAATTTATATAACTGCATATTTCATTTTGGTAAAAACATGAACTCAAATTGTTGATCACAAATTTAATAAAATATTTACTATAATAAATATAATTAAGACATTTCCCTAGCTTTCAACTTGTTATAGGGGAAAATCATTACAAAATTTTGTAAATTTTTTATGCCAGAAAAATTTTAAATTTATCTCAGCCATAAGAAAAATCCATGCCAAAACGAATGTTCAGTCAGACTGATATTTTAAACAAAAAAAGTGGCGTCTATATCTAAAATATTAATACTACTACCAACACTGGTACAACGTTTATCCTCTTCACTGGTTTTAGGATGTTCAAATTATCACATACTAAATAACAAGAAATGAAAAACTACAGAATAAAAAAAAAAAAAACAGTTACATAAATGAATATTGACATCCAAAATACTTAATATAGCCAAATACGATATATCCAAACAATGTTCTGAATAAACTTGTTGAAAAAATATTTCAATTTTAATTATTAATAGCCAATATATTCATTTTTTACGAATACGTTTAACTTAATATTGTGAATTAATAGCAACATTTTAAATAAAAGGTCATCTACCAGACAAACATTTTGCTATAATTTTTACGATACACAAACATTACAACGAACTTTAAAAATTAAGTAAGAAAGTTTACAATTTTATTGCTTATTCTGTTTAATTAAATACCGCGTGTTATTTTAATTTTTCCCTGCTTAAGACTTTTTAGCTGAATAAAATGGTCTTAGTCCAGTAGTAATTTAAAACCAATATAACTTTTTTTATTTTCTTGTGGTTTATTTTATACTGTTACAGTGTTATACTATAGTACACAATTAACTTTTACTCATAAGTGTACATATTTAAACCACCAAATAAAGTTCACTTACATACAAATTAAATTTTAAAATAAAATAAAGTGATTATAATTGACTATTAGTGTATAAAATAATATTCGTAACCACTTTGTATAAAACACTCATCAGAAAAATATTGCAAGAATAGCAGGTTATCTAGAAAGTTTTATTATATCCATTTATGTTATTTTTTTGCAAACAAAATATGAGGTTTTCTTAAGGCTATCCCATCGGCAAATGCTCATCATAGGAAGAGGTTCCGCAATGATCTGCTACTGCAATGTTTGGAATATGAAGAAATACAGGTGATTTCGCTGTGTAACTTTGCCCATAAACAATTGTTTTCTTCCAAGTTTTACTATATAATCATGTTTTTTCAAAGGGTTAAAATGTTCCTTAACAATTGAAGCTGTATTGATGGAAAATTATTTTTGAAATATTTCCGAAAATATACAGTTTCTAGTGCTTGTTTTAAAACACTTTACCGTAACTATTTATTTTTTTAACACATTAATTACCAATCTAGGAATAGAATTATCTATGGATGGTGCGTTCACAATTCGCATTCATTTTTATGAAAATATGTATTAGTTAAGTCGATATTAAGATCGATTATGGTCAGTTGTCATGGAAACTTTTTTGTGTACAAACAATAAAATAAGGTTCATTTTACTAATGGTGGCAGACTGGTCATGATTTATGTCGGTAATGTAGAGGCTCCGTATAATAAAAATGGTAAATACTGGAACAAAGTCGAGTTTGCTTTAAGTGTGCAATTTACTATTTTCGTAAAAATTATTGAACTGATTTTGTTTAGTTTATACAGGTTTATTTAATAAAGTTGTGTACACCGAATATATTTACAAAAAGTATTGATTAATTAGCTGAAGTATATCTTTCTGAA
Source organism: Icerya purchasi (assembly GCA_039619475.1). Classification (NCBI taxonomy): domain Eukaryota; kingdom Metazoa; phylum Arthropoda; class Insecta; order Hemiptera; family Monophlebidae; genus Icerya; species Icerya purchasi. The sequence goes on from CM077115.1 coordinate 488,671,853, forward strand.
ATAAATGTGTTTTCTTTTAATTTAGAAGTAGAATGAAATTTTAAAAAGAAATCAAAACAATACGTTTTTAATTTCTTTTAATACTGTAAGCGTAAATTTTAATTAATTGAAGTAAATAGTGTAATAAATATGCAACCTCGAAGTTGCAAAAGAAGATCTAACTCTTGATTTTTGGTTTAGTTGATAATATTAATGTGCATGAATATATTATAGTTCGGTAACTACTCTTGCCTTGATAAACGCCTAAAACAACGTAGGTATTTATTTTTCTTCGATAATTCATTGATGTAACGAGCACTGACTTTTTTCTCTAATTAAAAATTTCATCGGAACTATTTTCAATTTGGACATAACGTTTTTCACAAAACAGCTATCTTAATTCAACTTCTAATGGTATTACCTATATTTTCAAGTTAACTTTAAACGCTAATCTAATCAACCACTTAGAAATAATAAAAAAATTGTGATTAATCAAAAATGTCATATTTTTATTTAAGTAAAAATACGATCAAGCATTTCATCAAATTGCTTCCTCCTTTTTCGTAATCAGCTAAAAATCTTATTACTTAGAAGAAAATATTTTAAAAATAGGGATCGTATATAATATATATATATATATATATATATAAGAAATTATTCAAGTTACAAAAAAAGAGAGGAAGTATTGCTTAATAATTGAAAATTAAGACTAAGCTTTTTCATATACACATCTCTTTAAAAACATCTAATGATTTTGTTTTCTGTTTAACACATAAATAATGTCTCTATTATTATATTTTTAGTTGTATAAATGTAACGTTTTATTCCCTTTTGTACTAAATCAAAGGTAGTCTTATTTTTGAAAATAAATTTTTAAATAATTGTTCCCTTTCATAAACTTTAAAGCATATGAAGTTTACCAGCCATTCGTTTAATCAAATATGTTGATTTGATGGTAACTCTATGCATGGAAATGTACAATATTGGAAATAAGAGTTATTTGGGAAAGGGCAAGAAATGGATTATATTAATTATTAAATTGATGTTACAGAAAGAAAATTGAGTAAATCTATTCTTTAACTTGCGTTCAAGTTTATCCGCTTACAAAAACATTAGTATGTGTTTAAAATGATTAAACATTAACCTTTAAGAAACATTGCAGGCATAGTTAACATTTGTAGTAATTCATTCTAATTTACGCTAACAGTTAATCTTGTCAAGGCATGTTATTTTTATTTTGAAAAAGAATACAGTAAAATATTTGAAGATATGCGATTTAAAAGTATATATATTTTTTTTATTTTTAATTTTAGATGCACAGTGAACAGTATGCGTTCATTGTAGAATGGAACGACCCAGTATCATCGGATGTACGAAAATTTAAATTACTCTTTTTTACGACAGATGATACACTTGAATTGGTAAATTTAAGTTACACAATTTTTAAATGATTATTTTTCTTTCATTTTTTAATCAGGAACGTATTATGCTAACTGATAACTATTTTTATGTGTAATTTTAATACAGTGGGATATCCGAAATCACCGGTTATTTTTAAAACGAATTAGATGCGAAAATGTAAGTTTAAGTGACATTTATATCGGCGCTACGTTATTGATATTTTCGCGAACTATGAGGGTAATCGAATATGCTGATTTAATAACACAGTCGTTAATGAATGTATTTGCACAAAGGTGAGTAACAATTTTATATGCATATTAACAGGGAACACATCTATAATTTTAATTAAATAAACAAAAAAAATGCAGATTGAATTCCAATCAGTTATTGACCTGATGATTGATTTGTTGATTACGCATATTAAAACTGGAAAATAGAAATTTAAACATATCGAAGTAGCAGTAAAACGTAATATTTTTGTTACATTAAACGTTAATTATTATTGTTGGATTAAATTTATGAATGTTCTTCATGAATTTTCATGAACAGACTCGCATACTGTTTTTTTTTGCTACAAGATATATGTATATTTATATGTAAATTTTCAGTTTCGGATTAAAGTATAAAATCTGTTTAATGATATACTTTACTTTTTTTTTTCAGAGTAGTTGGAATTTTGAAACCTAATGCAGTAGCTAATAAGAGTAATATTTTGAAGATAATTTCAGATAATAATTTTAAAATAGTGAACCTAGTTATGGCTAATATTACAAGAAACCAAGCTGCGCTTATTTACGAAGACTGTGAAGACGAAGAATTATTATCGTAATTAAATTATAATTTATACGATAAATAGTGTACTAGTTGTACTAAAATCTGATTATGAAATAGTCATTTCATTACATAGAACGATAATATTAATTTCATTTAAATTACATTCATAATCTTTAGATCGTCGGTTTTTAATATGACAGCCGGTCCATCGATAATTTTCGAACTCTTAGGGGAAAATGCTATTTCACGTTTTTGTGAATTGGTTGGACCGACAGATCCAGCGGAAGCAAAAGTGCATGCTCCCGAATCGATTCGTGCAAAGTATGGCGTCGATAAAGTAGACAATGCTATTTATTTTCCTACGTCAGCAGAGATCAATAATAAGGTAAAATTATTTTGAAGCGAATCAATTCATAAAATTTTTATCGTTAAATTGTGGATTTTATTTCTTACATCCAAGTTACATCGCGCTTTAACTTAATTATTATAACACTGTACAATTTTTACAGTTAATTGTGCCATTTATTTTGAAATGATTTGCTTTACGAAGTTTAATACTTTTGATTACATTTTATATTTTATTTCTAAATTTTCCCTTTCTGTCGTATGTGTCGTTATTGAAGAATAGAATTGTTTGTTTGCAGGTATCAGAACTGTTTTTCGCGCGGAGTAAAGGAAAACTAAATGAACTAAATTTATCGGTCAATTGCGAGAATTCTACTTGCTGCATTGTTAAACCTCATGTCATAAAAGAAGGTAGTAATTTATGACATCATCTGTAGTAGTACAACTTTTTTTTTTTTTTTCGTTTTGCAAATTTTCATTCCCTTACATTGGATATGAAGAAAATTGCAATGCGGTAATCGAGCGGTAAAGTGCACGTTGGATTAAGTAAATAATTTTCCATGTTCCTAATTGTCAGTAATGAAAAAGTAATAAATATTAAATAATTACGCGAGTACCATAGAATAACATAAGAAAATAAGCGAGCCATGGAATCGTATAACGGAAATCGAAGAATTAATTTTTGAATTTAAAAAGAAAATAATAAACAAGTATAGAGTATTCAGTTTCCACGAACTTTATTCTTTTATGAATACACTTGTTTTCATTTACACAACTTTAGCGTTTTATTAGAGAGGAAAAAAATTAAATGAGTAATTATTTTAGTAAAATTTACTTAAATGTAAATATAAAAATAACAAACTGAATACACAAATAACGCTCTTTTATTATAATATTTAAGCGGTAGTGAATTCTAAATTAGTGTAGCAAATTTTAATTGTCCTGAGGTGAATATTACCAGTAAGCAAAATAAAATTTATCGAAAAACACTTCATATCTCGACTTAATGACTTCAGAAATTCTAATGTCTGTTCGTGGCGACTAGTTAGAAGTAAACCGCCGGACCTGAATGATCTGTGTAAGTATGTAAGTACCGCCAGTATAAGCGCATTGTTGTATATATATCGCATCCAAAACCTATAAGTGGTATTAAAATTTGATAAACTCATTATAGTCCGGGCATAATAGACAAAAAACATGCTCGTTTGGTGATATTCTTATAACCGGGACTTCTTCGGTTTAAAATTTAGCTAAAATTCAGCGGAATGCAACCGTCAATTTGTGTGTATGTGGGAGGTGCGGAACCATTGTTTACATAGAGTTTAAAAAAAAAAAGGTGTTTTTTTTATTTTTTTTTTTTCGATTATCTCGGTAAATAAGCCCTAAATCGAAAAAGGTATACTTGTCGATTTTGTTCCTGAGTAAATTTTACACAAGGATAGGCTATTGCTAAAATTCGCAAAAATTATTTAACATTACAAAATTAGCGATGAAAATAAAAACAGACAAGAAGTTCAAATTATTGCCATTCCGTCAATTTTCCTCAAACCTCAATGAAACTTTCGGAAAATGTAGATCTTGGGGTGCTTAAAATAGGTACTTAAGGCGAACTCTCAATAACAATATGGCGGCCTATTGCAAAATAGTAAAGTTGAAAACGCGATTGCGTATAACTTCGGCCTACAGATAGTCAGCGACATAAGACAAAAAGTAATGGAAAGGTAATCGCAATACGCACGTCCCCTTTAAATTCCAGATTTTTAAATTAACAATTGGCTAATTTGCACGATGTTTTCATTAAGTTGACATTTTTTGAAATTAGCGCTCTGACGTCACGCACGGCTCCTCGAAGTTCTTAGTTGCAAAATAGATTGTGCGTCTTAGAATGCACCTATAAAAACGATTTTTTTTTTCATTTTGATTTTTTTCCCCGTTCTTTCTGAAATTTTAAAAAAAGTCAACTTAATGAAAACATCGTGCAAATTAGCCAATTGTTAATTTAAAAATCTGGAATTTAAAGAGGACGTGCGTATTGCGATTACCTTTCCATTACTTTTTGTCTTATGTCGCTGACTATCTGTAGGCCGAAGTTATACGCAATCGCGTTTTCAACTTTACTATTTTGCAATAGGCCGCCATATTGTTATTGAGAGTTCGCCTTAAGTACCTATTTTAAGCACCCCAAGATCTACATTTTCCGAAAGTTTCATTGAGGTTTGAGGAAAATTGACGGAATGGCAATAATTTGAACTTCTTGTCTGTTTTTATTTTCATCGCTAATTTTGTAATGTTAAATAATTTTTGCGAATTTTAGCAATAGCCTATCCTTGTGTAAAATTTACTCAGGAACAAAATCGACAAGTATACCTTTTTCGATTTAGAGCTTATTTACCGAGATAATCGAAAAAAAAAAATAAAAAAAACACCTTTTTTTTTTAAACTCTATGTAAACAATGGTTCCGCACCTCCCACATACACACAAATTGACGGTTGCATTCCGCTGAATTTTAGCTAAATTTTAAACCGAAGAAGTCCCGGTTATAAGAATATCACCAAACGAGCATGTTTTTTGTCTATTATGCCCGGACTATAATGAGTTTATCAAATTTTAATACCACTTATAGGTTTTGGATGCGATATATATACAACAATGCGCTTATACTGGCGGTACTTACATACTTACACAGATCATTCAGGTCCGGCGGTTTACTTCTAACTAGTCGCCACGAACAGACATTAGAATTTCTGAAGTCATTAAGTCGAGATATGAAGTGTTTTTCGATAAATTTTATTTTGCTTACTGGTAATATTCACCTCAGGACAATTAAAATTTGCTACACTAATTTAGAATTCACTACCGCTTAAATATTATAATAAAAGAGCGTTATTTGTGTATTCAGTTTGTTATTTTTATATTTACATTTAAGTAAATTTTACTAAAATAATTACTCATTTAATTTTTTTCCTCTCTAATAAAACGCTAAAGTTGTGTAAATGAAAACAAGTGTATTCATAAAAGAATAAAGTTCGTGGAAACTGAATACTCTATACTTGTTTATTATTTTCTTTTTAAATTCAAAAATTAATTCTTCGATTTCCGTTATACGATTCCATGGCTCGCTTATTTTCTTATATTATTCTATGGCACTCGGTTTCATTGAGGTTTGAGGAAAATTGACGGAATGGCAATAATTTGAACTTCTTGTCTGTTTTTATTTTCGTCGCTAATTTTGTAATGTTAAATAATTTTTGCGAATTTTAGCAATAGCCTATCCTTGTGTAAAATTTACTCAGGAACAAAATCGACAAGTATACCTTATGTCGATTTGGGGCTTATTTACCGAGATAATCGCAAAAAACTAAAAAAAGAACCCTTTTCTTTTTTTAAACTCGATATAAACAATAGTTCCGCATCTCCCACATACCCACAAATTTAGGGTTGCATTTCGCTGATTTCTAGCTAAATTTTAAGCTCAAGAAGTCCCGGTTATAAGAATTTCCAAATTCCAATGCTATTTTCCCGGACTATTATTTTTATTACTCATTAAATGAATCAATAGACATATACACTTTTATAAAATAATAATATATCTAAAATTAAACACTGACGCATTTCGAAGCTAATAGCTTCATGATCATAGTATATATTACTAACGTTAATTTTAAAATGAAAATCAATATATTTTTTATTGTATCTTCACTTTAAAATTAACGTTAGTAACATCATGAAAATATTAGCTTCGAAACGCGTTAATGTTTAATTTTAAATATATTATTATTTTATAAAAGTTTACCGTTAAGGCCGAATACATAAAGAGGAAGAGGTACTTTCTTACATAACAAGGAAGAACTTATAATTTAGTTGTAATATGAATTGAAGATTATTATCAAATAGGAATTAGACAATATATTTTTTAATTGGTACATTGGTAAGCTTAGTAATATTCTAATTAGGGATATAGATGGAACTATGTTAATGTTTGATGGAGTTCTGTATTAAAATAGTTGTTCCAACCGAGAACTAGTTGAGTTAAACAATATATTATTCTGAAATATAAAAATTCAGACCGACAATAAAATGAGTTTTTATGAGAGTTGCGTCGACACCTTTTTCGGCGAAACTGATTAAAAACAAAATTTAATGATAGCACGTGCTCTATTTTTAAAATTGCGGCAATAATAATAATATAATAATCGCATCGATTTTAAATAGATACGAAGCGTAAAATAATTAATATATTTCAATAAGTTAAAAGATTAATTAAACTAACTGTAATGATCACACCATCGGTAGTTCAACGGTTATAACAGCCATTTCAAGCTTTTGAATGTATTGTATGTAACAAATAAGTTATATTTACATTGTGTGTTCTTTGATTCATTTGATTAAAAGTGATTTAGTCGATGGTGTACTTTTTCAATTAATTTACATGTTGTTATGTAATTTAATTTAATTTTTACAATTGCATATTTACTAAAAAAGATAGCATTTTGTCTAAGTGATTAGAGGTCAACACCATTTACATTAAACACATAATTATATTTGGTGGTAACTGTTCATTTACCAGTTAATTTCGATTTTCTAAAAAAATATAATCATGGCAGGAATAATGAGCGTTAAAATTATAAAGTCGCTAGTAGAACGACATACATTTATGATTTTTTAATTTTAATTGATTGCAATTACCGCGAGTATGAGTTTTTCTTTTAGACGATAGTAATTGGCATATTTAAAATATTTAATATAATTTAGTGCATTTTATTTTTTAAATATACAGTTTTTTTTTTGTTTTTTTTTTTAATTAAATCATTTTTAATGGAAATAGATAAAATATATACTGATGAATTTAATATATTTGGAAGGAAAACTGTGTGATATTATTGGGATGATTGAACTGGAACTTGGTTTTAAGATAACAGCTATGCGTATGTGTTCTCTGAGTATAACACAGGCGGAGGAATTCTATGAAATATACAAAACCGTTACGCCTTGTTATCAAGTAAGATAAATACGTGATTATAAATTTTATATTGAAATAATAAAATTCTTTATCGTGCGATAATTATCTGTCGCGATAATTCTGCCAAATCATGTGAAACAATCGTTTCAATAATCGGTGTCACCTGGTGTGGGCAATATTTTAAAAAACAAAATTACTCTTGTTAATTGTGAATTTTTAAAAAAAAATTTAACAGAGTATGGTAGAAGATTTATCATCGGGTTCTTGTGTAGCTATGGGAATTACCGGAAACTCGAATATTAGTAATACGTTTATTGATTTTAAACGTGTGGTTGGATCCCGCTCTCCGGTAAATAATTTATATATATATATATATATATATATTTATATTTTAAAATTAATTTTAATTATATATAAATTATATTCGCACCTACACGTTTGTTTAATTTATTTTAACAAAATTTTTATTACAATAAATATTAATTGTTGCTAATTGTTATTTACTTACGTATGGATATTGTAGCATGTAGCACGGTTACTTAAACCAAATACCATAAGAGCTATTTTTGGAAAGAATCAAATCCAAAACGCAGTTCATGTTACAGATTTAGAGGAAGACATTTTATTAGAGGTTTGTATGGAATAATCTTTATTTTTTGTGCAATCTAAGCATGTTAACATACCAATATAAATTTTTGAATTTGTCATTTTCTCGTTCATAGAGGAGTTTTATATTTAAATTTTAAAAAGCATCATTTTAGTAGAAACATTATTGTATGAAATTTTAATTTTTCTTACAAAATATTAAAGTAATTTTATATTTTGCCGCAATTTATAGAATAGTGTAATGTAAACTAAATAAATGAGCCTTTAAAACTGGGTCTAATCTCAGCAATTAAAGAAATACCCTAGTTATTAGTGTAGTATTTAATATTACTTTAGAATTAAAATTCTCCACGAATGATATTTTCGTTCCGTAGCTTTAGGGCTACTTTTTATCCATTTTTTCGAAACGCTGTTGTTATATAACCGGAAGTTGCATCATACGCTTTTTCTGAAATGAAAGGGCACGTTTTGATCATTCATAGGATTGCTGTCTAACTTCGGCATGTCCGTATGTTTTTAATGAAATATTTCGTTATCTGTGAGTTCTGTATGTAAACAATTTTCACATTGATATTCGTTAAAATAGTGATAATTCTGGAAAATTTTACGTCATAATATTTCATAAACTGGAATACTTGTTGCTTTACACTGCTTTACAATCCATTTAATGGTACAGTGTTTAATTTTCGTATTTAAAAAAATTATAGATTTTATTTTTTAATATAGTTTTTACTTTAATTTTAAAGGGCGTGTTCGTTATTAAGGTGTGTTTCGATGATAAACATATCTGACGAAGGAACTGTATATTTTTCCCTCCCTATTTTTAATTATTTAAAAGCACATGTAATTATATATTACTATTTTAAAATATTTAATTTTTTCCTTTTTTTATTGAATATTAATTTGAGTGAATACATGAGTGAAATATTCAGTTTAATTTTGTTTTTGGCATGAATATGCCATGGCTAGTTTCAATCTAAATTCTTTTCTGTTACGAAATATAATGTTTTTTTGCTTACAACCAATCGCCAGCTAAGGAAATGCGTTATTTATATTTATCATAGTGTAAGTATTTTACTCAATCTGTGATCAACAGTTTGAGTTCATGTTTAAACACGTGATAGTATTGCATATTAAGCGCCATTCGAAAGATATATATTCACCTCACGATGTACTTCTGTACAAAAGGTACGGAGGACTTGATGATGTCTTTAATAATGTTATTCGTATATGATAAATTCCAGAAATCTTTTTATTTTATTCATTTCTGTCTTTTTCCTTACAGTTGCAGTTTTTCTTTGTAGCCATGTAATACAAACACTTATGGAGATCTTTTTTCATCATTTAAGGAGCACGGTATGTATCATTTCAGCTATTAATTATTTAACCTATACACTTTTTTTTTAAAATTATTATTTACTGTTTAATTACACTTTAACCCAAAATGTATTTATTGTCAAAGTACCCACGTTTTCACTATGAAACAATGGTTTATAAAACTGACTTGTATGTTGGATGCGTGTATGTTTTTTAATAGCGCAAGATTGTATAAAAACTTACTATCGAACAAAATGTTAAATTCCTAAATAATCAAATAGTATCATACCTGTCTGTAAAAATTCCAATTTAAAATTCATTCAGCAAGTCGGTTTGCACCGCTGATATACTTTCAGTTTTTCAGATCTATACTGTGATTCCGTTGGACGAAAAATCACTGTTGGTTTGTGCTACATCTGTTGATTAGTAACTTTACGAACGAAGAAGAAAGTCGTGAAAATCATTTATGCACATTATTAAAATATAATCTGCAAGATCGTTCTTTTTCAGTTATTATTTGCTAAACCACCGACTCGGTGAATAATAATAACAATTTCGAACTGATAAATAAACAAATAAATGTATTACTATTTAAAATTTGTACTTATTTTTACCCTTTTATTATAAAAATTTATGAAGCACGTGTAAATATATTAAAAAAATTATAACTGCATGTTTCAATTTTAATTTCTTGGCGATTTATTATTATTGTAACAAAATAAAATTGTTCAAAGAAGAAGAAAAAAAAGATAAAAATGGGAGCCCGTTTAAATGCATGTGCTTTATGAAATTGAAATAATAAAAAAAAATGTATCTTCCGTCCGCTCAAATATTGTGTATAATAAATAACTGGCTGGACAAAGAAATACCTCATTTATGTGAACTGTTGAGATTTCAATGTTGAAAGCAGATATCATGGGTATCGTGTTGGTTAAATAATTTATCATAAGGTTCTTCTTTTATTTGTATTAACCTAAAATGTTATGTTGTTCAGCAAGACTTACAAGTATGCAATTTATTCGCTACATCAGATAACAGAAAAAAAGATTGTTTCGCTGCAGCTGTTATCTACCATAACCTAAAAAAATTCAGTTACATGCGAGCGGCGGTATAACAGATAGTGTAGATTTTACATAACATAACACAATTTTAGTATTTTAACACGTTAAAAATAATCTTATGACTAAATTAATAAAAACCAACGAGAAGCAGATGAAAGTCAACGATAAGAAAGTGATAATAAGTCAATAGAGTAAAGAAATAAATAATTGTTATTGTGAGAAAACATTAAATAAATACTTTCGATTTGTTGCGCTGAATATAAAAAAATATGCTTTTCTTTGTTAAAGAACAGTAACGGTTTTAAAAAGTCTTAGTTCTTTTCCAGCTCCCAATTTATTAATTTTATTCTTCAAAATATGAATGTAATATTTCCAATTTAACTAAATGCGAGATACAGTGCAAGTATGATGTCCAAAGTGGTATTCAGCTTAGTTGCTCATTCGGCCAAGTGGTTTCGGCTGAAAAAGTGCTTGAAATTCAACAATGATTTCTGTTGCCATCATTTATTATTTTTTTCTTTTACGTAATTCGAAATAAAATGAAATGAAAAAAGTAACTCTTGTAGTGGATGATAAATTATAAACGGGAATAGAATTACCGAGGGAAGATCGAAACATTCTACAACAGTTATAAAATAAATGAGAATGATTATATATCTGCTGTTGCAATGACCGAGATTAGAGTAAGGTTCTGTAAGTATTATTAAATTATTATTTGTAAACTTTAGAACTGTTAGACTAGAACGGGAGAATAGTACTAAATCTACCCAACGTTGTTTCGTTCATTTGTTGAAGGAAGTAACGAAAGAGCGGTCTTTATATATTATTTCGAACCGAAAGAATGGAAGAAAAAGATAATACGATTTCTACCGATTTTTTTGGCACCTTAGCATATTGTGTTCTATGAAGAAATTCTAGATCTGCTGTTGATTAGTGGTGTAATAGTTTTTAACGATGTTTAAGCTTTAATTAAACATAACATTTCAATAAATTGACTTTAGTATTCCATGTCTAATTAGCTTCCATCTGTTAACTTGAAAGTCGTTTTTGACTATTCACATAGTACAACGTCCAAATTCTTAATATATTTTTTTTTCTGTATTTTCACATTAATTGTAAAATAAAAAAACTACATACACTGTCATAGAATTTAGAATAAAAAGAGAGATTTATTGCCGCAGTTAATCACGGCTACATTGCAAACAGTCTTCGAAGATTTAAATTGGTATAACATTTGTAATTAACATCGATAGCGAATACTTAAATCATTTAAAATTGCCGGTGATATAATTTTAATAGCGAATAGTTCCGAAGAATTATGAGGACAAATAGATGAATTAAATGAAACTAGTAATTTTTCTCGTAGTGTTGGAACATTATTTATGATAGAATAGAATAAATCGGCGAACCCATTGAAATCCATTTTCCTGAATATAAATATTATTATTGAAATAAAAATAATTCTATTTTATAATAATATTTAAAATCTCAATTAATCAATGATTTTTGCAGGTCCTCATAAAATTTTTCTTTCGCGTTTTCTGTGCTATCTAAAGTAATTGCATATACACTACAAACGCGTGTTTCTTTGGTATAAGGTAGCGTATTTTCATATTTAAACTTATCGGCTCTTCCGTTATGTAGGAAATCAGTTTATTAGTATCCATTGCAGGCCCGATTCTGTGCAATCGTTTTTTACCTTTCGGTAATCCTTTCCATTATAGCGTGTATCCTGCGGTATCGTCTATGATCGTTCCTTTATCTGCTAGTCTAGTTTCACTTAACGCTGCGATGTTGATATTATATTTTCTTAGTTCTTGCAGCACAACCGCTGTTCTTCTACCCGGAGCGTTTTTATCACCTAGTAACGTTCGTACGCTCCAGGTTCCAAAGTTCCGTATTTTTGCTCTTAAATATTTGTTTCTGTTGGCTGCATGCAAACACATCCCCTTCTAGAGAGTGCTGTACCTAGCAGGCACGTGGGGACTTGAATCAGACTGTGTTACCACAGGTGATTGTCCACTGCCTTGTAGCTCGCCCTGTGGATCCAGAAATTAATTTCCTTCGCATTTCTTTCATATATGTATCATGCATTATTGACAATAGGAAAGGATAGAATTAAAATAAAGATAGGGGCTGGTGACGCTAAAGGGAACATAGGAGTTGTAGCGCTTCAATCTCCTATGCTGCCCATTTAATCCGAATAGATGTTCCAGTGGCACGGCAGACCGATACGACTGGCCAGCCAGGAATAAAATGATGGCTCGTGGACTCTGAAAAATAGAGTAGGCAGATGGTATAAGATATGAGGGAGAAGGATAGGAAAATAGAGGAGAGAGAAGAGACTGCCATTATTTTGGGGTGACACACTAGCCTTTGGATAAAAATCCTGACTGCAAGGCAGCGCTACTGAGGACAGCGGTGTAAGGCGTTGACAGCAGCCAACGCTCCTGAAGGTGATACAGTCGCATGAATTTTGCAGATTTTTGGTAGCAGCTCCTCAAGCTCCCCATCTGCGTCCTCATGCCTCATTGCTCTGTCACTACTGGAATCGCCTGCCAGAGGCTTTCGCTTTTGGTTTGCGACTGTTTATTCTTATTCGCAACTAACCATATATCTGCTGACCACTCCAATATCCACCACCTGTGGACGCACCCGATTCCGGTTAGAGCTCCAAATCTCAGGAAGGTAAATATCCTCTCTCTCTCTCTCTCTATATATATATATATATAAGATTAATATTTTATAACCATATTTAATCATTCCTTTAAATGTATGAAAACCGAAACTAAGTTTTTCTTTTCGTTTTTCTCTTTACGCTTAAGTTTTGTGTTGGTTTTTTTCCGAATATTGTTGTGCCTGTATACTCATAGAGCTAATTAAAATAATTTCGCAATTATAAGAGTACCTTGATATTCGTATTTTTTTATCCACCTTATTATAAAAATTTTGTCAGAATTGTTGCAACTGAAATTAATTTATATTTGTTTATTATAAATAAACTATTTCTTTCCTCATTCTGTTGGATTTTCGTTAGGTGGTTGAATGAAGGCTCCTGCTCAAAACAAATTTTACTCGTGTTTTTCGCTCTGCAAGCGAAAACACTGAGAACATGTACATGACTTTCCTAAAAAAGTAATTTTTCGCAAAAAAAATATACGTCGATTATTCGATTGAATCTAAAATTTTTACAATTATTACTAGATAAAGATGCGATTAGTAGTGGAGTCGGGTTTGAATGTGCTACAAGTGACCAGTAAACACAGCGTTGGAACATTTTTTTGTTACAGATTATAAAAATGAACGGATCGTTGTTAAGGTCGAGGTTAAACTTTTTCGTATAAATAGAGAAATTCTTCACCGTCACATCGTTCAAGAAATTAATATTTATGTCCCTGTAGAGAGTGATGTGAATATTTAAACAAAGTTCGATGATGAATTATTTTTCTACAACACATTCCTTTTGTTTATGTGTTTACGGCCGCGATATCATTTACGATTTTCTTTTCTCGAAGCCATTACGAAAGTAATTGCACGAATACACTTAAATATAAACTGTACCGAATTAATATTGAATTACCTGGCAAAAATTTTATTACCACATAGTTTCCTATTTGCCGCAACTTATTTCTAAATTTAATTTTTAAAAGTGTCGCGAGAAACATCTTACGATATTGCTCGCGAAAAAAAATATTAAACTCCCAAAAGAACGACATGTATGTATGCCAACAAGAGAAAAAAGTTATTTTCTATTATATAGAACACGGATATAGTTTTTCCATGGACTTTTTTTTTTTTTTTTGTCGCTAATTTATTTATCACTTTTTTTATTAAAATCATCATTACACGGCTGCTGTTTAACAAAAAGCAAAGTTTTATTTATAGATATCGCTGTTGTCTTACTTAACTAATGTTCGAGATTGTGGATCTTTTCAAATGCAATTTTGTGGAAACGTCGTAAGATAATTTAAATCTTTCAGATTCATACCATTTATAATGTGTTTGTTCTTTATCGTTATTTTTTTGTCTGTTCTTTTTTAACTAAAGATAAGATATCCCCGAAAACGTTTCTAGAATATCTGTTTATGTTTAACCCTTAAATGCCCCCACATAGAAAAATCAAAGTGAAAATTATTTTGTATACTTTATTTTGCTATTTGGGATACATTTAACAATAAAACTTAATATTTCAGTTCCGCGATCCCATAGAAACTAAATTACGTCATGTTCTTTATAATGCACACTGAGCGCTTTATGGAAAACCATTGACGTTTAGAAATGTTCTTTATAGTGCACACTGAGCGCTTTACTGAAAACAACCAACATTTAGAAATGTGCATTATAATGCACACTGAGCGCTTTACTGAAAACAACCAACATTTAGCTATATGCATTATAATTAAGGACAAAACTATGGAGAGGGTGGATATGGGGGTGTGACACCACTTAATAATTTTAAATTGCGAATTATTCGTCAAAATCAGAAAATATTCGGTTAATTTGGCAAAATTGGAAGTATCTTTTGGTTATTTTAGCCTACGAATAATTTTCTTTTTTTATTTATTTATATTTCATTCGGTCATGCGGAAAATTGAGTGATCCTCACCCCCAAAATAATTGGCTATGAGTGTTACATAGAGAAGTACTGATAGATAATAATGTACACTGAGAAAAACATGAAACCACTAATAAAATGTAAATCACAACAAATTAACAGAAATATTGATTATTCTCACCTGCTTCAATTGCATATATTACTTTGCACAACATTACACCTTACTAAAATAAATAATTTCACAGAATTCAGTGAATAACAAATTTATTACGTTTCCTTTTAAAGGTGCGAAACAAAAAAGAAATTATGCTGTGTATATGTAATATTGGAGTGCATTTGTATTGTGTGCGCATCTGTGTATGTTATTTATTTTTCTTTGTGATATTTAAAGAAACAATTACGGTTTTTTAAAATACATAATCTTATATTACACTTTGAACACAGTATTGTGCTTTTATTCTCTGTACATGATCTACATCGTCCGATAGTTGTGAAAATGGGAAAATGATCTAAGTTGTCCAATCTTGAATCACTTGGTGGAAGAGGTTGTTTGTTCTTTTTCAGACACTACTTTTTCGTAGCGGAATAGTGCTCGGCTACATTTAACGGCCTTCCAATTCTAAGTTTATTCTTAGTATTTAGAATATTGCCAATAGTATACCTAAATTCCTTCAGAGGTAAACATGTTTTTACTTGTTGATGTTCTAAGTCACGCTTATATAATAATAATAACCAAGCATTATTTACACAGATATCGATATCATTTGTGTGAAAATCATGATAAATACCATCGATGAGATTTCATTGCAGTTCTGTATAATGCGACAAGCATATCGGCTTCATCATCCATAATATATCGGTTATTATAATCTTTTACAATTTTCGGGCACGGCACTGAAACTTTTGTGCTGTTTTCTTTACTATAGCTTTTTACTATAGTCTAAAGGAGGTTCTGCACCGACATACGAACTAACTAAAGATGATACAGATCTATTATCATACCATTTTATTATAACATTCATTTTTTTCTCGTTATCTGTATTGTAATCAAAACTACCGCGACCTAATTTCTTTAACTGTTTATCTTCCTTTAATTTACAATTTCTTAGTCGATTATTTAGTACTGTACCAGATGAAAAAATTCCATATGAGTCCTATACGCAAATAAATAAAAACGCTTGGAAAATAAATTTCTTTGTAGTTGTAAATGCGCGTATATTTACTACAAACACCACCGCATAGGAAAAAAGTGATGATTCCTTCATTCCATGGCTGACATCTGAACTGTACAATATTTCCTTTAAATAAAGCGAAGTTCCCATATCACGACCGGTGTGCATTACCGAGAACATTCTTTACTAACATCAAATTTCTACATCACGGCCGGTGTGCATTATAAGGAACATGATCTTTAAATGCTTACACAGCGAAAAAAATACACTTATTATTTTAAATAATATCATTTGAATTTTTACACTTTTTATTTTGTGCACCGACAAAAAAAATTACTGAAGTAACATTCTTTCAAGCCATATTTTACAACGGAGAAATTTTATCATTTTAGTAAACTGAAATTTATGAAAATGTCAAATATTCATCATTATATAGAGGAAGCTTTTGAAAACGCACAGAAACCCCAAATTTGGATATATTTAAAACAAAATACGGTATTATACATCACTATAATTTTTTCGTATCAATTTAACACAGAAGTATTTAAAAATGACTTCAAAGTTGATGTTCCTTATAATGCACATGGGACGTTTAAGGGTATATGCAATTTAATTTTGCAATTATTTTTTATTTTATTGTATTGTTTCTTTTTTCTGCGTTTATCCGCGAAATATGTTTTTAACGAAATGCAATACTAATTGGTTGGCTGATCGGAATTATTTTGAATTTTTTCGTGCTGATTATTATGTAAATACTTAGTAGAAATGCAGACTTGAATGGCAGGTTAATTTTCACAATAAATATTAATAACAATACTAGTAAAAAAAAGAAAACGCTAAAACATTGTCAATATTTCAAAAAAATCGGTACAAGTAAATCTTGAACATTTTAGAATATACTACTAACATCCTTTTCGGAAACATCGTAAAAAAAAACAAACTGTTGAAACGTTATTAGTGACACAATTGATATTTTGGTGATGTTGAATAGGTCTAAGAAATATGCACTATGTACTTGTAAATATATTAATAAATAAATGCGCATTTAAAAAATTAGTTTCTTTTATTTTTTTTTAATAATTCATGCCCGAAGTCACCCGCTGTGATGATAACTTCGAAATATTGAAAGAAAATAAATGTATGACCGGAGTCACCACAACTAATGGGGCGACTCCGGACACTATTTAAACTGTTATGGTAAGCAACGTTTTTTTGTTTTTTTAAAATTAAAATTTTAATAAACACAAACGATAAATAATAGTTTAATTTATATATATTTAAATTTCTGTCGTTATCTGTCGAATGGTTCTAGTGCAGGCTTATAAAAATACATAAAATTGTCCAGAGTCACCTCATTCTACAGTATTTCAAACAAAACAATTAAAATAATACATAAACTTAACCCGGTAATATTAAGAACAATTTAAAAAAAAAAAACGTTATTTTTTCTTTTGCAATTCGCGCGCACTCAAAATACGAGAGACCGCACAGCGTGTCAATTCAGTTTCAAAGATCATTTTAGGAATTAAAAGAAATTAAAAAAAAAAAAAATCGGCGCTGGACGCCTCCCCTTTCGAGACAGACAATGCTCTCTGTTTAGGGGCTACGGCTAAAATTCAAAAAACACGGAACATGCTCTAGTCGTTTGCTGTCTGTTAATATCTCTTATATTTTCAACAGTTTCCGTACGATGTGTGTTAGAATACGCTATAATGAATGTCTTGAATTCGAAAGAAAGTAATAATGTTAACGATTTTATTTAAATTTTTTTAAATTCTTGTGTCACGTGATCCTTAGAAGTAATGGATAATATGGGTTTATGATAAAGCTGAAGTAACTTATGTAATTTTTAGAATCGAATTTGTCCAATGTGGCGAGCGAAGATCAAATCGATATACGATCCTCCACGAGTAGTTGTTGGTAGAGCTGGATTCGTTTTGAGTTGTAATCCCTTCCCTTCCATGAACCGAAATAATAATCGCCGATTTTCACAGGTTTCTTGAGATCGACGTTAATATCCCCTGATAGAAGTATAAAGTATCGTATTCTCTCTTCTTGATTACGTTAACAATTTATGCTACTTTGGGCATGTATATCAATAAATTTAACTCGAAGAAATCCTCAATATCGTC
This sequence comes from Icerya purchasi, assembly GCA_039619475.1. Taxonomy (NCBI): domain Eukaryota; kingdom Metazoa; phylum Arthropoda; class Insecta; order Hemiptera; family Monophlebidae; genus Icerya; species Icerya purchasi. The sequence continues at coordinate 488,690,156 of CM077115.1, forward strand.
TAACTGTAATGCCGGAAACTATTTTTTCGAGAGATTTGCACAATTTCCATGCTTTCTTTCATTCATCAAAAGTTTTCGTTTTCTTTATTTCGTACATTCCATCAAAATCTTATTTTTCAATACTTCTGCGTAATCATATTTCTTTCTTTCATTCAACAACAGTTTTATATCTTTAACATTATAATGCATAGTACATTTACATATAGACGTTGATGAACGACAATCATCACGGTCCGAACACGACTGACTTAAGACAACTAGAAGAAAAGGCTGTATTCTTATTTACCTCCCGCGCGTAACGCCGTCGCGTTCCACTTTAGTGTGACGTTTTCTGCTAGTTAGGTCGCGGCTAAAGCATATTCCGTGCTAAAAAATTTCAACTTCAATTCATTCCCAGGTATTTAGGAAAACTGGAAAGATAAAGCTAATAAATAAACCTGGCAAGAGCCCATCAAATGTAAATCAATAATAACTGTTTTCAGGGCTACGAATGTTATATGAAAAAATAATCAGATATTTTGAATCACAGAAAGAAAGAAAACATCTGACACAAGATACACAAAGAAGGAAGTTTCCAGAACTGGCTTACTCAAAATGATAATTACTGTTGATGAATTTAGTAAGGTATATAAATAACGCAATATTAATAAGTTTTGACATTCGAGCAGCTGTTGAGAAAATAAAACGATCAGTTTACTAAAGATCGTGGAAAATAAATAAAACACGAAGTTAAAACAAATAATTAAAAATTTCTTAGAAAATCGAAAAATAGCGGTGAAGAAAATAAGTTAATCGTTGGCTACAACCTCTCAGCATGAGTGCCGCAGGGATCAGCGCTATCAGCGACGCGCTTTAACATTGCCATGTCAGCTGTATACACAGAGACTGAAGAAAATAAAGAGATCAAATTAATAAGTTACGCTGATGATTTTATAGCCGGTATAAACGAGATAAGCAACGTTAAAATAACAAACAGGAAAATAAAAATAATAAATTAATAAAAGAACGAGGTCTGAGTTTAAATTCCGATGATACATATACATTACTAACCTCGAAAAAACACAATAGGAAGGAATTCTAATAGAAAATAGAGAAAGAAAGAAATTTAGATCAACGAAATATAACACTAAATACAGAAATTAAATATTTGGAATAATAATAGATTATAATAAACATGTGCAACATGTAGGTAATCCTTAAAATCAAAAAAATAACAATAAATTGAGATTGCTATACGATAAATTTGGATATGACGCAAAGAAGAAAATCAAACGATATTACATAATGCTTTTATTCATTTGGTAACAGAATACGGATCTTTAACTTATTCAAAAAATTGAAAAAAGCAAGTCGTTGCAAAGACTAATACTTACAGGCGTTATATCAGCATGCAGAAATGTATCGCCTAGTTTCGTTTACACGATAGCTGGTGTAGCTCTTGTAGATTTTCAAATGTAGAATGTTAATCAAATTAAGAAACTTAAAATTGAAAACGGAGCTAATAAATCATGCGCAAAAATACCAAAAGAAATAGTTGAAGAAGAGAAAAGAAAAACAATCGAAATAATCTAGCGAGAATAATTAAAAAAGATACTATAAGCAGACGCGCAGAGACGATGATACCGATATTGAAAATAGGTTAAAAAAAAAAACTTAGCATCCAACTACTTTTCAACACAGCGCTTAACGGATCACGGTAATTTCGCAACTTAACTAAAAAAGATTTAAAATCACTGATAATATAAGGAATCAAAAGATACTCCAGACTATACATTTTACATATGCAAAAAATTTTAAAATATCAAGGAGAAACTCACATTAATGAAAAATATTTTTTTGAAAAATTATGAATGGAAAACGAACATTTCCAAAAGCTTGTAAAATTCATGACGGAAATTCTTAAGGAAAAGGGAAGTTTAATATAACGATGTAAAAGGAAATTTATTGCCAAAATCTGAACGAACAACCATGCGTAATGCGATAGCCTAGTTGCTAGAGCGCTTGACTTCAGTTATGGAGGTCACGAGTTCGATCCCGAGCGACGACAGAACTTACTACAAGAATTAAATAAATAATTGCTAATAATCACGTGGAAGGCAATGGAAAACCACCGCGTACAACATCATATGCGCGCGCTAGGTCAGTACACAGCAGACACACACGGGACTGCACTTGTATATGCCGATATAAATCAAACGATTACTAATCAGTTCCGAATGTAGTCTTGCGTGTGTACACCTGCATTGCATAAATAATTTCCCGGTACACTACTTATATCTGTACAGCTGAGATGTACGAATAGGTAGTTGCCGACGCTCAGGAGTTAAGTATGGCACTATAAAGATAATAGTCCTGAGTCAATCTTCACATACATATATAAACAAGTTAAATTAATACCATTATAATATTTGCACACTTGAATTAACATATATGTATATATATATATATATATATATATATATATATATATATATATTAATTACAATGTAATTCTTAGGCTACTCCCCATTAGAAAAAATGTCACAATTTTATGTAACAAAATATGTAACGAAAAAATGTCTTAATTTTATGTAATGAAAGGTAAATGTTAAGATAGGATTTTTGTGATTATGTTATTTTTTGTGTTAATGCCAATAAGAATTACGTTGTAAATTTTAATTATTTTATACAAAGTATAGAAGAGAAAGAGACAGAAATGTAAGCAAGAGGAGTCAAGGGGCATGGCCCCTTGCGAGGCCATAGAAATATACACGTAATGTTTCAATAAATTTCTCCCATTAGCTGTATCCAAAATAAGGAACCGCAAAAAAAAAAAGAAAAGAACACTGTAATTTTACATAAAACAATTTAATATTGTTTATAGGCACGATAGTTTTTTTTCCTTCTAATTATGAATCTGTTGAGGGCAGAGAATTCTTTTTTTGATATTTGCATCGGTAGGTTCAACGTTCGATTTGATGATCCTTAGAAAGGTTGCTTGTTAAGGCCTGGATGAAATTCAATGTTTTTTCATACTTCTATGTAGGAAGAAAACTATTTTTGATGGTAGGGCATCAAATGGCATAGGGGCAAATAACGTTGCCTTGGCGACTCAGTCTACACATATGTTTCTGGGTATTCTGACATGTACCGCACCCATAGGAGTTCTACCTGCATCCTCTCTTGGGAGAGTCGTTACACCATTGTTTTTATTTTATCTACTAGTGGACCGATTATGGTAAGTGACGTGATAGCTTAGAGGGAAACCAGAGAATCTGTAATAATTATATGTTGCTTATTACCAGACACACCACTCTCGTGCTTCCTATCCAAAAGGATTTAAAATTTCGAAACAGTACGGTTTTGGTTAGGCTTTTTTTTTAGTAAAATTAAAAATAATTGGTAATCATTTAATATTTACGGGTGAAACGGTTTATAAAATTTATCTTACAGATAACACTCCGAAAAAATCGGTGCAATCAGATCCCATCGTAAATTCTCGGAACTAAGTTGCCCGATAAAACCTAGTAAAGTTGATTACAAATTTCATATCTCTAATTACGAATTTTTTAATCCATTAAATCCAATCTTCTTTTCCTTGGTTAAAACAACGGTTGCAGAAGTAAAGTTTCGAAAAAAGAGTCTCATTTTTCGAATTCACAAAAAAAAAAAAAGATGTCCTGCTTCATTTAAGAAAAAATAATTTTTGATCTGAATAGGTTACTTCCGGTGGGAACTAAAATTGAAAACATTTCCTACCGATCCGGTACAGACCATTTCTTACTATGAGGCTATTTTATTACATAATGTAGATTTTTGGCCCCCTCCCTCACACACACTTACATAATATACAGATAGATATCTAATATAATCTCTAGTGAGAATATGGATTTAAGTGTGTCATTATACAATCATTAACTTTGAATTTGATCAAATCCATTTTTAAGTTTTCATATACGCAGGACGACTACACCTAAATATATAATGAACTACCATCTCACGTATGTGTATTGTGTTAATTTCTCTGAAGAAAATAATTTAATATCCACAAAAATAGCCGTTTTGATATGTTAGTGGTTCAAAAGTAAATATAAACTTCATTTAGTGATAGTTAGATGCGATAATTTTAGTTTCATGGATTTTTTAAAAATTTTAACCTTTATCAAAAAGTATTAACTACGACGTGTAATATGATATTTGTTTTTTAAATACTTTAAATTAACGTAATAATAAAAACAAAAATATTATTTATTTAAAAGATGGTAAAGAAAAATTTTTTCCAATTAAAGTATTCTTTTTATTTTGTGTCTTTAACAGTAATACTATGCAGTGCGAGAGAAGACCAAAAATTAAATATTTCCTCTTTACATATACGTGCGCACACTTACACAACCAAACGCACAACAACTGAGAGACTGTAATCATTAAAGAAACGTTAAACACCGCATTCTACCTGTATGGTAATCGCCGTATCTTAAGCGAACGCTAAAATTAGATTAATAAATATTACTTATTAATTACTTTCCTATTTCTTGAAATACGCAAATAGAATACAGGAAGCGTGAAGTAACCGATAATGAGTTGGAACTTTACTTCTAAACTTCGTTTTTTCTTCCTTTTTTTATGCTAAGTGAAACATACATTTGAATAAGTGAACTAAAAAAAACTTTAACTGGAATAATGCTTACTCTTCGATATTATCTTTTGTTGGGTTTAAGGCGCTGGAATTTTTTTTCTTTGTAAACGAACCACATCAAATAACGACAGAAAAGAGAAAAAAAAATTGTTTAATAATCATTCGCGTTAGATTCGTAATGTTTGGTTTTCTACGAATAAAATCAGTACGATTAAGTACGCGATTCATGTGTAAACAATTTTTATTGTTTTTTATTTTTTTTGTTTTATTCGGAGAAAGTGGAACGAGGCGGATTGTTTACCGATTAGTAGGGTCGTATACGATAAAATATTTAGCGATTATAAACAATTCTCAGCGTACAGAAAAACTACGGAAACCTAGAAGATCTGCGAATTTATTTTTATAAAAGAATGACCATCCTAACTGGTTTTAGCTTCTTTACGCGTACAAGCCCACGGAACTCGAACCTGGGGTTTTCGAACTTTAAGGGGGGAATTACGAATTTATTAAATATTTTACATTGTTGGTCCTAGTTAATTTTCGTTAAATTCCTTTTTTGGCTAATCGCGAGTATTCAACTTTCAAAACAGTGTTGATAACAAAGGAGAATATAAAAAAAAAACAAACATTTAAACGCATTCTTTAGTCATTTGATATATTATAAACCTTACGAAAAAGAATTATCAGACGCCATGTTTTAATATAAAGTTTATTCATTCTTTTCTTTTTTTTTAAGCTGCCGAGATTAATAACCAGAAACTTGTAGTTTCAAAAAATAATAAATTTTATATTAGTGATGTTTGAAATGTGTTTAGATTTTAAAAATTTCGCTATCAATGATGTCTGTAATTTTTTATTGTTTTTTCTAATATTTTTATATCATAAATGTTTGTTATATAATTTTATAGTGTAACTTTTATTCATGTTCGACATATTATTTTGAATTTAATAACTTTGTGAAATAAAAAAAAAAAAAAAAATAGAAGATTTCTTTAGTAATAAAAGTATCAGTAAGTGCAATCAAAGATGGGTCATGTTGCCATTGCGTATAATGCAGTACGAGACTAATCGAATTTGGAAACTTACCGGAATCAGTATAAATTTACGAGTATTAAGATTACGATTTTGAGATTTAAACCTTTTTACAAGGCCTGACTGTTGAAGTTTTTGTAGTCTTTTGTTTAATACGTTTTTACTGTTTATATTATTTTTTAGACTTACTGCTATAGTGCTAATATTAATATTATTTTTGAAAAATAAAGGAATACGAAGGTAAGCTGCTCAAACAGCGAGAATTGGGGATAACAAATTTTTTTATTAAAAAACAAAAGAAAAGAATCAGCTGGAAAAATTTTCCTGTAATAGTTGAAGTTAATCTAAACTTTACATAAAACTGGAGTGTATGATATAGATATTGCCGTTAACAGGTTTCATTAGACATCGTGCAATGATACCATACGATACAGAGATATATAGTTTAAAAAAAGTATGTTCCCGTCGATATGCATACATTTATATTAAAATAGCTCGAGCAACTAGGAAAAGATGGCTAGTACATCGGTATCCTTCTTAACAAAAAAAAAATCTGAAACTCATATACAAAAGTTAAAAATGAATTAAAAATCAAAGAAGCGAGTCATTTAAATTACTCCTCGGATCACTAAACATTTGAGCCAAGTCACTGTAAGATAGTCAAACGAAATTCACAGAAGTAGTAATAAATGGGCAAGTTGGACCTCTGACATCACAAAAACCAAGAGCTGAGTGCCAGATCTTGAAATTACACAAAGTTCGAGTTAAATATTCAATTTTAACGAGCATGGAAAATTAACCCTCACCCCCCTCCCTAAACGTTGTCAAGTGCTAAAATTCGAGTGTAAGTATTCAAATATTGCTTAAGTATACTATTCGACCTCCAAAGATCTATCTCTTTAACATTTTCACAACTCCGAACCGCCCGAATGCTACGACCACTGATGTCTGTAAAACCCACGAACGATCACCGCCAGAATACTAAGAACGCCCGAAGACGGCGCGTCTACTGTACACAATTGTACAACACATGTTTCTGCTGTACGAAAATTTGGATGTAACTATTCGAATTATTCAAAGTATATTATTTCATCGCCAAAATTAATGTAAGAGTTTAAAATTTATGTGTAACTAACCAAAAATTCAATCTTAGTATACCATTCCATTATTAAAAAAATGTTCACACTATATATTCCAAATGTAACCTGAGTATAGTTTTCTAGCCTCCGAAAGTAACACTCTCAACTATTCCTGTAGATGCACGGTTGTTGGCTGCCACGTACTCCCATCGCCTGAGCAATGCAACTGCTATAGTCAGCGAATCATCATTCCTGCTGCACGAATTTGAAATTTGTGTGGAAGTTTTTTAAAAATTCATCGAGGTATACTAATCGCTGACGTTAACGCAACTCCTTCCCTGCCCGCTGCATAAGTTAAATATTTGACATGGTTTTTTTCAAATGAAACCTAAGTGTACTATTGCAGTATCAAAAACGAAGTCAAAATTTGTTTCGAAATATCTAAATTTGATCTAATGATACTATTCTATTACCAATAATTGAATTCAACCCATTCTAATCCAATAATTGTTTTTCAAAATATGATCTAAGCATTCCGCAATTTAAATTTTTCCACCGTTTTCTCCTATACATACACACGCATGATCATTCCTGCGCACGTCAGAGGAAGTCAGCTTTTCGTTCACCCGCTAGCCGTTTCCTCAGATAGTGAAACCGTCGGAACATCTGCACACAAACATGCATCTCGCACACGCCACAATCATCAGTTCCTTGTGTACATCGATTCTACTGTTTATTTCATAATGTCTGTGCATAATTTATAATTTTATTTCTAGAGATTGGAAAAGGTGAACTTTTGAAGTCCACTAAAAACGTTTGAAACTTGTCACTTAAAATTTAAATTTTAAAGGAATTTATCAAGGTATGTTTGTTTTTTGCATTTTATTTTTAATAATTAGTTGATTTTTCGAATCTATTGCACGAATTATATACCGGAGTTAGCGGTGGACCAGGAATCCGAGACAAGGAGCACTCAACATTTTCAAAGATCGCTAAAATGTTCGAAACTCGTCACTTAGAACCCGAACTTTAAAGAAATTTACTGAGACTGTTTCGTTCTTAACACTTTTTATTTAAATTTTAACTTCTAAACGTGTATTCTGTGAATATTCTGATATATATGTTGCCATCTTTTGAGCGAGTTGGATATTGGGCTGAGAAATAAACGACGAGCAGATGTAAAACGATGTTTATTACTTAACTTCGTCTTTATTCGAGAGATTCCTGTACCGTTTTCCGCTTAATTCGGAAATAGTAAAATTCGGTCTAGTCGTTTAATCATACATTTTGTTATCGTCGCCAATAATGCAACAGGCGAGAGTGAAAAAATAATAATCGGTAATTCTCAATCGATCTTCTACCCTTTAAAGTTGTTATTTGTCCGCCGCAGTCACACTTCGACGGTCGTAATGTTATTTGTTCTTTTACTTCATTTATTTTCATATACGTATAAGACGCTTAATGTTTGCTCCTTTCTCACCCTCATTCCAGATATCCTGTTCTCTAAAAAATATCGTTTAAACCTAATAAGTCACCGCGCACACCTGTTCAGCAACTTACGATTTTCAATTGTAATCACGGAAGTAACTTATTTAATTTTATTATTTTTCTTTTTCACCAATATGTTACGCGTAAGCAAGCAAAACTAGTATATTGTTTAGCTCCCTCTCGCTCTTGTATGATATTCCATCGTTTGAAGTACAATTAGAACTATATGCACTATTGCAGACGTGTACCGTATGTTCCAGCCTTCGTCAAATCTGATTGTACAGCCGTCTAATTGCACACATTCGATGCAAAAGCTTACAATTATACGTTGATATCATTTTAGTTTTTAATCTTCGATTTATTTATTATTAAGCATTTTATTTTATTTATTTTACTTTAAAATTGTTTGAGTTTGTACAGAAATAAACATCGGAATGAAAATAAAAAGAAAAAAAGAGTTTTATAAATTCTATTAATGATGGCCTTAAAGTACCAAAGATTAAGCGAAATTTTTGAAGAACGTTTTGTTCTTACATTTTAATTTTTAAAATTTTTAAATTTTAAATCCGTCGCCTAAATGTATAACACATTGGGGCGTGAATCAAATAAGATTGATAAGACAGTGTGGAGGACTAAAAGAAAAAATATACAAGAGTTTGTGAAAGCGTTTGAACCAAATTTTAAAATAAATTGCTTAGATGCGTTTCGTTCTTACACGTGTTTTAAATTTTTTAAATTTATACCAGGGGGTTATGCATAAATGTATTGACATCTGTGAGTATGCGTGCACTTTCATGTCTAACACGAGATAAGATATTCATTAACTCGTCTAAATAAAATACAGATCTGAGTGTGTGAGAAGAAAATATATAAATTTTGTCATATGCTACTAGTGACCGATTTGTTCTCTCATCAGTCTAGTTACTTCTATGCGTACAAGTAAGAAATTTAAAGAGAATCCAACAGTAGTAAGATAAATGTATGCTTGCATGTAGAATGTTTAATCCAGACCGGATTGAATATTTTAGCCGGAAAGCTAATGTTACATTAAATCGATCAAAATTCACAATAATGTTGGTTGACAGAGTGCACAAATTACCAGGAAAACTTATCTCAGTAACCGGCATTGATATACGAAAACTGGAACCACGTACCTTGGCGCTCATATAAACCAATGATGGAAACTGTGAGATAGAAATAAGACGAAAAATAGTCATGGCAAAAAATACTTTAGGCAAACTTACAAAAATATGGAAGGACCATCAAATAACATCCCAAGTGAAGAAGCTGATGCACTCAATATTTAGTTACGGTTCAGAGTCTTGGAGTATGACAACGGCAGCACGACAGAAAATCGAAGCTTTTGAGATGACTTGCTACAGGCGCATGCTAATAATATCTTGGGCAGTGGATCAATTTATCAATCTTAAAGCAACTGCGTATAGAGCCGATGCAACGATTATTACCCATCGATAATAAGACAGACCTTAAAGTTCTTCGGACATGTCATGAGACGGAACGAATTAGAACAAATTCACATGCGAGGGAAAATCAATGGAAAAAGAAGTTGAGGGCGACTTCCGATGAGGCGCATAGATGTCATGTTAAATCTGTCACAAAATTGTCTGTATCAGGACTAATGAAAATTATTAACAACAGAGAAAAATAGCGTCAGGTGGTCGCTCGATTCACTAGTTCATGATGGTTGGTCACGACCTCCATTAAAAGGGCAGCACGACTGAAGAGATGTAGTATGTTAATAGGGAGTACGATCCAATTCTTGGCAGAGTTTTAGGCGAATAAATAAAAATATGTGCTATAAAGCAACACTGACAAACATTTAGAACGATGCTGCTTCTGGATATTGTCTGTTAGATTTCTAAAATTTACATATATTTATAAATATAACAAACATATATTTATATTTTCATATATATATATATGTATGTATGTTAATAAATTTTTGTCTGTTCCCAAGTTTTTGATTTACTCAAATGTAGCGGCTTTCCCGGAGAGGGGTTTTGGGAGTTACAATTCTCCACATATTATGATTCTTAACAAAATGTTCATAAGGTCATTTAAAAAAACAGCGATATCATTTTTCATATTTTTAAAATAAAATGTCAATATAAAATACAACGCATGTCGAATTATAGGCATTAATATAATTTTTACTGACTTCAAAAAAAGAAAGTTATGTATAAATTCGCGACTTTTTTTCTGTTTATTTTTTTCGTTCGATCTGTGGGCCGATTCTAATTCTTCTTTTTTATTTAAAAGTACCGACTAATGACGGGGAGTGCTGCTTAGCATCGATTAGAGCGGAATGAACAGTCTTCAAATAACTTTTTAATATAATAAACGCGATTAACTTAAAATATTATCAACGTTATTTACAGTGAAACGCAGATTAAAAAGAAAAGAATTTTTAAAATAGTCAGACAAGAAACTTAAAATATTATTAATGTTAATATTACCATGGAAATGTAGATCCGAATAAGGGAAATTAATTTGAAATATGAAACCTTTATGGCGTCATTCGCAAACTTATCCTTGATAGAAATATTACGTTTTTACATTGATACATATAACTTGTGACCATGCGAAGTGATTCGAAGGTTTTTCTTTTTTTGTTAGAAATCGTGCTGGTCGTCAGTGATGGTCCTATAAAATTACCGATGAATATCGATAAGTACTGAGTCAATTAGATAAGTTTAAAAAAAAGTCTACTTAAATAGCCAAATAAAAATTAACCAAAAAGTTTTTATTAGAATACTGGGAAAATGAATTCAACGTTAAATTCAAATTGCAACAATAATTAAAAACTATATTAAATATTTCTGATATTTTTGATACTAATTAATTCGGTTTTAATTATTATAGTAATTTGATTTTTAACCGACTCCAAGAAATTAATGTTGTTTAAAAATGATCATAATATTTTTTTTGTACAATGCTCTGAAATATATATAATTTTTTACTTTTTAGTGCATTTTATTCAATTTTTCATTGAAATCGTTATTAAAAAACAATTTTTAATCAACGTTCGTATCTTTCCATATGCACGTTCTCAAATACCTTGTAAAAATTTTCATACTTAATCATTGACCTCCCCATGCCACTGCCGCGAATAGTGGGAGATTATGAGTACGCTGCTGCTTGCATACTATTTGACATATCACTCACAAAATTTGCTACTTTATTGTTCATAGGACACACGAAAAACATCAAATTAAGAATAAATGTAGAAAATTCACGTGTCCTTCTGGCAACATCGTATTTAAGAAGGAATTTTAGCGTTCAAACCTATTCAGTATGTCTTTGTGAAACGATAGCCACTTGAATAAAATATACTGAAATTCGTTATGTTTATCCAATAAAGCTTATTCTAATAAAGGAAGAAAAAAAAGATATGAACAAAGTATTATCAAAAAATTCTTGAACGCACCTTTGAAATGCAATAAATAAGAAAAACCTATTAAGATACACATATCACTATTGGTAAATTTATGCTGAAAAAAATTTCCAACAAAAGTTTTAATCAGAAAACTTTTCGAAGTGACGCGTTATAAATTAGAAAAATAAAAAACAAAAAAAAAAAAACGAAATGCTATTAGGGAAATTTAATTTGTTACGTTTTAATATATACGAGAACCGATAGTAAGCTATTAGAACTGAACTAGACGAACCTAATTAGAGTCAAGACAGAATAAAAGTAATCTAATTATACTGCATAGAGCATTGTTGTTCGTTAATGAGTTGAATTTTGATCCATCTTGTTCAACTAATAAGAAGAATCGGTAAGTCTTTTACCCTGCTGTTCATATAGATGAATGCTGATAACCATGTGCCACGGAACGAATTATCACACTGTCGAATACATTAAATCGCAACCATACTGTCGCTGATCATACTGACTCATGGCACTCTGATAACATTAAACAACAGATCGTTCCGTTAACAAATTTATTTTTTCCCAGTGTAAAACAAAGCATCGTTTTTAACCAAATCGAGAGCTACAAAATCAAAAATAATCTCAACGCTAAAAGATATATTGTTCTGAGCAGCCCTAATAACGGCACCGTTGACTATCACTTCATTAGAATTGTGGTCTTCTCAACCACTCCTCCGTGGAGCATTTCAACTTGATTTGCATTTTATTCACGTAAACAACAACTAATTATCGAAATTAATTTTTTTCTAACGTTTCGCCGATGACAGCGTTTTAGAAGATTACTTGAAAGCCCGCTTAAACTACATTTACCATCATCGATATGATGACCCCTTGGATGATATATTCTCGTATGTTATAAAGTTGGGGAGATATGTTTATAATACATCAGAATTGTACAAATTTTAAAAAAATCGTTATTCCTCTCATACAACGACAAAATTTATCAGATCCATCGTATGCAATGAATTTACTTTCTTCGAATGTAACAAAAAAGGACACACGTATTGCATTTCTTTGAACCTCAGTTTACCAACAGTTCTACCCTCATACTAATATCTCCTCATCGGAAAAATTTTCACAAAGTACAATCGTAAAAGAGACCAAGTCAACATCGTTTTCAATCGGGCAAACACTAATCACAGTATATCGTTAACAAGAGATCAAGAGAAATGACAAATCATAAACACATTGTGTAGCCCTTAAGATAATTCGGATACAAATAATAAGGATAATAGACAATTACTGGAATTTAAAAAAAAAGTAAAGTAAAAGTCAAAAACGTAAAAAAACAGTAATGTTCCAACTAGCCTAACAGAATTACTCACGCAAAAATAAACCGGAAAATATTAAATTAAAATAATGAAGAATACTCATTAATATTTATAAACTGTTCACTTATCATCGGTATGTTTGAACGACAAAAATATAGGATGTAACATCGTGATTTATAGATAATTCCAATAGTCTTGGAACGACCGTTGTTTATAAGAACATAGAGATCAATCAAATAGTATTTTACAAAAATACTTCAAAAAATCAAAGCAAAAAAAAAGACGTCGTCAAATATGGAACACCATCCAGGCTGATCCATATCGACACGAAGGAATGAATAAATCACAATAAAATCTAAATATTTATATTACGGAATGGTAACGAATTATTTCATTACCTTGAACATCTACAAATATTGCTTAATGAGTACAATCCTTCGCCTATTGCAAGAAACTCATCTAAAAATCAAGACTGCCGCTTAAAATCTTTCAACATTAATAAAAGAAACTCTTTATCAATAGCTCCGATAATGCTCTTAGCTATATGTCTGAAAAAGAAAAAAAGGGAAATGAATTGAGAGGGGGAGTTGCGTTCACTAGGAATAATCATTGCCTATCATCAGATGGTAGAATAAAGGGATGAGAAAAATCTAAAGTACTCAGTGACCGCTTATAAACAGAGTGATTAGTAGTAGAGTTTTATGTGATCCGTTAACAAGAGTGAACCTGGGTAATTCCACGTTATATCAAAGAAGCATTTGCAACAAATACGCTCAATTTTGCACGGATGTTTCTAACTTGCCGTAAGATACTGAATTTGCAAAGTCATTTCGGGTAACGAAACGGTCGACGTGGTGTTAAGAAAAGCAGCAATTATGTTTTCGGTACATCTTTTACCATCACTTCCTGAAGACTTAAAATCGTACATCAAATACCCGAAGAACGGCAGCAGTTATGATCAGAAATTCTGGTTTCCGAAAAATCGCATTACATCCGCGCGAAAGCTTCTTGCCGAGAGAACAGACGTTAGGAGGTGGTGCTGTGCAGATCAGGAACTGGTCATACTTGACTGACATACACCTACTTGAAACAAATCAGCCCCGAAAATGGTCAAATGTAACTAAAAATTTACCTTTCAACGAGAACTGCTCAGTATAAAACTTTGTCAGAACGTATGTTTTCCAAACGAAATTGACATAAAACAGCGGAAGACGAAGAAGTCATTGCATATTTTGGAAAATGGGATTAAGCAAACAAATTTAACTAATTAAATTATTTTATAATACACTAGCTGTGCCCGTGGCGTTGCCCGCGTGGAATTCAGTTCGTAACTGTAATCAGTAAAAAAAACTCAATATACAAAATTATGTCGCTCTCCTCAACTAAGTAATTTTATTCAAAAATCACATAAATTTTGAAATCGGATGACTACATCCAAACTTACAAACATTACACTTCTTTATAATATTAGTGTGATCCATCGCTTGGCTATTTTTTCGTCGCCGTTTATTTTAACGGGATTAACGGGATAATATGAAAAATTGGTTACCACGAAAAGCCCTTTTATTTTAATGGGATAATATATAACCTATGTCCACCGTGAAAGTCCATTCTAAATATTGGTGAAACAATTTTTGAAATCGGATGTACTTCGGAGATTACCTTCTACATCCAAACTTACAAACATTACACCTCTTTATATATTAGTATAGATATATATTAATTACAACGTAATTCACAGGCTACCCCCCATTAGAAAAATTTTTCCAGTTTTATATAACGCAAAATGTCCCAATTTTATGTAACGTTTGTTATATTTTGTAGGATTTTTGTTATTGCTATTTAAAAAATGCCACAATTTTATGTAACGAAATATGTAACGAAAAAATGTCTTAATTTTATATAATGAAAGTTAAATGTTGGGATAGGATTTTTGTGATTATGTTATTTTTTTTGTGTTGATGCTAGTAAGAATTACGTTGTAAATTTTGATCATTTTATATAAAGTATAGAAGAGAAAGAGACAAAAATGAAAGCAAGAGGGGTCAAGGGGCACAGCTCCTTGCGAGGCCAAAATGGCCGAATTATATATATATATATAGTATATATCAGAATCGTATCGCTCGTTCGAGCATCGTGACGGCCTATTTGTACACTAGCAGTACAGAATAGGCAAGTATATATAGTATATATTTATTTTACTTACATGCAATCAAAAAAAAAAAAACAATTTTCAGTATTAACGAAAACAACCATAAATGCGCAGTTAATAAAAAAAAAACATACAATAGCGCTTTACAGGCCGATATGCGGAGAATAAGTTAAAACCCTCTGAAAAAATAAAAATAATAATAATATCAACTGATAATAAAATAAAAAAAAAAAAAATAATAGTAACAATAATACTGAAAAAATAATAGTAACAATAATACTGAAAAAATAATAATAATAAATAAATAAATAAAAACTGACAAAGTTTTATAAACAAATAACACTAAATGAAAAATAATTTACAATTAGGTCGTCTCTCCACCACAGCATTTCAGTATGCACAATCGGTTATATTTGAGCGGTTTTTTAACCATAGTACGAGTATACATATAGTTTATCTTTGACACGTACGTATGTATAAACAACGAATTCGTGTCACATGTCATTGCTGATACATTGTTTGTCCGAGCGTTTTAATTAGTATTTTATCGATTTAGTGCAAGGCAAAACTTATTCGTATTTATTCGTTATAAATCACACAGAAATAACATTCCTTATCAACACATAACACAGCCACAACGGTAGTGATGTCGGTAAGATACAAGCAAAATGGAAAGGATCGGAAAGGAATTATTTCTTCTTCGAACTCCTGTATAAGTAGTAATCAAGCAGATTAGGTAAATAATGAAGTATGTAATAATAATGATGATAGTAATAGTAATAGTAATAATAATAATAATAATAATTCAACGAAAACATGGACCAATGAAATAATGACGCTGGTGTTTGCAAATGATATTGAATGTGCGGCGTATAATAAGGTCATTTTTCCATTGGTCCATTCATGTAATGATATTCCTTTTCTTCGTATACGCCCTATAGTGGAATACAATCGTTACAAAAATATTTTTTATATTTTCGCTATTCTCGCCTATCGAAAAAGTTGTAAGGTCAATAAAAAAGAGGTGTATTGTTCGATCAATAAACGTTATAAAGTAGAATGTAAAATCGTATCAACTGCCATAAAAATCATTCCCCGGCGCCTCAAAATTGGTTGCAAAAGTACGGGCAGTGAAATATAATAAATCACTAATGTTTCTTGAGAGTTTTTTTGGAAACACCTGTAGAAATACCAATGGTAAAAGCGAAAATTGTTCATGCGCGAGCGATAGCAAAGGGAAATATTTGTATAGAATTATAAATAAATCACAGTTATGTGAAGGAAACATGAACCGTGCAGAGGAAGTAATAACTGAGATCGAATAATGGCATTCTCTTCACTGTCTACTCAGACAGAATGTGAAGCACTTACGGATCCCATGTTGTGAGGCTACCATTTTTCCCTATATTTGACAAAACAAAATCACTTGTAAGGCAACTGAAAAACAAAATGATGGTAGTTGAAACCCAAATAATCTAAAGATAGATTGGGATAAATATTTAATGAAATTATAGTCAGTAATATCAACAAAGAAGGTGAAGATGAATTTGTTGCCCCGTGACTTCCACGCAGAAATATAACACGCGTTAGCGATGCAGTAGGTTCTCAAAAATAGCAAAAGTAATGATAAGAAAAAACAAAGAAATATTAGCGATAACTATTGCAAGGTTTGATAAAAAACCTAGATTGTGTAAGGGCTCTTTAGAAAGGTAATTTCTTAGAATATCTAACAGGAGCCCCTATGAAAAATATTATATAAAATATAAGAATCAACAGGCAGTAAAGAGATAAAAAAAGAAATGAGTGACGGAAATACTGTAGCCAAACTGTAGTTGAGTCTAACGACTTAATCAGTTTAAAAATCCGTCTGTTAGCATAAAATATTGTACAAATCGGAACTGGATAAATTAATCGGTCAAGCAGTTTGAGAGTCCAACAGAGACGCCGATAATTTATCAGTAATATTAGATTTCAATTAATGATACTGACGTAATCAATAGAGATATCATAATTCGGGAACTGAATAGTACTTAGGGAGCACAATAAAATAATACCAAGGTGTTCCCTGCGGGGCAATATGAAATTAACAGTTAGAAGGTGGAAAATATTTGTTAAATCGGATTTTTTCCTGATCGATGAAAGTGTCCACAATATATATTGATACGGATTCGGTATTTGCAGCGCTATATTTTGACGATGTCCGAGTTATAAAAAATACTCCCCGAAACGTCATTAATTCACGATCTATCGGACATCGTTCTTTTTAGCCGTCGCTTTGCCTTGTCAAGTATGCTTACTCGGCCAAAACGGAAATCCCGTGCCTGTTCGTTCGATCAGTTGCACCGGGACGATACACTACACTAGTGTCTGTGTAGTAGTAGTGGTCGAGGACTTAGGCAGTGACATGTGCTTGCGGCGAAAGCGCGCATCCGTACTGTGTGTCGAATGACCTTGAGCCAAAGAAGAGATTTCAAATGTATTCCGCCAAAAGTCAGGCAGGGTAGTTAGTGGGGGGATCTACGCAGAAGTTTCTGTAAGAACACTTCTGCGTAGCCTTTGGTTACCGTTTTTTTTAGTTTAGAGTTAGAGTTAATCGTCGATCGTTCGGTGTTCGTGACATATTTGGTCGCTGTCGCACGTGTATCGAAATGAATACGCGCCATGCCGCTTAATTTATTTTTTTGTTAATTTTGTCAAAAAGTGAAATTTTCTGTTATTTTCTTTTTATCGTGGCCGAGTACATGTATCAGGATCGCCGTCCTGTCAGTTTTTTGTGAACTTTTCCATCAATTATAAGTTTATTTCTTAGTAAAAGTTTTGCTTATTAAACACGTGGTATCGACTTCGTGATACCTCTAGCGGAGAGAATCCCGCCGCTTTGGGGCGGGATCGAAAACGTATTGTTGTTTATTTTTTTTTTTATTTTACTTCTATTTTCTATTTTAAATTTACATTCGATAAAATAAAAGCCTAATGCTCGTATAATAAAAAGAAAAATCATTCCTCTCTCTCATCAACATAAACCGTATCAAGTGAACCTGTAACAGGGAAGAAACGTTGTTCGTATCAAAAGACGCTCCGAAAGAGGGACTCGAAGTAGCAATTTGTATCAAATAGCGCCCGTAAAAGGGACCTCAAAGACACGAAAGTCGTATCAAATGGCATCCGGAACAGGAAAAAAAATTTAAATTCTAAAAAGACACGCAATCTGTATCAATATATATATATATATATGTATATATATATAGGTATATATTTCCTCAATTATTATTATTAAACCAGGGAAAGATCACGGATTTTTACGGTTCTCTTTTTTCATGTATGGGAAAAACTCTTTAAAAAATATTGTAAATGAAAGGTTAATAAGGTGGCTTATAAAAAATAAGAAATTTCTGAAAATTCATGTTTCGGAAGAATTTTGTAACTAGAAAATCTTTGACTGTTTTTTTACTTACATATTTACGCTAGTTTATCCAAAAAATTGGCATGCAAGCGCAGTTTTTATAGATATAAAGACGGTATATGATAATATAAATCTAGCTGGCTTAATTCTTTAGCTAAAAAAGAAAATAAAAAGAAATAGATATATCTAATAAATAGAAAACATGTATGGAACGGTAGCGATGAGGACGAGTCTGCCACAAAGTAATAAACTGAGCCCTCTTTTATTCACTGTATAAATATATGTGCTCAGGAATTACTAGGGAATATACAAAGTAAACGTATACGATTGATGCAGTATGATGATGACTTGATGATATATATCTCTGCAGCATGACTAAATCCAACTACCGTTAGCTTACATATATTAAATAAATTGGCTTTAGAGATTAATATAAAGAAAACTCGAGATTCCTTCACATTTGCATGACGGAATCAAATACTCCCCCCCCCCCCCCCCACGCGCATACGAATAAAAAATAAATATATTCCGTTCCTTACATTATACAAATATTTAGGGGTGTGATAATGAGTTGGTGTCTTAAGTTAATACTTTGAGAAAATGCGAAAAAAATATTTAATTTACTTCGTGCAATATCGAAAACTAGATGGGAAGCGTATCCAGAGTCTCCGATCATTCTGCATAAAGCATTGATACGGCTGCATGTGGATTATGCGTCACTCCATTTACGAACTTTAATCAAAATTAAAATACGTTTCAGACGATGCAAAATAAAGTTCTAAGAACGAATGTAATGTCTTTTTTTCTTTTCCACTGCGTTTTGGCAAACTAAGGCAGACCTTTCGGACCATATAAACTCGGCCATTAAGGCTTCGCAAGGGGGCAAGCCCCCTTGATTCGTAATCGTTTTTCTTCTAAACTGCTTTTAAAAGAATCCTTTTCAATTGACTACATCATTCTTGGCAGTCGGAAATTCAGCCAGTACACTTGACTGGATTGTTGTGTATCTTATAAACATTGTGCCAGAACTGTAATGGGACATTTGTTGTGTAGTGTCTAAGAATGACATAGTCATTAATATATATATATATATATATCGAATAAATATTATATTTAGCTTAAGGAACAGATATATCAAGTGATTAATACTGCTTTGTTTAAACAACATGCTTCATAATAGTTATCGGAAGAATAAAACGATTTGTCTTTCAATTACCAGTTTAAAAGAAAAGTATCTTATAAAACTTTGGATCCCTCTCTCATTGTCAGTGGAAATGGATATAATATTCGCATAATAATTAGAGCCAAATTAATAACGTGTAATTTAACGGAACTCCTGAGAGACGGTTGCTTAGATTATGAATATAGTGACGGGTCATCAGTGAACAAAATAAGAAATATTTATTCTACGGCTTTTTACTAACATGCAGGCCGTATATATAGGCCGTCTCTTCGTTTAATCTGTACACGCTTCGGTTGGGTTTAGAACACTTGAAAAGTAGACAAAAGAAATCGATTTTAATAACTCTATAGGAGGACTAGCGGACCGATTTATTAAAATTGGAAGGACGTAAATCTACGAACTTTTACAGCGGGAACTTTGCTTTTTCTTCTAGTCTTAAAGTCTCCCCTACATTTTTACATCCTTCGCGGAAATTTTTAAACTCTCTTTTAAAGTAGTTCAGCAGCACCGTATCGATAAGCTGCCGGGACCGAAATATTTCGCTGAAAATATTTTCAAATCGACGGTGTTGAGTGAAAAAGGTCGTCATCGCGTAAGAGTGGTGAAAATTTAAGCCGGTAAGACGAGAGAGCGAGATCGCCAGTTAACGAACTTCATAGGCGCACACATATTCGGCATTTAATCGCTCCTTTCTGCGCGGATCGTGAATACGTCGTGAAAACATTCACGGAAAATTTTAAAATGACCGCCATTTCTCGAAAACATTATTAAAATTCCGAATTAGTGAAATATAATAACAACTCGTTTCACGCTTTGAAATAGCATACGGACCACCACCATTTAGCTAAAGGGTCTTTGTAATATTTTACGCGCGGTAGCGTTCGAAGATGGAAAAACAAAAACCAATGCGACCGACACTCTTTTGGTATGAAATTCTGAAGAAGAAAAAAAATTTGTATTCGCGAGAAAAAAAAAAGAACAACACGATGGCTTAACCTTGTGAGCGAATTAGCCGGCAACATCCATCTACACTGGTTAAGCGTTTTGTGTTATCGTATTAAAAATGGTTCTTTGCTACTGGGACGATACCGCGGGATTATAACTAATTACTGTCAATTACGCTCAGAGGTGTTCAAATTTTACACGGCGGAGGCGAACACAGGAAACGGATGAGGTAACAGACACACCAGCGCACACGTTGGTGGGCACGCGCGTATGCGTCCCAGTCGAATGTTGAGCGTGCGCACGGGGATTAATGTGATGGAAATGAAAGAAGAACAACAGATGAACTGAATCGAATACGCACAACGAAGGAGAGCGGGGGAAAGTTTTCTCTAAATCTCGTAGCAGCAGGGTAACGGCGATAAAGCTGCTCTTCAATCGGATCAAATTGAATTATTGAGGCTGCGCTGTGTACTGTCTGCGGCGACTTTGGATGCAGAGGACCGGAGGCGCGGACGACTTCCAACGCCGCAACGACAAACCGTCTCATATTGCGAATACGCTGGCAGTTGATGGACGTCGGTATAAAGAGAGCTTTACGGGAGTAATAGTTCACGATGATCGAGAATTGCCGTCGGATGCGATGCTTTCCATCTGACGCAGAATCAGCGACGCGAACGTCGCGCTGGTACGTGTGTGTCCGAGGACATGATTTACATACGCGTCTCAACTGTGTCCGTGTGTGTCTGTGTGTAGTTGACGTATCGTCTAAACAAAACGTAACACGGCGGCCGATTCACGGAACCTCCGCCGTCGCGCTTATTAATTACTTCCAGCTCTGGTGAGTGCGAACAATTCTTCATTTTTCTTCCCTCGTCTGTCCTCTTCCACGCTCCGTAACGCAGCACACCTTCGTTAAGTGACAACCGTCCGACCCCTATCGACGTGGTCGCTCTGTAAAATTTCTCCTCGTCATTTCCGAAACCGATTTTCTAGGTCGCGCGATTCTTCAGCACCATCCTGCGATCGATAAAAACGAGTTGTGTGCGCGATCATTTCCATAAACTTTCGCGTACCAAGTTCGACTCCTGCCACTGTAAGTACTTGCCGTCGCTGACTACTCTGCCTGTTTGCATACAATCGTCGAAAATGGCCAGCCACAACGTTTGAAACGGCTGCTCCCCCGGGTACCATTTCGGAGAACTAATTCGTTTGACGTCGTGTCTTTGCGGAAGATTTCGAAGCTACAACATTGCTGTTTTTTTACGCGGTACGTACATTTCACGCTCTTTAAAACACAATCGTCTAAAATTTCACCGAATTTCGTTGAAAACAAAAAATTTACCGACGTCGAAGATTTAAAAAAGAAGAATAAGAATAGGAATTTTTTTGCGATCGAGCTTTACTACTCCGGAGATTATTGCTGGGGTCCGCGCGGTATGTCAGCGTTTATTACAAGTACCCGAAATAAACGGCCAGAATGATTCGGCTTACGATACCGGTTGAATTTCGGCAGGGTTCTAAACATCTAGGAAATATTTAAAATTTTTTTACTTTTTTTTTCGCCTTGTTTTGTACGTAAAAACGTTAAACAACCGGTTCGATTTCTTCGCTGCCTATATTCTTCGAACGCTTTCCTCTATTAAACCATTTTCGTTAAAGTCTTTCTCCCGTTTGTATTGCCCGTTCCTTCGTCGTCTCTGTTGCTTGTTGCTGTTTTTATATTAGCGATTTCCGATCGACTTAAGATGACTGTCGGTCTCGTTTTTTCTAGGGGAGACTGGCTGTGACGCGAGCCCTTTCATAGAGAAAAAAATTCCGTTTCTTATTATTTTCGACACACAATATTTAATGCTTCGCCATCTACCTCCGAAGCGATACCCTTACCATACCATAACACTTGGCTTTTTTGTCGTTTTGTTCTTTTTTACTTTTTTCTATTTCTGCTACGTCTCTAAAGATCTTTTTATTTTTTTTTTTCGTGTTAATTTTTGTTTTCTTTCTAATCATCAAAAAGTCGAAAAAAATTAAGAAGAAAATTTGTTTATTTTTTCCCTTTTTCCTTTTATAGACTGTGTATGCACACACACGCACACACATACATATATAAAAATTACAACGTAATTCTTAGGCTACCCTCCATTAGAAAAAATGTCCCAATTTTATGTAACGTTTGTTATATTTTGTAGAATTTTTATTATTGTTATTTAAAAAATGTCACAATTTTATGTAACGAAGTATGTGACGAAAAATGTGATGAAAAAAGTGTATTAATGTTATATTATGAAAGTTAAATGTTAGGATAGGATTTTTGTGATTATGTTATTTTTTTTGTGTTGATGCCAGTAAGAATTACGTTGTAAATTTTGATCATTTTATACAAAGTATAGAAAAGAAAGGGACAAAAATTAAAGCAAGAGGGGTCAAGGGACACAGCCCCTTGTAAGGCCAAAATGACCGAGTTATATATATATATATACATGCATATATTTTTTTTGTCAACCTGTTTATTCGATGCTTGGAAGTTTCGGCTTCTGATAATCCTCATTATCAGTGATTTTTCTCGAAGAAAAATTATAAAAACTTCTATTATGCAAAATACTGTCAATACATGAGCAGTATGTATTAGCTCTGAATGCATAGTTTAATCTAAAAAAGGCGTCCCTTGATACGTTTTCTCTTCAGCTGATCTAGTAATGAGTATAAATGTGTTAATAAATCGCTTTCGATTTGCTTTGTCTCCTTCCCCTTTCTGCTCTCTTTACGCTTCTGAGCCTCCTTGTATTTGTAACCCAAATCATATCCTTTTCGAATGTTCTGCACTCCTTAACGAACGCTCCCTTCTTTACGCCCAACTTTTAGCTTTGGGTCTTCATATTCCCTTTAACGCTACCTACGTCCTTTCCATCCCTTGCCTTCAGTTGTTCCACTGCTGCTGTCCTTTGTGAGTTCCATTTCTAACCGCTTGGCTATTTAGTTCTATCTCTTGATTTATCATGTTGTTGAATCAAGGCCGCCCAGGGTAGGAAAAAAAATAATAATTTTGCTAAATCGGCCGAAAACTCGGTTAGTGTATATGATTACGTCATTCTTAACCTAGGGTACACTACATTTTTTGTTTGAATAATTATGCCCTATTACTTTATATAAGATAAGAAAGGTCGAATGCTGTGTTGTACAATTGGTATGATTTTTGTTTTTTTTTTTTAATAAAAGTCGAGCGAGAATGTCGTGGTCAATTGAAAACGATTTTTCTAAAAGAATTTCAGAAGAAGAAAAATTGAGGCTCAAGGAAGCTTATCCCATTGCGAGACTCGAAGATATTAATTGGTAAAAATTTAAAAAAAAAAAGATTATGAAATAAGTAACTGAAATTGTAATAAAAATTATTATGCAGACTGTAAATAATTCGATAAGGTCATTATTGTTATTTTCATTTTTAAAAATGACGCAGTCAATTAAAATTTACTCTTCTATAAGTGTATTACGCACCTGGCAGTCCCTAGGGTTTTTATTTGAAGCGTATATTAATAATACGCCGATGTTAGTTGCTGATTTTAAAATGCGACTTTAATTTGAACTGAAATTTATGCCGACTGGAAGGAGTTTAGGAATAATTGTAAAAAGCATTTATTAAATTCTTCAAAAACTACATTTACGTTCACTTACAAATGGTGTAACATACGATAATTTAGGAATGGCTACTCCTCGCTAAAAGGGATAAGCCACTTTTTTAATCACTGAGCGGACTGGGCAACGCTTACTTTACGTAGTAGGTTTTCATATTCCCAAGCTTCTGCCAGAACTTATATTTACATTTTTTCTAGCACTGGCTAAATTACTGTTCATCTTCTTCGAGATTGTTCTGCAGCCATCGGATGCATTAGTTCAGCGACATATGCCCGAATTTATGCAAACATTGAGAAAATGTTGCGGTGATCGATATTTTTAAAGAGGCAGCAACCTGTGCAATAAGGCAATTAAAATAATTTCCATTCATACGGGGAACTTGTTAACCTACGTTTTAAAATTTTTTAATTACGGAACTACGTGCACAACAAAATTCGGATACTACAGAACAGGGCCATATCTAGACCAAAATTTGCCGGGGGGGGGGGGGGGGGGGTACGGAAATATTTTTAGAATTATACAGATGTATATATACGTATATGGGTGTGTGTATGTGTGTGTGTGCGTGTGTATTATCATGAAATATATTTATTTATAAATGGTACACTAAAGCCTTGTATATAAATATTTGGGAGTAATGATGGATCAACACTTAAGATGGGACATACATATAGAATACATTGCAAAGAAAATAAGAGCAGTTTTACCAGCTTTATATACATTAAAGAAATATGCAACAAATGAAACATTAAAAGTAGTTTATTATGCGCTAGTAGAGTCGAGGATCAGATGTGGAATTCAGGCATGGGGAATGGCGAGAAAAGCATACTTGGGAAAAATAAATAAACTGCAAATTAGATGCTTGAAGTTAATCGGAAATCCTTTAGGGGAGAAACCAATAGTGAAATAATTAAAAAAGAAAACGTAGTGAGCATAAGAGGAATGTACTTATTATTTATCAGCAGAAAAGAAAATTGAATTGGAGGAAAGAATAAACACAGAATACGAGTTGAGGGAAAAACTTTCGTTCCAACTGCCGTTAGCAAGAACAAAGATGCGGGAGCAAACGGATAAGTAGATTATAACTCAGATGTTGAATAAAATACCCAAAGAAATAATATAGAAGGAAAAAATAGGGGAAAGAAAAAGGAAAATAAAGAAATGGCTTCAGGAAGAAGAAAATATAAAAAAAATAATAAACATAAAATAAAATTACAAAGCGCAACAAAAAAACTAGAACAAAAAAAAAAACTTTGAATATAGAAGATTATTAATTATTGATAAGTAAAATAGATAGATTAAGACTAGTAAATATTACACGATTATATGTATATATATAAGTTAATTTAAGATGGTAAAGTGTTCAATAGGATAATTCGTCGACAAGCGTTTTATCTTGACGAAAGTTCTGTATGTAAAAAGTAATAAATACATATTTTTCAAAAAAAAAAAAAAAGAAAAAAGTCAATTATTGTATATGCAATATTTGAACACTACAATAAAAACAAATAAAAAAACAGTCGTTTCCATAGAATTCAAAAAAATTTTAACTTTCTTTTCTTTTGTCAAAAATTGAAAAGGAATAAATTTATTCAGAATTTCGGTCTATTTAATTCGAGCAGTTATTATTTCGTCGACATTTCAGGGGGGAGGGTCGAACCCGGAAAACCCCCCCTTAGATACGGTCCTGCTACAGAAACAGGAGCTCAATTGCTTGCATGGCGTTTCATTAATCACGAGTGGGTTAACGGTGTAAATAGAATTGCAAAATACAATATATTCCATTAGGAAAACAATTAAAATTTTCAAAAATGGCATCTACCGTAAATCGTGCTATCCACCGTTGAAGCTTCAAATGTTTAATAATATTTTATCGTGTTACGAACATTTAATTGCTGAGGGTTGCAAAAATGGTATTAAGCGTACTATTAGTGGCGGCATTTTTAGCGAGATTCCTTGCCACCTGCGCAGCGAAAATCAGTCTTCTGGAATGTAATGTCAATTAATAATTTTAGTTTTCGTATTAAATCGACGCGGTTTCGAAACACATTTTTGATCGTGATTAATATAATATATTGAAGTTGGGAGGCGATTGCGGGCGTTCCATTACTGAAGTGAACTTCAAAATTATATTTCTACAAATAATCGTCGAATTCTTCGGTAAGATAAAATTGATCTAAGTTTTGCTAGATGATTAATACTTCTTTTGTAACTCTAGATAGTAGAAACATTTATCGCTTCGTTATTTTAAAAAAAAGAATAAAAAATTTCTTTCGCGTAAGTTTGATGAAACTTACATAATGTTTTTATCCGTGTGCTATAAAGCTGGGAGTAATAACACTACTACGCTAGGAAGGGGAAAAACAACAATTTACAAATATTAAATAAATATATTGTTATTTGCGGATTTTTTTACTAAACACACAAAAAATATATTAAATCGAATATATATATATATATATATATATATATATGTATATATGTTTTCTTTAAATTCAGTTCAATAATTCTGCTATCGACGTAGAGAGCTGGACAGCAAAGAGGACTTACTAGTCTTAGAGGATAGGCACAAAGATAAAACGAAATTTATCAATAAAAAAAAAAAATACGATAATTTAGAAAAGAATGTAGCGGAAATCAGAAAAAAAGTATGTATATATATGTAGGCTGTAATAAAAATTGTTTGTCTGTTCGTTAGAGAAACTCTTACTAATATTATGAAGTACGAGTATCAATATTGCCGCAATTCACGCAATAGAACCAGTTTGAGCCTGCGATTTGCATGAAAAATACGATATATTCTGTGCATTATCGCTTGCCGGTATTTCGTACGGAAATGAATATATCGAACTATAACGGTAGTTCGAAACGTTTTTCGTTGCGTTGTTTATTCGTTATTAGATACCTCTGAGAGATTTCGTCGCGCATTTTCTGTATTCTTTTTTATGTCGTATTTTCCTTTCAATTCTACATTTGTTGGTAATTATATTTCATTTTGTTTCGCGCACAATTATACTACCGAGTTATCTTATCCCTTTTTACTTGTTCATTCGCCAGTTTTGCCCGGTTATTATTATTATTATTATTATTATTATTATTATTATTATTATTATTATTATTATTATTATTATTATTATTATTATTATTATTATTATTATTATTATTATTATTATTATTATTATTATTATTTAATAAAATTCCTTAACGGTTATCATTATTTTTATTTTATCCTATTATTTTTTATTACTTAATTCACCGACATGAGAGTCGACTTCGATCATTCACCTTCAGAGCAAAAATCTGAAATCTGTTGAGGCACAAATGAACAGAGTACAATGAATATTTTCCGTAATATAAGATCGGAGGAAAAACTTTTATAAATGACACGAAATGGGTTGAAAAATATTAAACAAATGGCAACCAATAAAATCTTCATACAATTTTTTCTTTTCTTATTATCTCCTATTGCTTTTAACTAAATTGTTATTATTATTAGTAGTAGTAGTATAGATGTCTATGTATGTATGTGTGCGTCTAGTTTTTTCTATTTATTTTGATTTCCAAGCTGAATTCTGTATCGTTTTATTTGTAGAAGTTTTGAGTATTTCATTGCATATATCTTATTGTATTTGCTTTAATTATGTATCTATCGCATGCTTGAAAACTTATTTGATTTTACTGTATCCACTATTAGTTTGAGCGCATTTGTGGAATTTAATGATAATAATAAATAAATTGAATTGAAATAAAATAAATTGAAAATTATTATTATTATTATCATTATTTTCTCAGGTTTGCTATATCCCGGTTACTATAATTTGTAACGAATTACATCAAGTCACAATTATTTTATTATACTGTAATGGTTTAAAAACTTCCTTACTATATTACAGGTACTTAATATGACTGCTTTCTGTATGTTATTATGTATATATCCTGGAATGTCTAATGTTTTAAAACTTTCCATTAATATGTTTGGTGTAATTCCAGTTACTGACATTACAAGTGGTATTACTGTGCCCTTCTTTTGTTTCCATATCTTTTTTATTTCGACGGCTAAGCTGCTGTATTTACCTATTTTTTCTTCATATTTCTGACTAATATTACTGTCACTAGGAACAGACATGTCTATTAAAAATATATTCTTTGTTGACTTGTGAATTAAGGGAGTATCAGGTCTATTAGCATCTATTTTATAATCTGTAAGAATATTTCTAGAAAAAAAAAAAAAAAAAAGAATATTTCTATCCTAGTATAATTTTACAGCTTCATTTTCTAGCACTGATTCTGGTTTATACTGGTAATATAGTGCTTTTTCTTGTTTTTTATTATTCCACATTTGTGAGCTATTTGTTGATGTATTATTTTCGCCATGTTGTTATGTCTTTCTATGTATTTCGTTCCTGCAATTAATTTACATCTTCCTGTAATATGTTCAATTGTTTCACGGGCTTGGCAGCATTTCCGGCACAAATCATTCGTTGTATCTTGATCTTCTATTATATATTTTTTGTAATTTTTCGTTGATATCACTTGATCTTAAATATCAGATAAGAAACCTTCAGTCTCGAGAAATAATTCGCCTTTTTTTAACCAGTCATATGTTAACTCTTTATTGATATTTTTGCTGTTCATTATATTAATATGTCTTCCATGTACCATTTTACCAGACTATTTTTTTTTTTTCTCATTAATAATAATATTATTATTATTATTATTATAGTTTTTATAATTCATTTTTTTATTATTCATATTATAAATATTATTATTACTACTCCATTTATTATAATAATGTTGACTATTTTTAATTTTTTGTGTTATTAGCTACAATTGTCACTGTATAATTTTTATTAAATTAATTTTAAAAATTCTTTAATCTGCCTGAATCTAATGAGGATGTCTGACTGTTCGTTGTTTTTTATTCTAGGATGATTGGTGAAAAAGTATTGTCTGTTCTCGGCATTAATTGTGGAATTTTTTTTTTTTTTGAAAAAATGTTCAGTTCGGTTTTAAACCTATTTGTTTTTTTTCGTTATTATCGATCATTTCCACGTAGGTTTTTTGGAGTTTGCTGATTATGATTCACGATTTACATTATGCGATTCTGTTACCGAATCTTGAACGTGTTTATTAGAATTGCCAATCGATCAGAGCTAACACTTCAAAGTTCACAACTTTTTGAACTAAACTAGAACTTTTCAAATGACGTTTCCTTCGCACGTATATATGGAAGTATAGAGTTGTTTTACTCTATAGAGTTGAAGGTTTTCTTTGTCGGTTCAGGGTTTTTCGAATACCTATCTTCAATCGCGTAATTATTGTAGTATTAATGTTTATTAATTTTTCATTTCCCGAGTTGAATTGAAATTTCTGGATATCTTATTTTTGTTTTTCGTTAACTGAATTACGTCGCCGCTGTTACTTATTTGCGTCTTTTAATGTCATTGCGCGTATTTCTAAATATATATATGAGGCTTTTGATAGCGTACCGTTTTCCAGAGCTGAAAGATAGATCTTCTTTTTTTTCGATTGGTTGGTTGATTTTTAAAAAAAGGTTAGTTTTACTATAGGATTCTTCGTGTTGACCTTCAATGTTTATGGTCCCGAGGGAGCAGGTATTTAACTGTTCTCGTAACAGTTACCGAATCCGGAGGTATAATGTTCTTTAAAGTGACGAATTCTTATGTGATAAAATGTGTTCCTACACAACAATGCAACCAGCTTAAGCGGCACATACGTATTTACGAAAGAACCGAAGGACACGAACTCTAGCCTAACAGCGTGAACAAGCGACATTCCCGGTATTATCAATAACGTCGATCTAACTCTACCAGTAACTTTTTTCTTCTTTTTTCTGCCCGTCATAATCCAGCGCAAATGGAAGTTTGGTATGTTTCTAATGTGCGGCAGTGCGATATCCTACCCGAACGAATCACAATTAACTAATCAACTGCACCACGCTGCTGGCTGTTCTTAAAACCCAGAGTATGATATATTTAATTGCAACGACTGACGAATCAGTGTAGACTATTAATAAACTATAACACATGCATACATGGAACACGACAATATATAGGTATATTTTAATTATAAATTATAATGCCGCTTCATTACGACATCGATAGAATTTTGGATATTTGAAAGAAAAAACATCAGTTGTATATTAAATAGGAACATTTATTTCTCAATAACATTCCTTTTGATTTTCTATAATTTTTTTATTTTTTCACAATTATTCTTTTGGCACTAATATTATTTTCAGAATTTTTTGAATAAGTTATTTAATTAGTCCGGAGTCCGATTTTGAAGCTCTATTTCGTTTATTTTAAATGTAAATGTATTTCAATTTGTACACAGTTCTAATATAATTGGACTCTGCATAAGTAGAGTAAAACATAAAAAATCGAAAAAACGTAAAATGTTTTCGGAAAAATTATACAGATGGCAACCGAAATGTCTATTTCAGTTAAGAATTATTAGGATCACCGGGAGTTGTGGAACGTAGCAGCTAACAGCTGCAAAATTATTACATCCTCTTACATCAGGCTTTTTATATCTGGTCGTCCGTTAAATGGTACTTGCAAGAACTTTTTTTTTCTTTTTTTTTTTTTTTTTTTTTGGCCTAGTCCTATTAGAACTTTTGATCTCAGTCAAAAACTTAAATCGTTGTAATAATACAATTTTCAAATTTTCATACGTTTTATACATAAATATGATGTTTCAGCTAATGTATTTAAAGGGGATTTGCTGCAATTTCATCAGCAGATATTACGGAAGTGTTTTTCATGTTTCTATACGTGTTTTAATTAATGTGGCTCTTTGTTCATAATATTTCTCGCATTCCCAGAGACAAGGTAAGCCAGCGAATTTTTTATCACACTGATGGCAAAATAATTTAAATACCACTACTTTCCTGAAAAGGGAGAAAATGAGGTATGTTTAAAAATTCATCTGTAATCTGCGTATCGATATTGAGGAATTTGCAGAAAAGAAATCCGAGATGAAGTTATCGAATTGTACAATGATAGCATGAATCCGGTCTTAAGCCGGAAAAATTTATTTCAAAAAATCGACTTATGACATAGCTTGGCGCCATTTTCGGCAACCTATTTATTTCTTCACACCGATTTGCTCACAATCTTTAAGTAAAGAAATCGTTTCGGTGCAAATTACGCGACTGGCGAAACAAATGAAAGCCAAAAGTCCCATTTTAGTAAATGTTTATTATTAAGATTATTCCTTGCTTTTTTTTTTTTTTCCATTGCATATTTTGCTAAATACTTAATTATTACAAATACCAGTAGTAATATTGGAATGAAAAATTGGAAATCATTTAAATTTTTTCCTTTATACTGCTATAAAAGTGGTTTGCGGTAAAAAAAAAAAAAAGAAAAGAAAAAGTTCGATCTATATTTGTTAAGATGTTACGAAAAAAATAAATGTTGCAATTTTTTTTATCAAAAATTAAAAATAAATTTTCTGAATTTTTTTTTCTTCGCCGCGTCAAGCACGGACATTAACCGAGCGTAAAGTTCCTGAGATTCTGCGTTATAATCCGATTCCGGGCTCTTGCTATCTTAAAGCGAGTTCAATTATTTATAAAGAGTCTTAACAGCGGAATAAGTTATATTACTTCGCATTGCATCAACTTTTATTTCATTACTTTTCCCGCTTTTTGTTATCGACATCCATAAACATCTGAGAGAGTGTCCATTGCCGACTGCTTTATTTGTTACCGCAACATCCGAGTACTTTTTAATCGCTTAACATTCTCATTTTCCCGAGAGAGACCGTAAAGCCGAGTTTTTTACTGTCCATCTTAAGACTAACTTGTTTTTAGGTATCCTTTTGTCTAGCACTTTTGATTATTATCCGAACTTTTTTAAAATAATAATGCTTTTTTAAGTCTCTGTTTTTATGTTAATATCAAATACAATCGTTTGACCAAATGATTATCTTTTTAAAGTCTCAATATAGATTATATCGCTAAATATAGCCAACCAGATGTCCCGCAGCTCTGCCTTAACTTTCGATTGCATCACTTTGGGGAGTGAAGCCAGTACATTAGCCGTTTTGTGTACCCAGCACCGTTGGTGCTGCGTGTCCGGGAATACACTTTTGCAGAATTCATCTTTTGGAAACTACGGAATCTTTAATATAATGAAGTCAATTTTTTAAAAATCTCCCCATTTTTAATTTCTACTTACCGTGTCTCTATTAACCGCGATGTATATGTCTGCCTAGTGGATTACCATAGAGCGTTCGATCGTGTGCAATGGGATAAGTTATCTCCGCTATTAGAACAAATAGCGACTCCGAAACGGATAGTACAGCTGATTTATAATATACATATATAAATAATAAAAAGCCAAAATTAAAATAAGCAACGAGTTGACGGACCCAGCAGCTATCAACAAAGGCGCAAGACAAGGATGTTTACTGTCTCCCTACTTATTTAATATATGTACATAGAACTAATAGTAAATAAAGCATTAGGTACTACTAATGGCGGTATAAATATTGGAGGTTCAAGATTAAAAGTAATTAAGTTCGCGGATGACTTGGCTATGATATATGCAAGGGCTTTAAATAAAATGGTACAGCAGTTGAATCAGATATGCGGAACGGCAATAAATATAAATAAAACGAAAATAATGACGATTGGTAGAGAATAGCACAAGCCCTTTTCATGTAATAATTGATGGGAAAGCAGTGGAACAAAAGAAACAATTCAAATACTTAAGGAAAATGATGACAGAAGATTTGTATTGCGACCAGGAAATCAGTGCTCGTATTGGATTTGCAAAACTTGCTTTCAGAAAGAAACAAAATATCTTTTGCGTCAAAAGTCATTGGCACTGAGTTTAAGGAAACGATTAATGAAGGTTTATGTATGTAGCGTTATCGGAAACTTGATCCATAAACAAGCGAAATGTAGATAAACTGCAAGCTTTCGAAATGTGGTGCTGGTGAAGGATGGAAAAAATAAGTTGGAAGGACAAAATAAAAATTCGGGATATACGCAGTAGAATATCTGAAAAGAGGTCGTTACTTGACCGCGTACGCAAGACACGGCTAAATTGGATGGGTCATGTCTTACGGCATAACGGATTACTTCGAGTTGTACTGGAAGGCGAAATACCTGGTAGACGAGGACGCGCGGAAGGTCACGAAATTCGTTTGTCGCGACTGATTGCAAAAAGTCGAGAGGTAGTGAACTCGCTAGTGGGAAAGTATAGAATAGTAAAGACAACTTTCGAAAAAAGAGAACTACTTCTTCTTCGTCATCCGCCATCGCCATTTCGAAGGTTGGCGATCCGCACAATTGGAATTTCTTTCTATCAACGGCTGATCGGAAAAGTTCTGTTGAGGAACGGTTGAACCAGTTGCTCTAAGATTGTCCATCCGTGAAATTTGACGTCTTCCTCTCGATCTCTTTTCCCAGGGCGATTTTACCCTCGAGTAATATTTTTTGAATGGTATGCCTCGATCCTTTCATGATGTGTCACAAATTTTTTAGCTTCCATTTTTTGACGGTTTGTAGGAGTTCGAAATTCTTTTCCAGTCTGTTGAGTACTTCAATATTCTTCACTTTTCGAGTCCATACGGTATTTTCAGGATACATCGGTAGCAGTACATTTCAAAAGCGCTGATCTTTTTTCCTAATGTTGAGTCTCTACTGTCCAGCATTCACAAAACAATATAGTAGGATGGAGATAGCATCCCAGGAGTCTGATTCTCAGTTCCAATTTCAATTCTTGACGCGTGAATAGATTCTTCATTCTTATTAGTGCTCTTCTGGCTTGCTCAATCCTGCTACGTATGTATATCTCCAGGTCTGGAAGTACAATTTTCTTCGAGTATACACACTTCTCCTAATATTTGAGATGCGTAGGACTTGTTCAATTTTTTCACCGTTTATTTTGATTAAGCATTTAATTGGCTTCTTTGAGAATACAGTTAAACTACTGGCCAGACCTTAGCCAATTTAAGCTTCGTAATACCTTATGAATTTTAGTTCATTGCTGGTTTCCGAATTAAATTAGAAAACCGGGGAGCTAACTCTGAAAACTTACACAGATGCTTTAACATCGGCATCGCATACGAGAATCTTGTGTCCCAAGTTTAGAACCGCTGCGAGCCAGTGACACCGCAAACGGTTTAGAAGTGGGGCTCTGTTAATCTTAATGCGAAAAGAGAAATGCAAAAGTGTAGGGATAAACAAGTGGGTTTTGTTTTCTCAAATAATAAATTAAAAAAATGCGAGCGTTTGGAAGAAAACTATATTTGCATTAAATTTAATACTAGTTCGAACACAGTGTATAAAAAAATTCTCCTCTATTTTCGAATGGAAGCGCAGTCAAAGGAAGCCGAACGAATATATCGACAGGCCGATAGAATAAAATTTGCCATTGTTAATTGTACGGATAAAAACTAAATTCCAACCGTGCTTGTGTTTTCGCGATAATCTGTGTTCAATATTTCACAATACCAGTACCGGCTCGCTGTGATTATACACTCTATTATGATTACTGTTATTATATCGCTAGCGCGGGATTTTTTCTTTTTCTTTGTTTATTGTTTTTCTTTTTAGTATCGCAAATTACGCAAACGGCAGTGCTACGTTTCAGCCTGCTTTAAAATCGTGTTGAAATATCGTCGCCAATGCCCCTATTCAGATATTTATAATTGTCCACGCTAGCATCTTATTCCGTTTTCATACATAAATATCACATAATAGTGCATTAATTAATACGAAATGCTTCGGATGAAAATAATAACAGTTTAGAAACTGCCATCAGAGACTCGTGTTACAGATGAGAAACGGTCTAGCGTTCGTCGGAATTGTAGATAGCGAGAATTTAACATTCGACCGATCTATCGAGCAACTTTCATTTTTATTTTTGCCCGGTGCAAGCAAAGAGAAGGGAACAGCTCATCTTAACACGCAGATGATAAATACGTACTTGTTTGTTAATATTTATAGGTATAAAATAACTCGATAACAAACAAAAATAAGTATTAATTTATATTTTAATTTATTAGAATAACTGTAGAAACACTTTCCGGTTAGATCAGCAGCTATCAATACTCACGAGTGCAATAAAGTAGTGTATTTTTATTTGTACCCCTTATTGCCAGCTGATGATATAGTCCCTAAAGTAAATTCAATTAATTACAGTGTAAATTTATAGCGAATTGTGTTTGTTAATAAGGGGAATTTATTTACATTTTAATTAATGACATCTTAATCTTACCAAATAAAAGTAAAATAAATCCCACGACGCCGCCGGGAATGGAAATATATAATTTACAAGATTCCTAATGAAGTAGCAACTTTTTTTTCTTTAAACCGACTTGGACATTTACTCTTAAATGTTCGCAGTCTAAGAAAGAATAGACGAAATGTGACAATATCATTCCTGCAGTTAAGATTTGAGGTTAAGGGTAGTTTTGCTTCAAGCGCAGAAAGAACACACTGCACCAACGATTGATAGGTATGTTTAACGTAAGGAGCGTAACAGGGGAAAGAGTGCAGACAAAATGTGACCCTGTAAGTATAGTTTTTGTGCCCAATGCGAAGACACGACGCAAAAGGAATAGTTAGACGTTGACTTTAATAAGTGGCAAAAGGAGTATGGTGGTCTCGAGTTAATCCATTTGTCTTGCCACAAGGTCGAGAGAGGAGAATCTTTTAATTAGACATTTAATAATATCGGACGGTGGGATCTTTATATTTGGAACAGGTTGCATCATTTTGTTACTGTCTTTACGACGTCAGAAGAGATCGGTTTTTTGCAAAGATCTAAAAAACCGGTTTGGGGTTAATTTTGGAGAACGAAGAAAATTTATTTGACAGTTTCTGAAGAGCTCGTGAAAAAACAATAAGCAGTGTTTAGTTACTATGTAAAAAAAATAAGTTCAGTCAAGCATGATGTTTCATGCGCTCATGGTTACTTTAAAGATTTTTGTTTACATAATGCTAAATTCAAAAAAGTAACCTGATTTTTCCTGCTGCAAAGAGAGAGAGGCACGTAGATTTTTACGATTTTTCGAAATTATCGTCATCTATTTCATTAAGAAAGAGAGATACAGTTTCTGTCCTGACAAATCATTATAGCTGGAACTCGTATCCGAGTAGCCCAGATGCGCATATATTTGTTCAGCGATGTGTTCGTAGATGGCTGATTAGTCCAATTTTAGCTGTACACGTTTTCCCGCAGTGGTGACATTCGAATATCTGGTATCTCGCTCCTTTTTTTTTTTTCTTGTTGCGTTTCTTATAGTTGTTTTCTACCATCTCCTGAGACACCTTTTTCCATTCGTGCCAGCTTAGTGCAGCATTTTCCCAGTCCTTGTTGATATTCGCATGCCAAAACATGTTGCCGATATGATCTTTGTAGCGTTTCTTTGGTCCCACACGAGCCCTGCGCCCTTCCACCAGTTCACCATTAGGCAAGCGATGAACTTGCATTCACACAACATGACCTATCCATCTTAATTGCGATGTGTAATACCAGTGTCTCTATTCGTTCCACACCAAAGCGCCTGAGAACTTCTTCATTGGTAATAAAGTCCGTCCATCTAATCTTTAGGACGGAACGAATTAGACGCTGCTGGAATTGTTCGAGTTTACGGATATGGCGCTTGTACAGTGTCCATGTTTCAGATCAATATAACAAGGATGGAATAATCCTGCGGATTTTGTGAATATGGTTAAATTTCTGTTGTGGAATACTCTAGTTTTTAATTTTGCAAATGCTGACGCAGCACTTTTAATTCGGTGGTGCATTTCGTCGTCTAGCGTATTGCCGGCACTGAGGTGAGATCTGAGATATTAAAAACTTGTAACATTCTCCAAGGTTTCGCCTCGAATTCGTATGTTACTGTCGGCATTTTTGCTTGACAATATTTTTTGGTTTATTTAATGTTAATGCTTAAACCGAAATCTTTATACGTTTCGTCAAAGACATGCAGTATAGTCTGCATATTGTATTTCGGTTATGGCGCACCTAGCTGTTTTGGTTTTTGATTTGAGACGGGATAGGTTCAGTCATTTACCATCTATTCTATAGTTTATGCCAATTCCTCTTGAATTAATTTCTTATCGATAATGATGAGTAGGGCTGTCATAAAGACGTTGAAAAGAATCGGAGCCAAGACACATCCCTGCTTTACACCAGCGCAGGCATTCACCGGTTTCGTTAACCTACCTTGAATCAGAGAACTTTGACTTCATTATCTTTGTGTAGGGCCGCTATAATATTGAATAATTTTTCTGGACAGCCTAGTTGGATAAGTATTTGGAAGAGCATTGTTCTGTTGACTGAGTCAAATGCTTTGGACGGGTCGATAAAAGCTATAAGCAAGTCTGTGTGTTGCTCTACCGCCTTTTCTCGAAGCTGCCTGGCGATAAAGATCATATCAATGCAGCTGCGATTTTGACGAAATCCAGCTTGTGATTCAGGTATTATTTGATCAAATACTGAAGCAGTGATTTTTCAATCGATATATCAAATGCCCGTGAAAAATAATGTTTTTTTCAAAACTTTCGAGCTTTTTTCGGGCCCTCTCGAGGGCCAAATTTTGAAGTTGAAAACTCGGACGTTCCAAACTAAAGAAATATATACGGGAATGCGCATATTTTTAACCTTGCTCAAAATTTTTAGCTATAATACTCGCGCCGCTAAGGGGGGGCACGTTATTTGAACTTGTCATCAACTTCGGAAGTTTTTCGGCATTTCCATCGCATGCCTGGAAAAAAAAATAGTTTTTTTCAAAACATTCCAGCTCCCGACTCCCCGACGAGGGTCTGAATATAAAATTGTAAGCTTGACTATATTTTTAAAGCCGTCCTTTATGCATATGTCTGAAATACGTTTTGGTTTCTCCAACGTTTTTACTCTGGCGACATTACTTACGTAAACTTCCTTTTATTTACCCAAATAGGGGGCTTAAATAATTTTTTAACTTCAATTTTTTTTTAACTTGTGAAAGGACTTGTGTATTTTATTTTATATTTTGAACATCACTTCTAAAGGGTTATCTGATGATGAGTTGTGAATTTTTTAAGGGCGATTTTTGAGATCGTTTTGAATTCCATGTTATATATTCTTGACGGGTTTTTTTTTTATTTTTTGCCACCTAGATTAATCGATTAGCTTGAAGATATGGTTTTAAAGAAAATTTTAATTGTAATTTATGTTTCAGATTTCGAAATTAATAAGTCAAAAAACCGTTCGTGAGTTATTGCATAATATTTTAATTAAATATTTTTGTTATTTCTGAACCATCTTTATTAGGATTTTCGGTACATCATATTACATACAGTGAACGATTATTATTACAAGAAACATAGAGGAGATCATTTCAAATGCTGAAACTTCCATCACCAGGAGGTGTTTATTGCCTTCGTGTTAGGACGAGCGGTTTAACCCAGCACATTTAAATCATCTCCGTGTACGTACTGTAATGACCGTTACACACAGCACATACGAGGGGGGAAAAAATTAAAAATTATTAACAATTTAAAAAATGAAATAGTTTAATATTTGTACACATAAAATAGAAAAGATTTTTTATAAATGTTAGGCGGGTCACTTTTCTAATTAAGTAGCTTGTTTATACAACCCGGCTAATCAAGTTTGCTATTCCAATTTGGTCGTCACAGAGTTTGTTATCGGAATATTAAGCGACATCATTTCAAACAGGTATTCTCGCGGCTTGTTCAGGCCAAAAAAAAAAAAAAAAAGAATTAAATCTATCTTTTAATTGAAAATTCTTGGAAAACCCCTCTGTCCGTCTATTCAATCTTTTGCAGAATTGAACAAGAACTACATATCATTATCGACTAGTTAGTGGTTGAGGATTGCGTCGGAGCATGCAATATACATCTCGCCAGCGACGATAAATTTCTTTAAACCTTCAGAATAAAACGGGAATGATATTTTTTTTTATCTTCTTCAAATCATCATCCAAATAACGTTGGAGCATCAGTTGTTGATACATTCAAATTTAATACCCACGTATAGGAGTTGTCTCTTTTTGTTTTTTGTTGTGTGCTGTTTTCTTCATTTTTTTTTTTCGGGTGTTGCGTATTATTACGATGGTCAAAAACATTAAATGTTATTAAAAATGTTTATTTTTCTTCCGAAACAAGTTACTATTGTTTGCTTGGGCACGTAATTTTTCGTACCGTGAGCATGCGGACAAAGTGGTGTAGATCGCGAATGACGCTATGTGGAGGACATTAAGGTGAATTTGATTTTTACAATATACGCGCTTATCGTGTCCAATAGTCGGCTTGTCACTTCCTTTCTAGAGCGCGCTTATGATATCCGCAAGTTAGTATTTTCCCCTCGCATTGTACGAAGATGATTAATTTTTGGAAACTAGATCTGTCAGTTATGAAAATCTGTTTTGCTTTTGAATTTTTGGTGTACCGTCAGGGGGGGGGTCTGATATCGAAACTGGAACGTTTGCATGAATATTCTCTTTCGCTGGTTCATTTAAAGAAAATCTCGTATATGCGCATTCGCAACAGCGTGATTAGTAACGAAAAATTTAAGATGATGAAGTAATATAGGACTATATTAGAAAAAGATTTGATCAAGTTGAGAGAATTAAAATCGTATTAGGAATTTGTTTTCGAGATTTACGAATACCTCTACCGTTAATTGTACTGCGTATAGAGAGCTCTGCTAAGTCAACCAAAAAGCAAGTCGATGGTGTACCACTTCTTCATCGTTCATGATCGCTATTATGAAAACACCTTTGAGTGTGTACTATTTTGTGATTTTCGCATTTTCTAATTCACTTTGGTCTACCGTAATAAAGTGTTGTAGGCGTCATTAAGTTTATTAGAATTTGATAGAGCAACCCCGTGTGGTGGAAGCTGTATAATTGAGTTGAGGAAATTTCTCGGATCGGAAAAATCCAATGTAATAAACCCGGAGTAATGCGAAGGCAAAAAGATTTTCCTTTTTTTTTATACATTTCGCGTTCGTCAAAATAGACGATGTCTGAAAAGAGAGAAAAGAAAGAAAGGTGGTATCAGATAAAGCGGATAAAAAGGACTCAAGTGCCGGAATACCTGAAGGGGAAGGTAAGAAGAAAATAAGAGGCGCACAATAAAGAGTTAAAAAGCCGACTAATAAAAGCGAAGAGCAGAAATAGGAACGTTAATACCGAAGCGTTCGAATAAAATGTAATCTGCATCGCATATGAAGTTGTGTCGTAGGGTGAAGGGGACAGAGCGGAAAAACGACGCAGGAAGTAAACTGTGTCAATAACGGAGATGAGGAGATTGCAAAAAGAGTTGAGCGCCACCTAGAGGGAAATTGAAAAACCAGGGATATGACATTGAACCGAGGGATAAAAGGAATCAGGATTTATATCTTGTCCTTAATGAAGGTAGCCATAATTATTCGATTCACAGTAAAGACTATCAACGCGATGTGAACGAAAACGTGCTATATTCTGATATTTGTATTACACATCTCATGCAGCTTTTTGTCTGCGGTTTTCCTCGAAAAATATTGCCACAAAATATTTTTGACCATAGTAAAATTCGATATATATATGTGTGTGTGTATGTGTGTGTGTGTGTGTGTGTATATGTATATTATATATTAAAGATTTCTCCTGCCTGCGCCGAATGATGCGTGGGTTAACTTCATTATCGTGTTTAAACGAACGGTAGCTGAGATTAGTGATTCGTCAATGTGAACTTTCGAGTTCATTGTCAAAAACATTAGATCGTTTTATGTGCAGTGAAAGTGAACTACCGTTATCTTCGCTGCAGAAAATCTAAATCCATTTGTAAAGAATTGTATTTCATTCGTTTGTGCACTGATCGCGATAAATTGTTTCTCTAAAATTTTGAACCCATGTTCCTTTATTTTTTTTTAGTCTGGGGTATCCTGCAGACATAAATCCAACGCAATAATTAGTTTTTATATTATCAGTATTTTCTCCGAAAAGATTCGAATTTTTCTCGAGTGAGATATCCTTGTCTAATACATTTTTAAACCACGAAAACGTCATATAAATAGTGATATGCAAAAAAAAAACAAAAAAAAACACAACACTAAAATCCAAGTAGTAATGTGCATGGACGTCGCCAGCGGGGGGCAGGGGGACAGCTGCCCCTCCCTGGACCCTTGAAACTTTTTAATCAACTGGCCATGATGAGTATTTCCATAGGCGCGTAATCATGGACACAATTAGCCAGAAACCCACGAAAATTATGTTTTAATTAAGATTATATTCTTGTTTAATAAAATATTAAGCCTTTACATCTTTATTTTTCCTATAACTCATATCCTTTTTCTATCATCTTGCCACCTGGCGGCTGACAACTCATCTTGCCCTCCCCTGGCCCATCGGCTGGCGACGCCCTTGGTAATGTGTGAACGTGAAATAATAATATAATGTTATAGCATTTTGG
Organism: Icerya purchasi; assembly: GCA_039619475.1. Lineage (NCBI taxonomy): Eukaryota > Metazoa > Arthropoda > Insecta > Hemiptera > Monophlebidae > Icerya > Icerya purchasi. The sequence continues at coordinate 488,731,854 of CM077115.1, forward strand.
TATTGTATTGGAAAAACTGTAATTTCTACCTGCAGGCATAAAAGAAGTGTCTGCTGAGTATGATGAATTATTAGCGTCTATTATTTAATGTCTAAAAATTTGATTATAATAAGGGATCCCACCGCGAGTATATTTTAACTATTATTTTTACTTTCCTTTTGATTAGATAGCTCTGTAGACGTTTGTAAAAGTATTTGATTTTTCAAATGTACTCTCCTATTCCGACATTTTCATCATCATTATTACTGTTTTAAAGAAATTATACGGCATCATTTCCTACGGCTGGGCTACACGATAACAGCACTTGGTTCGCATTAGGCATTCTAACCTATTTTTGTTTTTACAAATGATAACGCAGATCGGGTCCGTTTATTTTTGGATCAGTTGTGTAGTTGGCGGAATCTTGAACAATATTTTCGGGGGGAGCCATTTTCAAATAGACACGATAATTACTGATCGAGCACTAGCGAGAACGTTGAACTGACTAGTCTTTCTGTTGTACTTTTTTATAACTCTACCTGACTAACTAGTCTGTTTAAATCATCGAAGAAACATTATTCTCACACTCGGTATCTCTTATTAAATTTACGCAGCCAATTGTACGCAAATTATAACGTTGACCATGTTTTGTATACAGAATTATTTACTGCTCGCGAATTAACTTTCATCGCGAATTTGTTTTAAATATGCATACATGTCATTTCAAAGGAGTCAAACGAAATTTAATGCGGATTTAAGTTACTGCTACAAAAAAATTCATCGAACGCAACCGCAGTTCTGAAAGAAGCCGATCGAAGTTTACGCTTCATTAAGCCTTCGCTCGAATGATGCGGTTAAATCTATTTTATTATCGGGCAGACATGAACGGACAATTTTTCCTTTTGCAGTCACGTTGCAACGATTAACATATAGAATTCGTTCGGTCGCTAATATAATCACACAGTGCTTCCTGGCAAGCGGCGAACAAGTATGTGACTGAAACATTAAAATAATGATATAACCTCTCCGTTACAGAAAACAGAGTTGGTAATTCGCTTCGTCACGGGTTGAATAATACGAACAATATTTTTAATCCACGTGTCATCCAAGTTGTCAGCACGTTGTTGCAGTGAAAAATTATCACCGTTTTAACAGACACACATACATAATACATATTAATACGGATTCGGTATTTTATCTAGCATTGATGTCGAGCTAGAAATTATTCGCCGATTAAAATCATTAATTTTCCATCTCTCGCGGCATCATTGTTATACGCTTACGCGACTCAAAGTGTAAATTCCGATTTTTGGTCCAAATTTTGGCACGTGTGGAGTTGAGGCCTGTGCAAGTGTCGAGGTGTGTGTGTGTGTGTGTGTGTGTGTCCTGCGACAACAGGGTAGCACCTATCCAACAGTGGAGTATTGTACTAGGTGAGTGTGCGCGATCGATCGGCCGATAGGCACATGGCCTGCTATATTAATTGATAATTATTTCGGCGATTTACCGTTAGGTTTGTACAGCGAATATCTAGCCGCTTAGCAACTGCTACTGCGTTAATGATTATGTTCTATTTGTCGTTCGAAAAACGTCATTTTTCATGCTATCGTCATATTTAAGCGAAATTTTAAGCGCTACGCGGTTTGAAGCAGTTTTCTGTCTGTTCTGGTTATTTTTCTTCTACTTTTTCCTTCTCGAAGCGCGCCTGCATTTGCTGCTTTTGTAGGAATTTCTGTGGTTTTCCGAATATACGCGGCTTTGTAAATTTTTCGTTAATTCATTGAACGCATGCAGCGTCCATCATGAGATCTCCCATACGGGGAAAGGCACAACCGTAGTGAAAGCGGGTTCGCGATTTTTCTTACCGTCTAGTCAGGAAACAATAATAAAAAAAAAAAAAAAAACCTAAGGTTTCGTTGCGAACTACTCATCATATGTGACACTGCAGGTGTCACTGGCACCCGTTATTTTGCGTAATTTACGTAATTATTATTTTTCGCCGTTTTCCTTACTTCTTTTTAGTCATTTTGAATTGAAATTAGAAAGTTTCCATCGTTTACGTCACACGTCTAATCATATACGCAAGTTCTAACCTCATAATTCAGACCAGTCGCTCTCGGAGCAAAGTACGAGGAAAAGGAGAAAGAGAATCTGTAACAGAATTCGTTCCACTGGCTCACCGACAGCATTCGTTTAAAAATATTGTATATATATATATATATACATCTATTAATGGAAACGTCATTCTTAGGTCGGCACCCATCACTTTTTTTAATTTAACCGACTTCAAAAAAGGAGGAGGTATTCAATTCGACTGTATTTTTTTTTTTTTTTTATTTTTTTTTTTTTATGTGTGTTACCACAGAACTTTCTTCTAGATGAACCGATTTTGATGATTCTTCTTTTATTTGAAAGGTGGTGTTTGTCATGTGGTCCCATTTAAATTTTATCAAGGTCTGACAGATAGTTTTTGAGTTATCCTTGAAGCTTTTTGGATGCTTTTCATTCACGATTGTTTTCACCGTCGGATTAGATTTATTGACTTAAAATGCTATAAATTTGCCAAATTACCATGGAAATGTAGCTTTTGGTGTTTTTACCGTGGAAATAAATGTTTTAATTTAATTGAATAAAAATGCACTAAAAAGTAAAAAATAAAATGCTTTTTTACAAAAAATAAATACCGACTTCAAGGTTTATTATAAAAATTTAAAAATGCACTAAAAAGTAAAAAATAATTACTCCCGATAAAATATATATATCAGAGTGATATAACTTAAGTGGTGATATCGTAATTCTTATACAACATTAATTTTTTGGAGTTGGAATTAAATTCATGTTAGGAACAATTTAATCAACATTTAATGCAGTTTTTAATTATTCGTTTAATATGAATTTGATGCCAACTCCAAAAAATTAATGTTGTATAAGAATTACGATATCACCACTTAAGTGTTATATCACTCTGATATATATATATTTTCTCATCGGGAGTAATTATTTTTTACTTTTTAATGCATTTTTAAATTTTTATAATAAACCTTGAAGTCGGTATTTATTTTTTGTAAAAAAGCATTTTTTATTGCATATATTGTATATAATATAAGTTGTGACAGAAAAAGCAATGAGGGTTGAGTTAAGAAAGATGTTGTCAATTTTGCTCGTTCTATAGGAAAGTGATTAGAGCTAGAAATCCAGAGGTGTCTCAAGCGGGGTCAAGGGCGGGACTCCTTGCCAACACGAAGCGCCGAGTTTTTATATATGTAAATATTTATGAAGGGAGTGCTATTAGGGTGTCAGGAATGCTATGGTTTACAATGGAACATGTCCAACAGCACTGATGAGAATAGAGCAACCAGTTTCTTTCTCTCAGTTGTCTCTAGCCTTTTTTAGATTTCCTTGGAAGTCAGTTATTTTAAGTTTCTATAAACCTAATAGTAACTTGAGTTCGGAACGATACATGACTTCTTAACTATTGGGCGACCATTCTATTTTTATTAATGAAAATGTCACACCGGGGATAATATGAAAAGAACATAATGGAGTATAAATATAACGTTTAAAAATTGCTGCACAAGCTGTGAATTATTTCCTTTTTTTTTTTTTTTTCTTCCAGGAGTGACTAGTTAATAAAAGTATTATTGCAACTATTACATCCAGGAATCCTCATGTCGAAGGTTCTAGTTTATGTTGGCAAAGCCGTGTGTATGATATGAAGAAAATGTTATAAAAAAGTGTAGGTGAATACATCCTGTTTGTTAAAACTGTATAATAAAACAAACTTTAATAACAAACAATATAGAACAATAAATTAGATAAATACCTATTTAGGGTTTGTTATTAAAGTTTGTTTTATTATACAGTTATAAAAAAGCATATTGAGAAACATGTAACTGAAATTGTAAAATAAATTGCTAGGCAGACAGTAAATCATTTTTTCATTGAAAATAACGTAATCTATTGAAATTTAATCTTCTATGCATATTATAGAAAAACTGTGGAGGTCCAAAGAGTGCCCTCAAAGCGAGGCAAAAAGAGTTATATATATATATATATATATATATGTACATGTATATGTATATATTGTATGTAAGATATTTTTTCATATAAACTTTTCACTGTTGTTTGAAATGGTCCGAACACTTTTTTTTAAAATAAATTCAAAATTTTCCGACGAATTGTTTACCTTTAAAGAGAAACGAAATTTTGAAGTCGGTTAAAAATTCAATTAATTTATAGCCTAATTTTCGATGACGTTGATCATATATGCGATGGGCATTTAACCGATTTCGGTTATTTCATGAATAAATTTTGAAACTGAGGCTCTTTGATCTTTAAGTCAGAAATCCTAATTATATCTTCGTATTGTGTCAACAACTGTTAATTCAGTACAGTTTTGATCGCAATTATAGTTTAGTGCATCATGATTGTCGTGCTGATTTATTGTTATTTTACTTTTAAGTTTCAAGTTGAATTATTTATTATATACAGAGTGACTGGAAATTCGACGGCTTTTCCTTGAAAGGAGGGGTTATTTTAGAGATCATTTGTAGCGAATTAGGTCCTATTAACTGGGGGTTAAAAATGAACGGATGCTGAATTATTTTACGAATTTTTAAAAAAAAGTTTCAGACTTCGCGTAAAAAGAAAAAAATAGCGGTAAAAAAGGTACTTAATTCTGAACAATTAATTGATATTTTTCTAAAAGTTAATTAATTAAATACACTGGAAAGACCGATTTTGTTTCTGTTTTCACCAGTTGATAGACTGATTCGTGAGAAAAATTTGATTGCGCGATTTAGCTAACCTATGCGAAATTTTGCCAGTAAATAAGGAGTGAAATTAGAAAAAAATTATTAAATAAAATAAACAAAAATTATTGGACTAAATATACCCCCCTATCGGCGAAATAATTACGATCATTATTATTTTTTTTTAAAAAACAGTCATAAATATTTCGAAATTCCAAGAGAATTACCGTGTAAAGAGCTTCAGCTTTAATTTTAAGCTATACAGCTTCTCGATTTGTTGCTTTTTTTTCAGATTGTTCATGCGATTTCGGTCGCACCTCATTAATTCGATTTTTTTGCGCGATGTTGCAATTATGCTTTGGAGTTTCGTGATGTTTTTCATTATAATCGATTTCAATAACCGTGCCGAAAGAACAAACTTTTTTGTCCGTTTGTTTCCCCGGTGGGTTTTCGAAATGTTCTAAAACGAACGAACTTGCGTTAACCTGCAGTTTATTGCGAGATGAGTCTCGGAAAGACTTACCATGAAACATCGTTACACCTGATAGAACAATTAAATATTTCTAATGAACGGATTGCAGACAGCTTGGCCGAGCGTATGAAATTTCATCATCGGTCGGGGACATGGAAACGAAACTTTCGATAAATACGAGAATAGGGAATCGGAAGATTGTGTTGTAGGGCCATAAAAATTAAGTATATCACCGTTGTGTCGACGCGTAGAACGGCACGCTAAGTACTTAAAAAGTAAAATAGACAATCGGCGGGATATAAATTAAATCATTATCATCGTTAAAACTCGAACGAGCAGTAGCAATTAATCGCTGACGGTTCACATGAAAGGTCGATAAAAATTAGTTTAACCAGCGCGGTACCGACTGAGCCTTGAATTTTCCTCGACAGGTTCGCCGCTAATGAAGAGCGTAATGAAAAGTTGTTTTGAAGTGACATTCGTAAAAGCGACTGGGTGTTTAACGATTTTCCGGCCCGAAGGGAACTTCTAGAAATCGATATGCTTCCAGGTCGAACTGTGCGAAAAATATTTCATTTCATCGAACTCGCTAATTGAATGAGCAATTTAAAATAGAAAAATTTAATTAACGCCGCTTTTCTCTCTCGTCTTCTTCGTGCACAGCGCATTTCTCTGTCGGGCAGCATCGTGCATTATGACATTGATCACTTTTCAATGATGATGCGGCCTAGATTCGTGTCAGTTCGCGATAAAAATCAATGATCGCGACTTCTGCGAAGCCGTATTAACTTATCGCCTACCCGATCTTTATTGTTCACCTTAACGATAATTTCTCTGACACGCTTCGTAAATTTAATAATTAACCGCTCGTTCGCTAAGTATAGCTCGATTTATTTCATCGAAACGAAGCGAATAATTCAACTTTTTTTTCTCGCTATGATTCTGTAGTGAAGAGTTTGAAATTACGTCCGAGTCTACTATGTTTCGGTTATTTCAGATGCACCGGCAATTTCATACGTTCTTGAAGCGAAAAAGGAGGAGCCGTTTCACCACTGTGATCCTCTAATTTTCCTAGACCGCACTTCTTTTAGCTCCAGTAATCTCGGTTGAACATCGCATTCCAGTTTTTTTTTGGGGGGAAATAATGAAAAAAACAAACAAAAGAAGGTTATTTCGCATGTTCCAGCCAATGTCATTGACGACCGGAAACTTCAAAATCCAAAGAGAGACAGAAAATCCACAGCGACAAACAACGTTATACGATCAATCAAGAGCCCATCAAAAACCAAACTCTTAGGATCTCGAATAAAAAGGATACGCATCGGAATCTCTTCACATCGATTTACCAGCATTCAAGATTTCCTCAACTTAGATAATAAACCTGCAAAAACCTTTTCACCTTGAACAACGAAACTGGACTCGTTTGACTATTCGCTGCTGCCAAACAAGCACTTTTACTTTTTCATAATTCATAAACTACTCTCATTCCAGAGAAATAGATTATATTACTCAAATGGCACAAGGGCGGCAGATTTTTCTGGTGCGCAGTCGTAGTTGGTCAAAACGTTATTCTCAGATTTTCGCTTCCACCGCTATTCTCCGCTCTGTCCGCAAAATTGTATGGCATCCTGCTAACTTTGTAACACGCGGTTAAATCAAACTAACAGATAATAACAATAGCCACGGACTCACTGACAGTCTTACCGCACATCGAACAAAAATCAAGCCACCCGATAGCTGACTCCATAAATATATATATATTAATTACAATGTAATTCTTAGGCTGCCCCCCATTCGAAAAAATGTCCCAATTTTATATAACGCAAAATGACCCAATTTTATATAACGCAAAATGTCCCAATTTTATGTAACGCAAAATGTCCCAATTTTATGTAACGTTTGTTATTGTTATTTAAAAAATGTCACAATTTTATGTAATGAAATATGTAACGAAAAATGTAACGAAAAAATATCTCAATTTTTACGTTGTAAATTTTGATCATTTTATGCAAAGTATAGAAGAGAAAGAGACAGAAATTAAAGCAAGAGGGGTCAAGGGGCCCAGCCCCTTGCAAGGCCAAAATGGCCGAGTTTATATATTATATACATATATTATATACGAGTATATATATATATATATATATATATACATAATAATAAAATAGCAACTTTGTTGTTTTTAAATACAACTTGAACATTTTTATTTTAATTTAAAAACTGATGGCACTCATCTGCTTATGAAATTGTATCAGTTTTATCTTTATAACTGAAAACGATTTTAACAGGACCCGGATCATCTTCACCGAATTAAACAGATATTATAATTTTAATTTTCGAGCATACTAACTCACCCTTTCGACGACCCCGCTAGGACAGTAGTTATTCGTCAAAGAAGAACGAAAGAGGAGAGAACTTGCATTATTTCAGACACATATAACTGTCCGCTGTTTATCAAGATTCTCTGGTGCCTACCCAGATTTCTTTACTGCAATTATAATCATAGTCGTTAAAATAATACTGGATCTTTTAGCGGGAAGTGAATATGAAAACAAAATCGCTTTAACGACTGAAGGTGTAGAACGGCGGTAAATTTAATAATCGCGACTGCGCAAGCCGAGTTTGACCGAAATTAATAAGCGCCCCTCATAATTACTTTAATATCGTTATCTATTAAATGGAGCAGCGTTGATGAGGTGCTGGTTAAGTTATCGAAGAAGGTCGCGAGGATTGGCCGGTTTACGCAACGGTAATTTTTCGCGTATACTCGATATCGCGTACATTATCGCACATATTTGCTGGATGTTTTTAATGCATCGCCGGATATGTGCATTGTTATTTTCGGACGTAATGATAACAACAAACGACTACACAGCGGCAACTATGTGCCGCCTATCATTCCGACTTCAGCCAATGTCACATTACCAACGCTCTCAACAGCCGTCGCAGAATGTGTAACGAGTCACCAAGTATCTGCACCGCTACCAGTTTTTACGCAACGATAAGAGTAGTGTGCAAACGGGCGCAGGTGTTGATAGGAAATTGTCAGTTTTAATTTTCCATTCAAACTCGCTGATTTTCCTAAAATCGCACTACCTTGTTATCTTTTCTGCACTGCCCGTTTATACGGAAGAATTAGACATCCGCACCAATTGCACTCGCTCCTACTCGTTAATTGTGTCCACTCTCCTAGACGGATAATAGCTGAGAGCGAATAATGCGCCGGTCTACGTAAATTACCGTCAAGCGTGACCGCTACAGGATATACACACGATGTGTCTGCTATTATTGGACGTGAAATTAAGTTAATTCTCTTTTCTTCCTTGTTTTTTTTTTGCGTTTTTTAATGTAATTATTCTCTAGGCTAGACGGAAAACGCAAATATTTCTCGATTATATTCCGTGTAAAATTTTAGTTCACTATGCGCAATTCGAAATTCGGACAATGTAGAAATGATTAAAATAAGGCAAGTTCAAGGGCGTGTCAAATGTAACGAAACGCGGAATTTTCTAAAACGAAAAAAGATAGAACTTCAAACAACGACAACGACAACAACAAGCCGGAAAAATTTTAATCGAAAAATACGACAATCCGGAATGGTTAGAACGCGATCCAGATAAGACGGAATTATCTTTTAGTTTGAAGTTCTGTTTCGATGGATTTGAAGGGGAAAAATCCTGGCTTGCTTCTGTTGGTTTGTTAGTTTTAACGTTAGTTATTCCGCTAAGAATAAAATACTTTCGGATGACATATTTTATGGCCAGTATTACTATTAAAGTACTACGCGTTTAAATTAAATTAACGCGCCAGCATATTTCGTCCAGACGCGAACGTGTTGAACATAACACATCGGTGTACTAATATTCACCTGAATTCCACGATTCTGATCTGGAATGGTTAAATAGTAGGCAGTCGACATATGCGCAAAACGACGAAACCATTCACCAAAAGCTCTGTTCATTTTTTCGACGTATTTGCAGTCTACAGAGGGGCACAATCAAGTATTTAAATAATTTACGGACTCCTGTGTTATGTGTAACATTTAAGACTATAATCTTCGTAATAACTTAGTAAATTTACAATTAAACGTAAACAGAGATATAATCCGTTATATTGCTCTAATTTTAAAATAATCAAAAACAGTTCTTGCTCAATAACAGCAAATGGGAAGACATGGCGAATTACATCATTTAAGTGCAGTAGAAACTGTCGATATTCATGATGGAAACAGATAAGCGACGTTGTTGACGGGGCATTCGTTTCCACGCCCTCAATGTATGTAAATGTGGCCGAAAACGAACCGAACTTTAGATAGCGTTTTCGAATTTTAATCTTGCAACGAATTGTTGTGTTACGCACCATTTGAATATTTTAATGTTGCTGCGGTATATGCCCCCGGTAGCGCCGTAGTTCAATCGAGAAATGCATTTATTGCAGCGGACTCTTCATCGCTTATCCGTGTCTATGCCGGTTCCAGGCTGTTGCAACACATGGCACGCAGTGATGTCGACTACATGTGCACCAAGCATACAACCGGAAATTACTTTTGGTTTATCGTAGTCAAGATCGCAGCAATGGGTGGCTTTTCCTAGTGATGCATTTGAAGACGACTTGGTGAAATTATGATTTATGCTTGTATGGTAATCACACGAAATATTTGTTGTAGGTCCGGTTGCGACTGAGAATATTTAGTTTGTCCGGAACCTTAGGTCGGCACTTCAATCTAACATCACACAGACATATACATCTACACTGCTTTCTGTCAGTGTTGTCGAATGCTCAAACACCTCCATATACTTCAGAAAACCTATTACACCTGTTAAAAGACTAATGTTTTTGTGTGGGTAATTCTTTTTGACAGTCGATTGCAAGCATATATATATATATTGATATCACTGTGGCGGAAATATAGATGCATGCGCGTTAGGCAAGTTCTCGATATACTGCTACATTATTCTGAAATGACTTTCAATTAACATTGTTTCACACTGTTTGTGAGTTTAACGAGAAGGTATCCGCAGACTAATGGGGCACTGTGACCAGAAGGAAATATTTACCACAGCAGTACCGTTCTCTTCCGATAACGTTTTGTAACAGTTATACGAACTGGAGTTGCGTCAATCTGCAGAAATTGTCCAAAATCGTGCTAAAGTATTGTAGTTTTTGACCGAATACGATGTAGTTCTGGCTAATTATATCTTATTAACAACGATGTATAATTCGTATCGAGATTAACATGAAGCATTCTACTAATCGGGAACTGCTAGAATCCCTATTGCACAAGCCAAATTCCGTAAAGATTTCTTCACTAAACTGACCGATTGAAGGAAGTCATGTTACATTAAAGCGGTCATAATAGGTGGGCACATAGAAAACGTAAATTGTATTAGATGACGATGTCGACTGAAGGAGCATTGACATTTGACTTACAATTAGTCGAGGAAAAACAATTTCGTTGACATAAAGTATTTGTACTTGCAGCACCATCTGTTGAAATTAAAAATCATTATTCTTAATATTCTACACGGACCCTTTTGGTTGCTTTCAGAGCAGAGCCACTGTGCACGTACATTTCATTAAGCGGCACCTTAGTGGATTATTCACACATGTAGATATTTTTTCTTATACACGTATATTGCCTCTGATAACACACTTGCCGCTTGTCGGTTATCGGTGATAAAATACACGTATGTTCTGTAGTTTTGATTTCCTTAAATTTTTAAATCTGTTTTTGTAAAACTACTGTAACGGATTTGAAGGGCCATTATAAGGTAGAGCGGGGCTAGTTGAGCAATTTTTCACTTAATCGGTCATAGCTCTTAAACGATGAGTCAAAATTGCTTAATATGTATTTTGATGAATAAGTAATTTATTGCTTCTTAAAAGTTTCCTAAGAAATTTATTTCTCAGAAACCCGGTTTAAGAGTTACAGTCGTTTGAGTAAAAAAAGTCGTATATGCTCAGCTACCCCGAGTGATTTTGAATGATCACAGAGGGATAATTATTTTGCATTAAGATGCGATATACAGGCGTAGATAATGTTTTGTCTTTCAAATATGTAGACGTAACAATTGATAATATATCATTACGCTTCCTAACATAGTTAATTAATTTATATACACATTGTTTCTCATAAAATATTCGGTGCAATCTTTTTTCATGAAGAATGGATACACACAGTTCGAATGTGAAGGAAGTGAACTATGCACTAGTAAAAAAGACTGAATGCAATATGTAACTTTTTTTCTACAAAACTTTCAACGCGAGTCTAGGCTGATCAAAAGGATTTAATGTCTTAAATTGTTAGCAGAGATCAAAAACATATTGTCGGCAAATTAAATTACTGATATTATATTTTATACGATTATAAAGTAAAATAACAAAAACGTACACTAGAAACACCGGAACATTTGAACACTAAACTTCAGGAAAAATAAAAACAATAAAATTATTGAAACGATACTAATTAAATAACTAAAAAAAAGAAAACTACCTGTAGATGTAGCTGATTTAAACCTTTAAAAATGTGTAAAGATAAAATGAAATACCGGCTGTTAAACTAAATGAATCAGCTTTTGCTGGTCACACACCCAGTAAAGCTAGCACACGTTACTCTTCTCCTTATCATCGGTACCACGACTTCCCTCATCTTTCGCGCTCTCTTATCTCTTCTATCTGCAGGCTTCGCCTTGGCCATAGTTGGCTTCCTGTATTCTCTTTGCGTTTTTCTATGTCCTCTTTTCCTTTTTGTTCTTTCCATCCTGATGATTCTGATTTACTCTGCGAAACAAATCACATCATCTTCGAATGCGCATCTATATAGAATGCTCTCACTTTTATGGACAACTCCTGAATCTTGGTTTGCCTATTCCACATAATGCTTCGTTCATTCTTTCACTTTCATCTCACCGGTGATCATTTCTATTATAGCATCTTTTATTTCTTCTATCTCTGGTAGTGTTCAATTCTAATTATTTTCTCCCACTCCTTCTCACTAATATAATCTAATGCTGAGTAATGCCCTCGGCTAGGAATCCCCACTCCCCACCCAAACAAAAACAAAAAACAGAGAAAGCGCGTTCAAGTTAATGAGCTAAGTTCTTTACCATGTTCCTAGTGGCCATTTGTAGAAGTGACATTCTTAGCTCCAAGAAGAACTGACATTGGATTCCCAGTTGCTGTAAAATACGTTTAGTGGATAATTTCGTTTTGATAAAAATCTCATCGACGATAATCGATAAAGTACCTCTAATGACAACAAATAAACGTGCGGTAAATAATCGGAAAATGACGAGGCAGTTGCGACAAGAGCCAGAGTAAAAATTATTTTTTTAAATGTGAAAGATTTATACTGTTTGCACAAATTTTGAAATCGATTCTGGACTACTGTTTTCTGTTTCTAGTTAACGTCTTGTTAGTAATTTTTTTTTGTTTAATAAACATTATGGCATGAATGAGTAAAAGTTGGAAAACAAATTCATTCTGGGTAAAATGATGAATCATCCGCCTTTGTAAATAAAAATAACAAGAAATAATTGGAATTGACATGTGTTGCATTTGAGTTCGTTTTACTTTTGATACAATGAGATTTTTTACTTTGTTATGGTGTGTATTTCTAAAAAATATAAATGCATTTTGCGTCAAATTGAATATTGTAGACGGTGAATGATCTTATTCATCTTATGAATATTTCGAGGTGTCGGTAATTGATATGTTTAAAACGTTTTGCTTGATTTTTTTTTTCAAATTTTTTATTGCGACAACAATGTAGTCTTTAACAATAACGGGTGACAAAATTGACTACACGTGAAGAGGGTTACACTTGCAATGAGATGAATACGACTCTATACATTATTTCACTAACAATAAGTCGTATGGTTTTCGACGTTTAAGCCGCCCTGTATCCTCAGAGTTGTCGAGGATTGTATGACTTCGGCATTAGTATGCTTTTCCAGCCGTCTTTCGTGTTTGTAGGCGAACCTGGTAATTTCATCAACGACCGTTGGAGTTTTCATATCTCGTTGTATGTCGCCGTTGCGTTCAATCGGTATGCAGCAGTGATCATGCAAAGTACAATGTTCGGACGTCTTTGTATACAATCTGTGTTGGAACTACTAGCGCAATTCCATAAATCCATATAGCTTTGACAATGGCTATTTACAATAGTCGTTTGTTTTCAATAGATAATGGCGAGTTAGTTCCTAGAAGCCAATAGAGACTTCTCATTTTTGCTTTTATTTCCAAACATTTTCCAATTTAAACGCGAATTAAGGTGCATCACTAGGTACTTGGCTAAATCTTTTTGTAGGATTATCTGCTGATTCAGCGTCATTGAAATGTTCTCAGCTTTCCGTAAAGTGAAGTTTACGTGCACCGATTTTTCGCTATTAACTTTTCCAGCGTTTCATACAAGCACTTAATTCGTTTATTGTTGACTCTAAGCGATTAGTTACATTCTGCTGGATCTTACTTGTCGCCAGAATTGCTGTGTCATCAGTAGACATAACAATAACTGTATGATTGTTCGTTGGCATACCGGCTGTATAAAGGAGATAAAGGATAGGTGCCAAAACACTGCCTTGTGGTGTATTCCTGCCAATACATTTCTCCAGTCAGTCATAGCTTCCTCATAACTAATTCTGAACTTCCGGTTGGTCAGGTATGATTTCAGAATACGATACCACGAATATGGGAATTGTTCACGTAATTTAAACCGCCGTGCCAAACTTTATTGAAAGCTTGAGCTACATCGAGGAATACCGCGCAGTAATATTCCTTCTCCTCAAGAGCTTTATGTATCACATTTGAGACGCGATGCACCTGATCAATTGTACGGTGCTTCCTACGAAGTCCAAACTGGTGATCTGGAATTAGCTGTTTTGTTTCAATTATAGATCTAAGCCGCTTTAGTACAAACAGCTTAGATATGGTAGGAAGAAGAGATATAAGTCAATACGACAAAGGTAAATCTGGCGGTTTTCCCGGCTTCAGCTGCGTTATTACCTGTACTCTTTTCCATTGCCTAGGAACGTTCCCTATGCACAATATTGCATTGAATATGTATGTAAGGAAAATAATCGCATTTCTCGGTAGTTGCTTAATTATTTTAGGTGTGATCTCATCATATCCGGCTGCTTTTTTCTCATTCTGATTTTTATCAATTTCATTGGCTATTTCCACAACGGAAAAGTGCCTAATTTTTACATTTGTTTTTTCAAATGGCTGAATAATGTCCAAGTCCGATACGATATCATTTGGTTGAAAAACCTGTTCAAGGTGATCGGCGAACACTTCCACTTTGTCTACTTCACTACGTGTTCAAGTACCATTTGCCTTTTGAATAGGTGGAATCTGTACCTGTGGCTTCTTCATTCTTCGCGTAGCCTTCTATAAAGAATAATCCGAATCGAAAGCAGAAAGGCTACTTAAGTATGAAAGTTTGATTTTTAACCTCTTTAATTTTTTCATGTATACTACATGCTAATGTGGTTCCATTTCGACTTATCTGCTGAGTGTCGTGTTCTGTACCGTAGCTTCGTCGTTTTCCTTTTCTGTTGAACCAAATCTCTAATTTCCATGGGGTATGTATATCCTAAACATTTACCTGAGGCACTACACGAGGTGTTACCATTTTAGCAGCATGTGTAGAGTATCATTAGTAAAATTTTCAATCGCAGATTCTATGTCTGAGGTTGATTTTAGTCTTACTGACAATTTTACCGAGTCATTTAGGATGCTTCTAAATTTTACCCAGTCAATGGTTTTATTTGTAAGGGTTAACTTTTTCTGTTTCATTATGACGGACGAACTCAGTGTAATTAACACTGAAGAATGATCCGATGTCAGTTCAACTTCCATGTAGCTGAAGGGGATATTCCTTTCAATACAAAGAAATCAAGTAAATCTGGAGTCTTCTTAGCATCGGCTGGTGCACGAGACAACGTCTGTACCAATTTCCCGTATCGATATTAATAGAGCTCGACATTTCAGAGTGATTAGTCTCGATCCCCAGTATGTGTGTTTGGAATTATAATCACCTCCAACTATAAATCGGTTACCTAGTGAAATAAAATAGTCTGTAAACTTGTTTTCATCTACCCTAGATCCAGGTGGACAATATATTGCCGAAACAGAAAGATCATTATTGCCATCGTTGATTCGAATGCTTGCTGCCTGAATGTATTCTTGTTGATATTCTTCTGTCACAAAATTCTTTATTGAATCTTTAATTATTACTGCTGCTTCTCCCTGGGTTTTATGACTCGGGTGTTCAGTGGTGTAAATACTGTATCCTTTAATTTTAGTGTACGACCACGATGTAAAATGAGTCTCGGAAACTAGAGCTATATCTATTTTTTCCTCAAGCAGAAGATATTCGAGTTCATTTTTGCTCTGGATTAGCCCGTTGTTGGCGTTCCACGTTATTACCCTCAGTGTAGTAGTCATTTCTGTTTCTTTTGAACTTTAGGCACAGGACGTGATGGAATGTTTTCCAGTTCTATCCAGTCTAGCAATGATTTTAATTAACGTTTGATTTAACGAGTCTAATATACACGGTAAGTCAGAATTATTCGTTTGATTTAGCTTCGCATGCGTTGAAAGTGTGGCGGTAGTTGCTTGCACATAAGTAACGTCCATTGTCACTTCGGTCGCTGGTTTCTGCTGAATCCTTTGTACTGCCGATGTTTTATTGAGATATGCTTTGTCAATCATTTTTTTGTAAGCAGCTCATCCCTTCCAATTTTCAGTATGACCTCCACCACAGTTAGCACATTTCGCTTTACATGTTATCGGTTTTGGACAATTTTTGGTTTTATGATTTCCACTACATTTTACATATACGGCAACTTTAAAGCAGTAATTCTTTGTGTGCCAGAAAGCTTGACAATTTTTACATTGAGATATATCATTTTTTCGTCGTGGCGGTTCAAATTTAATCACCTAATGATACAACAGTTTTATGTCATATATCTCTTTATTTCTATCACTTGGTTTTAAATCTAAGAAAAACAGAGGTAGATTTATGTAGTTTCAGTCAATATTTCTTCCTAATTTGTATGGTTGTTATTTTTAACACTTCGTGACCTTCCTCGAGTAGCTTCTGTTTAATCATTTTCTGATCTACATCGTGGTGCATCCCTCAAAGAACTACCCGAAAGGGTTTCTCGTTTTTGGAACGAAGTTCTTTTACACGGCTTGTCGGTAGGAGTAAAATGACAGAAAAGGCGAGGTCACGAAAATCGCGTTATGCGTTGTCTGGCAGGCGATCTTCACTCTCGTTCTTTTTCACTCTGTCCCTTTCTATTATATACGTGTGTGTGTGTGTGTGTGTGTGTGTGTGTGCGTGTGCGTGAGAGCGAGTATCGAGATTCGAGCAGCAAGCATTGTGTGCGCTCAGCTGCATAAGCTCAATCCTAAACACGGTGCATTTTATTGAATTTAAAAATTGGCGCGATTTTTTTGTGCGACATTCCACACTTCAACGAGTCTGATGATTTATTTATTGTTTTTGTTTTAATTCATACGGGATTTATATATTGTGCCATTTTTTATCGTATACTTTATGAATGACTTTATACATGGGCGTCTCTAGCGGGCGGTAGGGAGGCAGCTGCCCCTCTAGGACCCTTGAAACTTTTTAATCATCTGTTCATGGTGAGTATTCATAGGCGCGTAATCATGGGCAATTTAGAAGACTTTTATAATAAAGTAGTAGAACAATTTGCCAGAAACCCACGAAAATTATGTTTTAATTAAGATTTTATTTTTGTTTAATAAAATATTAAGCCTTTACAACTTATAAGTTTTATTTTTCCTATAACTCATATCCTCTTTTTATCCCCCCCCCCCCCCCCCCGATGGCTTGAAACTGAACCCCCCGGTTCATCGGCTGACGACACTCTTGCTTGTATATCTACGAAAAAGTGAAAGGAACTTCGTTCCTACCGGGTGTCCCCCTCTATAGACACCACTTCTCTTTTTTGTTTAATTGATGTCGATGATATTCGACTTTATTTTTATTTAGTATATCTAGACACGCGGCAGCGTGTCAAGCCGAGTTCAAGCCGAGAAAAAGGAACTGGCGACGACGCAGCAACCGTGTTTATATTTATACGAACCGTTTGAAGCTACTTTTAACTCCTTAATAACTCAAAATCTATTTCACATAAACACACGAAGTTTAGTGTATGTATTAAAACCCCTTAGAATTAACCAGAATCCTAAATTTCATAAATACAACTCAAACGGTTATAGAGATATTAACGTCTGAAAATCGTTATCACTGACTGACTGACTGACATATAGATCAAAAACCTAACCCACTTCTAGGTGACCTAGAAAGTTGAAATTTGGCGTCCAGCTGGGTAATTGTGTGTATACTAAGGAAAAAAACAGAAAACGGTGAATTTTTACGATTTGAAATTTTTTCAAAGCAATCGATTTTTTAAGCCTATTTTCATTGGAGCCACTTTTAACCCCTTAATAACTCAAAATCTATTTAACATAAACACATGAAATTTGGTTTATTTATTAAACCCCCTTAGATTAACTAGAATCCCAAATTTCATAAATACAACTCAAACGGTTATTGAGATATTAAACGTCTAAAAATCGTCATTTTTATCACTGACTGACATATAGATCAAAAACCTAACTCACTTTCAGGCGACTTAGAAAGTTTAAATTTGGTGTCCAGCTGGGTAATTGTGTGTATATAAAGGAAAAAATCTCAGAAAACAGTGAAATTTTCATATTTTTTACGTAATTTCGTTCGTTTATTTTAATTTAATTTATTCAGTTAGATTGTGCTAGATGTAAAGTTGTAAAATTTAAGAAACGCCGGAAAGTTTCGCTGCGTTAATAAAAGTAACTGGCTCGCTGATCTTTTTACCGTCAACATGTTGTTGTTGTTTAACTTTGTTCGTTTCGTATGTCGCTTCGAAAAACGCTCTTTTGCCTCTCGTTATTTCGTATGTTTGTCAGTCTTTTCATCGCAGCTTATTTCGTAATTCACCCCTTTCAATCGTTTCGGAAACAGTCGACTTTTAAGACTTTTAATCAATATCGAGTATTTCATCATATTTCGCTAATAAACAATTTATCAATTGACCGGTGGTACATTGTGTTAAACATCGTTCGAAAACATTTTGGTCCTTCGGAACATTAAACGAACAGTGGCGGTAGTTGTAAAGTTCGGGGATAGACGGACTCGATAACTTGACTTTCAAAAAGCGCTCACTTTGTAAGCCTATTTAGAAGAATAAACGATTTGAATTTGATGAAAAATAATAATAATAATTTCTTTACAAAAATTAATGATATCCTATCAAAAACATAAATGTAAAAATGGGAGCCAAGTTCAATATTAAGAATATGCGTGGTTGTTCACTTCGCCGACAAAAGAATTGAGATCTAAATGGGTGCCAAGTTCTGTAAATGATCCTGAAATTTATTTATAAGAACATACAACACTCTAAAATTAAAACACAATTTCTTATTTTTTTCATCGACAACAATGTTTGCTATTTAAAAATATAACTTCTTAAATTTGAACAGTCGAATTATTTACACAACAAAGCAGATATTTAGGATAAATTAAAGCTCACGATTTGACTTGGCTGGTTTTTACCAGCAAACCAAATTTTTAGAAGAGTAACATATTTTGGCCTTACAATATAAAAACAACTTCAACAGTTTCCCTTTCACTATGATTTTATGCAGACATTCGTGGGTAATGTTAAACACGTCATGGTTGTCTGTAACCTTTTTCCTAATTAATTACTATGTATCTTTCATTAGTTGGAATTATTTCTATACTAACTGGTTAGTAGCCAAATGGTTTGATGGTTAACTGAAGCCGGACCAAAAAAAAAAAAAAAAAAAAAATGTGTATAACATAAAAAAGATAAGTTGATTAGCCAAATATAAGATAACTTGTATGAAAAAACTAGCCAAGTCAAATCGTTAGAATTTATCCTAAATATCTGCTTTGTTGTGTAAATAATTCGATTGTTCAAATTTAAGAAGTTATATATTTTTAAATGGCAAACATTGTTGTCTATGAAAAAAATAAGAAATTGTATTTTTAAAGATTTAGTTTAGAATGTTGTATGTTCTTATAAATAAATTTCAGGATCATCTACAGAACTTGGCACCCATTTAGATCTCAATTCTTTTGCCGGCGAAGTCGATAACTACGAATATTCTTAATATTGAACTCGGCTCCCATTTTTACATTTATGTTTTTGATAGGATTTATAGATTTCCGAAATTGTCGTTCGTCAGATGTCAGTATTTTAATTTCTTCATTCGAGTACGTTTTAAATATTTGTTCACCTCCCATGGGTTCGTCTTTTATCAAGTGCGTTTTTAGTTTGTCAAACTGTCTGGTGCCTTTGATGGTTAAGGTGGGTGGCTTGTATATTTTATCAGTAATTTTCGTATTCGCATTGTCACGATTAACGGTTTTTGTGTCCGAAGTTGCTTTGTTAGCAGAAGTTTATTCTATCGCAGTTATCGTATTACGCTTTAGCTGTGCACGGAGTTTTTTAGCGTTTCATTATTTTACGTTAGCTTTTTTTACCTCTTTTAACAATAAAGTACGTTCTGTATTAATTGTTACATTTTCATCGCATATGGTTCTTATCGCGTTAAATTGTTTTTCGACTGCAGTTAAAATGCGTTTAGTTAACTTAGCTATATTTTCTTTTGTTGCCTTTTTTTATTATGCGTTGCGATGACAGCCAATTTGTCAATTTCTTCGAGTTAATCTTTAACTTCATTGTAGATCGATTCCATTTGTAACATCATCATTTTATACGATACTTTCGGGTTTAGTAGCTGGCTACACTACCGGTCCGAACCGATAACATGACGCTTAACCGAGCGACAATAAATACCAACAATGAGAGGAGAGAGAGGGAGAAATCTCACGGACAGGAAAAGAATTTGAGCGAAAAATCCGAATTACCTGTAACCGTGGGAATATAAATGTTTATGATAAACAGTCGTCGCCGAGATGATTTTTGTAATCGCAATACCATGAACACAGAACGAACAACCGGCCATCGAAACTTGTACACACCATGATGTTTTGCTTGATTGAGACTATAAAAATTAAAGAAGACTATTAAATACGTATTACGAACATACTAACGTAAGTATAAAAATCCGCTTAGTTAAGGACTAAAAATATTTAAACTATGCATGTAACAGGCTTCAATCTTTTTTTTTCTGTTCATTGGATTTTAGGTTTTAAAAATTTCATTACGTATTTCATAAGTTAGATTATATGTGGAACTTTCACTGATGATTATGTCTAAAACAGACGAAACCGGTCGGACTATTTTATATATATATATATATTTGCAAATTTTATTTTATTTTATTACTTATGTTTTAACGAAAAATGTAATGTAGATAACGTTATGTATTTTATGTAATTGTGAATACTTTATTTGTTTCGAATAATAAAATACATAACTGTGTAACTGTACTCTAAGGTTATTTAAAATTTTTTTAAGTGTACATTCAAATTAAACGGTTACGGAAGAAATCGCACGTAATCAAAAATGAAAGATTGACAAATCCGAGACTACCACGTGAATTGCGTCCTCAGGCATCTTGCGCTGTTCCAAATCCCTAAAAGACAGAAGACAAGTAGAAGATATTCCTCTTGTTCAAGAAAAAAAAAGATCGCAAGATGTCCTATTGTTGTTTGAGCTGCAGTTCGCCGATTTGCTTAGAACATACAAATTTGTTATGTGAAAATTGTGCCAAAATTAAAGATTCGTAGTTTTTTTATTTTTTTGTGTAACCAAATGGTTTTTTTAAAATTTTGTTAACAATTTATTCATCTGAATGAGCTTTGAGTTTTAAACCCGTTCGGCCATGTGACAGAAAAAAGAAAAATAGCAAACAAGAGGAACTGTATTTTTTGTGTTGTCAAAAAACTTGTTTTTTCTGAATAAATTAAAATCAGATTGGCAATACCTTTTTTTGCTTATCAAGTGTGTTTTATTTCACATTTCTAGATAATCATTCTATGTATATAGTTGTCAAAAAATATATTCTAGAAATAATCACAGTGCTACATTAAAGAAATCTGTTAGGGTATCAGGTACCCCACACCACAGTACTGCTGTGATTATTTTTCACTACAATAATGCCGGGTTAAGCGTTGCACAATGTCTCTGCGTGCAGTGGAATGCTAATGGCAAGTTTTTCTAGTCTTCTTTGTGCTGTCCAATCTTACCGCGGTCGATAACACTTCATTGAGGAGTTTTCGAGTACCTTCCGAGCAGAAATTGAATCTTGCCGCTTCGGTCGTAATTACACAAAGTACTCGATCAACACAGAGCGATGCAAAAAAAAATCTTTCATTTCGCGTCGTTTGACTTTCGTTTTGTTTCGTCTACAATTCTGTAATGTGCATCAGCTTGATCAAAGTATTAGGATCTCACTTATTCGTTATCAAAATCACAGCTAATTCCTTGAAGCGCCTGCTGTGTGCTAAAGACCGAAGAGGTGCCTTCATGTTTGAACTGTTAAATAGAGCTGGTAGAGGACAGTACATCAGTCTGAACAATAAAACATCCACGCATATCTGTAGGCATGTTCCTTCTTTTTCAATCTAACTCTAAATTTCATTGTAACTTCGTTAATATTTTCCCCCATAAGAAATCCCGATTTTTTATTTCATCTACATAACGCTGAAAGTCAATTCTCGTTTGGCTGCCATCTACTGATATAGCAAGAGTACGGGTAAGGACGAAATGAGTGAGCAATAAAAGTCTTGGATAGCTTTGAACATTTCATGATATCGCAACATCCATTCAAATACAGAATTTACCATAAGGACAGAGAGTGGCAAACAGCGATCCATTCGAATAGATCTACCGAGGTCTTATCGAATTCTGCATTCAACTATTCTTCAACATCCAATACCTTCGTCCGGTATGCAAGCCGAATGAATTACACATTTAGTTTAGGGTTTGGAATGTAGGTAAATCGTTTTCTGTACACATTCCCATTTCCGTTTTAGAAGTTTAAGGTATTGATTTTTCCATGATATAATATGTGTCGTTAAATTGTTACAGCTGAATTGAGAGTTTCCGAGATTTTGTATTATTTTCACTGGATTGTTATTTTGCAATGTTCATTGTAATTGTGCAAATGTTGACGTTAAAATTTTCTGTTGCTTTAGGTGATTTCTTATTGCCAAATCTTTAGTCTGCGCTTGTTAAGTCTTTTTAAAAACATTCACAGATAAAGATAAGGAGAAATAAAGAAAAAGAAAAAAAAATAGAGAGAGACTTCCATTATTAGTGAAGTTTTAGTTTACCAATTACGCCAACTGAGGTTAAGTACCTAATAAAAAGTAATAAACACACATTTAAGCGAATTATAATATGTACAAAAAAAACTGCATTTCACGAACCGATAGATGACTAAAATTATATCTATAACTGATTCTAGTGTATCAGTATATGTATTATAAAATCATCATAATCTTAAAACGTACTTAATACACAAGCTGGAGTTTTCTGGAACGTTCTCGATGTGGAACTTCTGGATAATAGCCGACAACTTTTCTATAAAGTAGCTTATAAATTATAAGAATTTGTTCCTTGCAATTTAACGGCAGTTCCTTACTCCTACTTTTCCGTTTATTGCATTTATTTTTAATTTGTAACATCTTTCATTAGAAGCTGTTGACGCGTGCAATATATTTTTGATATTTTCTTTCGTCAAATTACTATTGTTCCACGTAAATATCACGATATAATTGCTGCGAGGACTTACAGCACTCTAGACTTGTTAGTCCTTCGTAATTACTTATTTTTAAAAAATATATATATAACATATTGTATTTATAATGTATTAAAATTGCACGGAATTTTTTTTTTTTTTTAAATGCGGTCAAAGTAGGAATATATTTTTATACCGAACCCCTCTTGTTTTTCTTAAATTTATTTTTATTTAAGCTCGTCAATTGAGGACATCAAACTTGAAAGAAGGAAAAAGAAATTAGATCTTAATACGATCTTTAAGTGGGGAAAGGAAGGAAGTAATCATAGTTACTATCGAAGATGAGGGAAGCGTAAGAATGAAAGATGTAGAAAGTAAAATGGAGACAGGCTTGAAAACTGAAAGTAGAAAGACGAACGCTTAGCGAAAACAATGAAAAATTCAAAGAAAGGATAATTTGTATCGCAAATTGAACTTTTACGGTCAAAGTAACAAAAGAGGGGGGTTCTTTCATCGTTGCTGAACGTTCCTCTTTATACTTTTTACTAATGTACTAGCTGCTCCCTATAGCACGCCCTTAGCCCGCTTCTTTTATTTTTCTTTTCTTATATCCGCTCTTCCGTCTATCTTTGATCGCGTAAGGATCTACTTACATTTTTCTTTACTTCTCCAGTTATAGACCAATATGTCGACGAACGTAACGAAAAAAAAAAGAAAAAAAGAGAATCTGATAGAGGAAAACGGAAATGAGAAAGATCGAGTAAATTATGATTAAAGCAAAAGCAACAAATAAAATGAAAGAACAACTGAGGTAAGAAAAATCATGCATAGTATAGAAGGAAGAAAAGTAAAAAACTTAAGGATTGAAAAAATGGGAAGGGTAAATATAAAGGTCCAACGAAAAGACAAAAAATAAAGGAGTTACAATTTCTACTCATTCACTACATTTGCTATTATATTTATTTTTATTAAATGTTTTAATTTTGCTATATTTGCTATTATATTTATTTTTATTAAATGTTTTAATTACACATTCTTTTCCAACGTATTCGTTTATTCCAATGAAAGATCAGCTTTATTTTTCACTCTAATGGTCGGTTAATTTTTTTCTGAATTTTTTAAATTATCCGTACGTGTAAAATTTATTTTATATATTCGCCGATATTACAAGTAGGCGACCATGCTGTGTAAAACTTTTATAATCGCGTATTCATTTGTCTGCTATTATAAATATGACGTATCGAATGATAATAGGAGAAATGTGAGCCATTATCGCTAAAATCGCGATGAACCTTTTTTTTAACGCGTTCAGTTGCAACAGGAGCCGAGACGAAAATAACGATACGCCAAAGAATTTGACTTTAATACATTTATATCGTATAATAGTGATGGTGACTTTCAAATGCGATTGTTCCGCTCCGAGTAACCAGCGAAATAAACTGGTAATCGATTATTTTATCGGTTGATTAATGTTCGACCGACTTCATGTTGTAGTAAAATTTACTCTTTATGGAAGTGGCGTAAAGCGATAATTCGCGTTATAACGGTACTTTGAAAATTTCCGCGGATAAAATCGTGAATAGCAGTTTTCTTTGTGTTAACCGTTGAAGAGTTTGGAGCGATTCAATTGTTACTCTCACTGCGGTAGCTTTACTCGATTGTGATATCTTATCGAAACAACTTTAAAGACTTTAATAAAAACGTTCAAACGGCGGGTCTTAAAAGAAAGAAACTGAACGATGTTCAGAGATTCACTTAGCAAATTATGAAAAACTTCATTCAACAATTCGAAGCATTTCTTATTAACGAACCATACACATTGTTTAAATAGGCTTTTTTTTTTTCTGCAGTATTGAAACATATACAGTTATTTGGCTCACGATTTGTGAAAAACGTTGAAATCCATACTTCAGCGTACCTCGTTAATTATCTTATTATTTCGAGTCTGAACTACCATTTCAAATTAAGAATCAGTTTTTGTATAATTCGTATTGTAAACAGAGTTATCTAGCATAGTGCAAATTCTGGCGGAAGCGGTCAATAAAAATTCTAACGGTTAACCGAAAATCTGTGTGTACCAGTTAGACAAAAATTATGTAAATTTCCCACTTGTTGACTTTAGTTTCTTTCATCACAACTTCAGTAATATATCCGGAAGTCACAATTTTGCAAAAAAAACTTCGCCGAATATTTTAAAAAATAATTAACTTTAGTATCGTTTATTCTTACGATTCCACTAATAGAAACGTAATCAATATAATGATCTGCAATTTGTAAGCGGTGCAGTAAAAAAAAAAAAAGTTCTCTCATCATACGGCCAAATAATCAATTTCGTTAATTGAATTTTATTATCTTTTTTCGTTCTTTATTATTTTTTTTTTTTTTAAATAACTGTTTATGCGGGAACTGAAACGATTTATTTCTCATCAACGCGAAAAATCGTTTTTATTTGCGATACAGGCGCAACCGTTGACGACATAAGTCATTTGCGGTTCAGAGAAAGCAGGTTACTTAATTTTTTGTTAGTACAATAAAACCGCGATTATCCGTGTGTGTTTTAACCGGTTGGCGGATTTTTAAACTCGCGTACTTC
Source organism: Icerya purchasi (assembly GCA_039619475.1). Lineage (NCBI taxonomy): Eukaryota > Metazoa > Arthropoda > Insecta > Hemiptera > Monophlebidae > Icerya > Icerya purchasi. The sequence continues at coordinate 488,757,397 of CM077115.1, forward strand.
CTGCAAAAGAGGTTCCAAATTGTGATGGGAAGGAAATTGAACACGTTGATGATGAAAATATGAAGGAGTGGATAGATAATTATGAAATCGATCCTACTTGAGCGTATACTTTTACTGATGACGAAATTTTAAATGAAATCAATGGCGATTCAGAAAATCGGAAAATGAAGAGCAAGTCGAAATAGCAGAACAGCGACTAAGCTGTTAAAGTGCGTTGCATTACAGACTGTGATCACGTATTTCGAGCAGCAGACAGATCACAGACATTCTACAGTTAGAACATTTCCAGACAAAGATAAAACAGAATAGAGAAATGAAAGGTCGATTTAAAAGACTACTAAAAAACCTCAATAAATCAACTGACGAGTCACATGACAGTGATTCTGAAACTGAAGAATAAATTTCTATATACGAAATTAAGAAATATATATTATTAATAATACCAGTATTTCCATATATTTTTATAATAAATGTATTCCCTAATTAGACCTCATATTATAAGCAATGGTCAAGATCTTACAGTACAATGAAAATCACTCTAGCCTAGCTAGAGATATTTTACTAACAAAAGTGATAACTAAAAATATAGATATTATATTTATTTGTGATAAGTGTAAAAGTAATTATGTACCCACAAATTTTAAGAACATAGCACACAACAAGCTTATGATAATCTATCGATTAGGAATACCTTTAAAAACTAAATTTATACATAACAATTTTAACATTATTATTGTTGAAATTGAGGATATTACTTTTATTTTAACGTACATACCGCCAAATGGCGTATCTACTCAATATTTTCAGTTTATCGATATGTATTTAAAGAATAATAAATTAACGAAATTTATATGGTTCGGAGACCTAAATTCTCGAAATTTACTATGGGATGATACAGCGAATAATACGAGAGGAAAGAAATTATTAAATATAATAGAATTACATGACTTACATATTTTAAATATCAAAAACAAATATACTTTTAAGAGAAGCAAGCAAAAAAGTGTAATAGACTTAACTTTGGTAACTAGAAATTTAATAAATCGAGTTCAAAATTGGGAAGTTAGTCACGAATTAAATGCCAGTGATCATTTTTATATTACTTTTAACGTAATTTCGATTGCGGGCAAGACAGAAGAAAGTATTATTAAAGTTATTAACTACAATAAGTTAGCAGTTAACTTAAGAAAATACAGTTATATGATTGATGTATATGTTATCTGCAATGATATACAACAAATTAAAAGTTGGTTGAATAGTTTTCAAGACTATGTCAACACAGTTCTAAATAGTTCATATTCCACCATCCGGTCAACTGTCTATTGGCGGAATACTGAATTACAAATAAAGAAATTACTGGTAAATAATTTATACAAAAAGTATCGAAACTGTAAAAACATACATGTAAAACATAACCATTACAATAATTATAAAGTAAATTTTAAGGAATATAAGTTTATGATTAAAAACGCTAAGTTGAAAGCCTGGAAAAAATTACTGGAAGACAAAAATGTCTTTGGATTAAAATACAGAATATTAACTAATAAAAAAAAAAGTATTAATATACCAACATTAGATAATTATGCATGTACAGAAAAGGATAAAGTCGACTTATTGATGTCAAAGTTATACCTTAACGTAAAACCATTTAAAGCAGAAGTACATGAACCTAACGTAACCATATCAATTACTAAAGAAGAAGTTAACGTAATTATTAAACAACTTAAAAATAAAGTGTCAGCAGGACTTGATGGAATATCAAATGGATTTATTAAAAGATTTCATAATTTGTTACCAGATGTAATACCGAAAGTTATTAACGTACTATTTAAATATAGTTATTATCCTCGAGAATGGAAATTAAGTAAAACAGTTATAATACCTAAAATTAATAAAAATCCAAACTCGTCTACTTCATATAGAGCTATATATCTTCGTTATCTAATTTCAGTAAAATTTATGAAAAATGTATTCTTCATAAATTAAAAGAATTTGTAGAAAATAACGGAATAATAAATGATAACCAGTATGGCGCATTACCAGGTAGATCATCTGAATTGGCTATTCACAATATTTTACAAACAATAAGAATATACAAAAATAAAAATTACCGTACATGCTTACTTACTCTTGATATAACAAAGGCTTTCGACAGTTTAGATTTAAATAGATTACTTGCATTATTAAAGGAACTAGGATTACATAATGGCATGTTGAACATTGTAAATCGATATTTCGAAAATCGCTACACTGCATTACAAATCGGTAATTATTCAAAAAAACAAGAAACCGTTATAGGAGTACCGCAAGGGTCTGTTTTAGGACCGTACTTGTGGAACATAGTTTTCTCTCAAATATACAACATCAGATTACCCATTAATGGGTAAACATATTCACTTTCGTATGTGATATTGCAATAGTAATAGCCTCGATAAGAATGAAAATGTATTGGAAAATAAATTTTACCAGGTTTATATAGAAATCGCGAAATGGTTAGAACAATACAATTTAAATATTAACGAATCTAAGTCAACTTACATGTTGTTTAACAAAAACTTAAAGGATAAAAGATTAAATTTGCTCCAATACGGATTAAATATTAGCATGGTTAGTCAAACCAAATACTTAGGCATAATAATAGACAATAACTTAAAATTTTATAATCATTTTCACTATATCACTAAAAAAATAAATACATTTTTAATTATATTTAACAAATTATATAATAATAATAACCGATTAAATTACAAGAAGGGACTAACCTTATATAAAAGCGTAATATTGCCTAACATACTTTATGGTAGTGTAATATATATAGACATTTTAAAAGTTAAACGATTTCAAAATATATTAAATAGTTTTCAGAGAACTATTGCAATAAAAATGATTAAAGCTTATAGAACTACCAGCTACATGGCAAGCGCTGTCATTGCAGGTATTAAACCATTAACTTACGAAATACAGAAACATATTAACATATTTTTAATAAAAAATAATATTAAAAATCATGAATTCCGTAACGTACAGTATTATCAACCTTACTTCATACACGAACAAACCTCGTTAACGCTTATACAGTTTAAACACTTATATATTAGGTAAGTATTATAATAATAAATTTCAGACGCAGTGGGACCAATATAATAACGGTATAGCTAAAAAATGTTTTCCAACCATAGATGATAGACTACATAATAAAGTTTTTACGCCAAATTTTTTTAATGTACAATTCCTAATTAGACACGGTCTATTTAAAGATTATTTACATAAACATAAAATTGCACACTCAAATAACTGTGTAACTTTCCCGATAATATTAAGCATATCTTTTCCGGCTGTTAATAATACAGATTTTAGCAATATTAGTCCTGATCAGTTAGTAACTAAGCTATTTACAATATTCAATAGTTTTACGATAGCCGAAATAAATCACCGTAAAGTACATGTACACCTGTATTAATATTAAATTTATGTATACTAATTATTATTAACATTGTAAAACAGTCTGTCAGGGTTCCATAAACTTAAATGGAAGGGCTCAGGACAGACCTGTTATTTATATAAATTTTCTAAATATATTTACCCCATCGTATTACGAATTGGGGACAAAAAAAAAAAAAAAAACAGACGGAAGAAACTGACTGACTTCTTTAATAATAATTAATATGACGTGGTCTAAGTTATTCTATTCCTTTTTATAATACTTTTTCTGTACGTTACGTTCATTTCATTTTTGTTTGTACTCTACTTTGTGTCCTTATTTCTTCGTCTTGCCAGCATGCAGTATTTAAAATGATTAAAAACTTTGAGAATTTTATAAATCTTCTGTATGTACAGTATTTACTTAATTAAATTAGTCTAAATAATCCAGTTTCCTTCTCGCTAAAAGGGGTTTTATATCACAGCTATCATTTCATATACAGTACTATTATACGTATTTATTATAAAGTAAAACAAAACAATACAGAAAATTATACAATTACAATCGTAGACTGTCAGCTATCATTTCATAATATGAAATAGAGTGAAGAGCCTCCCGACCCACATATTACGTGGGTCGCAAGGCTCGAGATACACGAAAACTCGCGGAACGGCCGGCATGATGAATCCCCAATTAACACGGATAATCGGGGTTTTACTGTAATTCCAAAAGTATATGTAACATAAAAAAAGTTTGCTTGAAAAAATAAATTTTTCAGGGCTGTAAAAAATTATAGAATAAATTTGCCGGGCTAAAATTTAAAATATAAACATTAAGCTAAGTTAATAGCAAACAAATTTGAATATTACAAGAATGGAACTGGAACTTCCCAAAATTAAAATTTTAATTTTTAGTTTGCCAAATTTATTTTTTAACTTTCAGAGTGCTAAAAAAATTCTTTTAAATAAATTTTTTACTTCTATTTTTTTTTAAATTTAGAACACTATGAATACTTACGTGTATTTATTTATAAGCGGATAGTGAACGATTATGAATTATTATAGTAATAAAATTTAAGTGTATCAGATTTTTCCCTAAATTATTTACATAATAAATCCTTTTAATTAATCAGTACAAAAACATTTTTTTATTTTTAAATAGGTTCAGATTTTTTATGTTTTTGTACGAATGTGTTTAAAACATTTTTTAAGCAGTAATCCGATTTTTAATGGTTTAACTTTCGGTATCGAACAACTTTAAAAACTTTTCTTGGCATTCTAATAGTGTTCTACAAGCTATCACAACTCCTCTTTCTTCTCCCTTTTTCGACTATATAATACTTACGCTCTCTTATACATGACCGTTTCCTGTTTTACTCGATTGAGGTGTACATTACGGGCCATTCGGGTATTGAGAGTAATGAATTAGCGGATATTCGTTAACCCGTTCTTCTGTTTCTCTAGTAGGAGATTTTTCGGCACATTTTTAGCTCATAATATTGCTCTCTCATACGTCTTTTTTTTTTCTTTTTTTAACTCCCGTTCTTCATTCTCCAATTCCGACAGTATTTAATCTTTCGATTCAATCATCTCTTCCTCCTTGGCCATGGTTCCTCGAGTTTCCCTTTCTCAAATGCTGCATTGTGTTAAATGCAATTGTTAATACTGAGAGTTGCTAATTGAACATCACATCGCATGCGTAAGCTAAAAGTAATATAAAAGCTGCCAATGTTGAATCGACCATCTGCTATAATTTAAGTTTTTTTTTTTTATATTAAAAAAGTCGCAGTTTAATTTCATTTCTACCATCTACACCAGTTCGGACATTTATCATTTTCATGCGTAACAACATTCCGTTTTAATAGACTATAATATCGACTATTGGTAGTAGCAGAATAAAGCAAAAAAGTACCACGTTTTTTTCAAAGTTTTGATTGATTTATTATTTTGCCTTTTCGTTTTCTTTACCGGCGCATTCAAAATCACTATTTTTTACCAAATGGCTAGAACTATTGGACTACCGCATCAAGATCATGAGTTCAAAAGCAAGCGTGCTGACAAAATTAATAAAATTATTAAAGCAAAATCATTGTTAATAGTAGTATAGAACGTAGAGGGTCAAAGCGCCATGCATAGCATAACATATGGCTATAGAGGTAGTAATGAAATAGCGAATTCTTTGGCTCGGACTGCTGCATCCTCCTATCTCTGTTTCTTTAAAATTCCTGTTTCTTAATTGCTTCCCCTATGTAATAAATTCCACGTCATAGTCAGATATTTTTCCTTTTCCAACATCTTTACCCATCCAACGGAGTCTCCTTGTCATCCCGCTGGTTTAATGGTTTTTCTTCACTACGCCATTCCGCTATTATCTATATTATTCGTTTACGCTTTAATCATACTTTGCTAGCTTTTTCTTTGCGTTTTCGTTTTACACCTTATCTTCATCCTAATTACGAACTACCTGTTATTCTTACCGCACTTTCTTTGAATATTCTTCCCTTTCAACTAAGCGTGCCGTTCTGTATTCTAATCTGATGTCCTTTGTACTTCGTAGTCCTTATTGCGCCTCTTATATCTCATTCCCTCTCTGTCTATTATCTCAGTTCTTAATTCTTTATTTCTTTTCTTTTTTTTTTTTAATGGGCTCAGAGTGTCAACACTGACCCAACTACATGGACTTAGATCACTTACTCAGATTCTGAGGCGATTAGAGATAGAGAGTATAAAGGAAAGAAGGAGGGGAATGACGGCTAGAAATGAGAAGAAAAGGATAAAGGAAGCATTGAAAGGGGTAGGAAGATCCCACGCCAAGAGTTCGGCGTATAGATGAGAGCACTCAGGAAAAAGAGCAGATAAAGGGAGGATCAGTAGAGTGGAGAGGGCAAAAGGGAGAAGGTGAAAGAGAAAAAGAAAAACTCTAGTCGGTATCTTTTTTTTTCCCCTAAAAATCGGAAGTTCTGGTCGGTTGTCCGAAAAAAAAAAAAAGTACATGCTTGCGAATCACTGTATAGGCATGGAATTACATTTGTATTGCGATAACTATTAGAAACAAATATACAAAAGCCTAAGGTTATATTTCGAAGCTGTAATAATGTCCAGAATTAAATACAGAATCTGAATTTGGGGTGAGGCGAAAATTACAGTAATGAGGAAAATCAACAAATTGCAAAAAAGTGTTTAAAACTGGTCTTACACAACGAGAACAAGACGGACGCATTAGCTAACATCACTTGGTGGAACAAAAATAACGAAATGTTACCAAAAATGTTATATTATTACAGCAAATTACTCAGTGCTAAACTAGAAGATAGGCAGTTACCAACTAGAACAAGAACCTACAGGACTAGAAATCGCGATAGACCTTGCTATGTATGATCTAGGGGGATTAACAGTAAAATAGACAATGTAGAGGAAGAGGTATTAATAAAATTAATGGGGAACATACCAAAGGAAATTCGAAATGAAAAAAATCTGGAGAGATGGAAAAACAAGGTTAAAATTTGGTTGATAGCATGGTGTAAAGAGCAATAGAAATAGTAACAAAAAAAAAAAAAGTATCGTAATACTAGTAATAACCACTTATAACATTGACTACGTTGACATGAGACTCGTTACTATCTCCAGTTTTAAGCTGCTAATGAGAGAGTGGTAATTGTATAAAAATTATATTGTATTATTGTAATATATAAGTGTTATCATATTAAGGTATTGTAATAGGAAATATTATTTTAGATAATGGTATATTTGTAATATAAATGATAAATAATGAGAGTGTGGATTTTATAGTATAGTAATATATAAGTTAATACTTTTTATGCTGTAACAGAAAATAGTACTTAAGTTAAGTTGATGTTATATTGTACAAATAAATGATATAATTATGTTGGGAACCCACAAACGGGCTAGTGCCTTGTGGGACCCGCAAATTATTTAAAAAAAAAAAAAAAAAAAAAAAAAACCTCGCTTATACCTGCGTTACATGTAGAATTACCATGAGATCTACATTTGTGAAACAAGAACTTACGAAAACAGGTGTGTCCGACCAACTATTCTTGGTTGTAGAGATAAAGAAGATTATTTTATAAAGTAAAATTAGTTTTTTAATTTTTTTTAAAGTTGGAAAGAATAAAAATTCTGGGGGCAGAAGCGCATGAAATTTTGGTATGGCCGGCTCTCCCCAAGTCACTTTTTAGTTATGCGCACGGTTGCCAACTGAAAAATCGTATGCACCAAAAAAACCTGAATGCGAAATAGAAGCTGCTGTTTATTTATTTTTTGTTTGGGGTCATTCTACGACAATTCAATTTTGCTTACTTAAAAATGGTTAAAGTTTTATTATCCTCGATTGAGACAGCACTAGTCCACATTCTTCTACTCTTAATTCTCTTATTATTGAACAATATTATTTGTTATATATTTGTTGCAGATTGAAAAATTAAATTTCAAGTAAAGATGAAGTTAAAAACGTGTAAGGATAAAATATGTCGACGGCTTATCAACGATTTTCGCCAAAAAGAACTGATACCGTTGAAGATGGTTTTCTTTGTTCATTCATCCAGTAAGTATAATTTTATTGGCAAATTTTTACTTCCGCGAAATAAGTTATATCCTTATCTTATACCAGCTCGCAGTTTTGCTCGTATTATCCATTTATAAACTTTTACCTTATTCCTTTCTCTCTTTTTTTTATAACTCCACCTGTTTCTTTTTCTCTCTTTATTGCAATATATTTTCGTTGCAATGAACCCTTTACTACTAAAAACCAAAAATCTCTTTGACCATTACACATATTTTAGCAGTATATTTTTTAACGAGAAGAGAAAATAGTAGTTCAGGTCTCAGGAAAAGGTATAACATCGCCTAACTTTAGTTTTCCATATAAATGACACATACCTTTTGACTCACTTTTCCACTTTACAACTAAGGATAACTAACACAACGCTTACTGTTCGATGATTTTTATGATCAATAGAGCGATTATGATTCGTAGTAGAATATCCTTTATTGTTCCGTAAGTTAAGTTTAAGTTTTTTTTTAGTGGGTTCACTAGACATTAAAAACAAAAGGAGAAAAAGAAAGTGTAATTAGATCTTTCAAGATAGCAAACAGAAAGGATATAAGAACCGGTATAACAAAAGGGGAAACAATTTAATTCAATTGGTCTTCCAACTCCGTATTATGCATCTTTTGTTCTCTCTTTGCCATCATTTTGGTATTTTCTATCCCCTATATCTAATCGCATAAATATCTGATTCCCCACTTCTCATCCTTTTCCCTTATCTTAGGCCAATGTCTTTTTTGACGACCCCAACATTTAAAAACAAAAATTAAATTATTATGTCTAGTTCTGTTATTCAGTACCTAGCTACGTAGTTCGGGTGATGGTTTCCTCTCCCTTTTGCAATTTTTTTTTTTCTTCTTTTTTACCCCCTCCCTTGGGTTTGCTACCAAAGAGCATTAGTCCAGCAAAAATGAATAGATACATGGAATAGAATAGAAATTATATTTTTATTCTGTCGACAATGGGATCAAGGAACACCCCTAGGACAGGAACAACAGAGGGAATAGGTAGAGAAAGAACATAAGAGGCGTTGAAAGGAGCAGAAAGACCAAGCTTTAAAAGATGATAATAAAGTAACTCACGCTCGCGGGATAAACCGGAGCACTCGAAGAGCACGTGATTGGCATGACAAATTACAAATTATATTTTAAACGATCTGAAATTAAACGAATTTTACGTTCCATTGATTTTTCTTCTCTTTTTAAGACTTATCGAAGACGAACAATGTTGTCACGATTGCCTAATTGCTAAAACCGTTACGGAAGACGACGACGGAAATTATTACGAAAAATTAAATTAAAATATTCGTTATTTTACGTGGAAGGCAATGGTAAATCACCGCATATCATATGCACGCTAGTTAGTACACAGCAGACACACAGGGATTGCATTTTTATAACGAGGTAAATCGAGCAGTTACAATCAGTTCTGAACGTAATCTTGCGTGTGTGTATTACCTAGTACACTATGCAGTGGCGGATCCACGGGGGGGGGGCTAAGGGACATTTCCCACCCCCAAAGAACCAAAGCCTCTATGAAAAAATGTGTTATAACAGAGAAACTTAGTTTATGCCATAAAAGATTTGTATAAATATTACTTTAGCTGTGGATTTAATTACAACTAATATTTAATACTGTTTTCTAGTAAAACTAATAATGTTACGTTTTTATTTTATTTTAAACCCAACTGTTATCGATCTTTTTTGTCTTTCTTATTTATTTTTAATTTTTATTTTGTAATTTTAATTAAAAATAGTTCAATGAGGAATAAATATATTTAAACTTGCTCACGAATAAAGAATTCGGATCGGATTACTAATAAAAATTAAAAAAAAAGTAAAGTCTAATAAAAATACTATCTTTATTACTATTTCTAAACTACCATTTTTTAGGTATAATTTTATAATTTTTTTTTATTTTTCACCCCTAAAAATAAAACAAAAGTTAAATTTAAAATTGTAATAATTACGTATTTTTAAAACATTTTTAAATTTCTATAAAAATCGCTATTTGATTTTCTTTATGAAACAAGGGGTATTTCTCAATCTACTGCCTACCATAGAAGATTTTACGTAATTATATAATCCCCGCTCCAAATGTCCTCCTGCATCCGCCCTTGACGATATGCCTAAGTCTGTACAACTGAAATGTAGGAATGGGTAGTCGCCGACGTTCAGGAATTAAGTATGGCATTATGAATGAACACGAACTAATTTTAAACGAATTTTAAATCATCTACTGACACGTTTTGTGGATCACGTGTAATACGATCTGTAGATAACAATGCTACGCTCAACCATTGATTATTCTCTTTCTGCGTGTCATATATTTGTGTATTTGTTGAACATGCAATAAACATGTCTCCTCATTATTTTCATTCATACGTGCTAGACGTATAGTACATCTTTTAAATGACGTCCCATATTTGATTTACGCTGCATAATAAGGAAGTCGAAATATAAAAATAATCTAAAATATCACGTATAATGTTTAAACATTTACTTAATTTGTGATAACAGCCATTATGAATGTTATAAATGTAAAAGTCGTTTACTCTACTTTTCGTATGTGACTAATAGTTTAATTAATTATTAAATATTAATCAGAAAATGAAACACATTCTGATTCGTTTTTGTTTTGGTCATCGTTACTTAATAACCTTCCTAGTTTGTCAAATATTATTCGTAAGCATGATAATTACTGATTGCTATGAAAATCGCAAAATAAGAACTTTAACCTACTTTCCAATTGACCAAAAATACATTTTCTTTGCAATACAACGATAACTAAAACTAACACTGTTCGCTTTCCGTTTATCATAACCTGATCAATCGTGAACCCTAATTAACTGTGAAAATTACAACTAACAAAATCCGTTCAGTAGTTTTCAAAATCAACGCAAACAGATAAGTAGACAAACACATTTTGGACTTTCATGTATCTATCTATATATATATATATATATATTAATTACAACGTAATTCTTAGGCTACCCCCCATTTGAAAAAATGTCCCAGAAAAATGTCCCAAAAAAATGTCCCAATTTTATGTAACGTTTGTCATATTTTATAGGATTTTCGTTATTGTTATTTAAAAAATGTCACAATTTTATGTAACGAAATATGTAACGAAAAATGTAATTAAACAATATCTTAATTTTATATAATGAAAGTTAAATGTTAGGATAGGATTTTTGTGATTATGTTTTATTTTCCTTTTTGTGTTGATGCCAGTAAGAATTACGTTGTAAATTTTGATCATTTTATACAAAGTATAGAAGAGAAAGAGACATAAATAAAAGCAAGAGGGGTCAAGGGGCACAGCTCCTTACGAGGCCAAAATGGCCGAGTTTATATATATATATATATATATATATATATATATGTGTGTGTATATATTTGATGTCCCCCGCGGCTTCACCTGCACATATAAACATTTGTTTAAATCTTCCATTTTTTCTCTTCTTTCACATTCAATTGCATTAATTTCCTCAACAAAGAATAGCTGGTTGGTATCACCTATTCGTGCGTTTTTATTGTATGAATAATACCATCGTGACAATTCCATGTGCAATACAGCTATATGCAAGATTTCACTTGGAACTGATTGCAAATGCTTTTTATCGCGATACAAATGTAATCCCAAATGTGTCTGTCCATACACCAGCCCGCGTTCATGTCATGGTATATGTGGCGGTTTACCATTACCTTCCTTGTGGCTTTTAGCGATTATTTTACTTTCATAAATTTTATTAATTTCATTAGTCACCGTTCATTTTCAAAATACATGACCTCAATGTAGTAAACCAATCATTCTAGCTACTGAACCTCGGCTCCAATCGTTGAAATGTTTTCATTTTTGTACGAAAAAACACCAAGCAACGCTGTCAAAATAAATTGTTTAAAATTATATAATACGTTATCTATTTCGAGCGGTGACACCAATATCAGGAATATATTCCTCCGTAGGAATTGTGTATTTTTTTCTATTTGGCGCGGAATTATTGATAGACAATATTTTAAGACATTAAAAAAGGAACAAAAAACAATAAAAACCAAATTGTGTATTAATTTGTCTGAAATTAAAAATGAGTAAAGGACACTTTATAATGAAAAATCCTCTCACCCAACCGAAACAAATTTCCATTGCCTATTTCTTATTCTCATTAATGTGTTTAGTTAACTGTTGTCGCTGAATTCTGAAATAGTTTAAAGGAGGTGTATATCCCCCGCGACAAGTTTCGTCCAAAGATGAAATAACTTTTTTAGTATTTCCTGGACACCGTAATAAACTGCAGCTAGTACATAAAAGAAATAATTAATATACTGTAATACATACAAAGCCCTCGGTAATTTTTATTTAAATCAAAAGTTTTACACAAACATAATCGAACTGCAATAAATATCGCAAAACGGACTGTCGGCGTATTTCATAATTAATCATCACTGTCAAATTTAAGAAAAAATCCATACAGCATAAAATTTCACGGATAATTATTGTTACGAAAGATGAGATTTCAGGTGTTTAAATTATTAAACATCCCATATATGTACTTCGAAAATTCGCTCCAAAAACAAATTTTACAACTGATAAAAACAAATGATGATATCGATTTACCTATTAGAAGACGCATTATGGTCAGTTCCATTTGCTAAACCATAGGGGATTTTACACACTAGTTTTCTTTTCATCATGACCGTTTCAGAAAACGCACCAAAATTAGTGAAAGTCCAAATTGGTCGGAAATATTGTATTTAACGACTTTACGCTGCATTAAAACATTTCATGGAAACAAAAAGACTAATACCGACTGAGCATATAAGTCCCTACACGTTTATCTCTAATTCGTAATTATTTTATTTAAATTCTCCGATATTAAACTAAACGAATTAGGATCATCATAGATAGTTCTTTACTAAACACCTTCAACTTTTAGGGAATGCGCGCCATTTTTTCAAATTGATGTTTTTTATTCAATGGTAGAACGAAAGTAAACATTTACATTTGTAACATATTAAGTGTCGGTCTTTTTCTTTCAAACCAACGGTTTTGACTATTGTGACTCGACTGTCATTAAGTTTTAAAGGTTTAATTCTTGCAAACTTAACTGTTCGTACTCCGAAAAAACGGTGGTTCATTCATCGATGCAAGGTAATTTCATTACGCACACATATTGATAACGTCATCAAAATTATTGATAGCGTTTCTGTTTCTCGAGAAGTTCACATTAAGATACACTAAATACATAATCGCTTGTACTTTGTGAAAATAAATATTTTTTCTTTTGAAAAATCTCCGTACGCAAATAAATATTGGAAAAAAGTCGAGAAACAGTCTGCAGCGTATTGTCGATTTATTCATTTTTATTCTATCGATATACGTGATACGGCCGGGTTATGAGAGTTACAATCGATAAATTCACTCACACAGCGCACGCACAGAATAATAAACGTGCTCATATCGCACTCTTACCAGAACACACTTAACTAACAAAATTAAGGAAATGCGTTAATCTCATTCGTAAGCGGATGGGTAGTATCGAAAAAAGGTAAGGAGAACTTAACCAATATAAATAAACCCGGGTAGACCAGAAAGCTAAAAACCAAATTTAAACCTAACGCTGTCTATCATTGCACCTTTTACCTTTTTTTTTTTGGTCCAGACGTGTTGTCCTATTGACCACAATTAATAGTATTGCACCTAATTTAAAACTCATTACGAACAGGAACACAGCTTTATAACAGTTCAGTTATAATTTCCGATTAGTGTAACGATTCGTTAAAAAATATGGTTCTTTTAAATTTCCCGCTGATCAATTAAATCAGATTCGTTAAGTTTGAATTTCGGATCATTAGGACCTACGTTAGCGTCTCTCTTAAAATTATTTGCTACATAACGAATTTATTACTTCAATTATTTATGGTGAATAATCCCCTGCACAACATTTATACGCAACTTCGGGGAAACTACTGCCTCAATACAAACCATTATTCGTGACAAAGACAATGGTAGTATGTTGAATGGTTGAAGTCACCGTGACCCATTTTTTTTTTAAGCCGATCAAGTTTTTCCCGCAATGTGTTCGAAAATAAGCGAATTGTATAAGCTAAGTTTATCATCAGCGTGCGGACAGCTTTTTACGTTCTGCGATAATCGTGTTGAAATCACCAACAATTAAAGAAATTAACATCCGATGGAAATTCTTTTGAGATAGAAAAAGACCGAGATTGTTAAATACTCACGATAATTGTAAAAATTCCATTTTAGTGATTATAATTTTTAGTATTTTGATTACTCTCCCCCCCCCCCCCCCCCCCGCTTAATAAATACGGTATCGTATAAATGGTTCGCATCGCGTAATTTTTCTTTGCATTTCTTAGCCTCAGCGATTACGATAAAATCACTTCTCTCAACAACTAATACTGATTAGTAATTGTGCAGAACTGCATTTTTACGTTTTACATCGGCCATAATTGATGTTGGTTTGAATGTTTTTTTTGTATTCCATTAAAATATAAACATGATTATAAGAAAAATGATTCAACGTTTCGAGTATTTAACATTTATCGTTTCAAGCTTTTCCTTAGTTTTGGATAACTCGATCGGTAGTAGTAGTAGCGATAAATAACATCGAAAGTTTTTAAGTTTTTTTTGTTCTTTTTTATACGGTCTGTCAACGAGAACATTAGCCGAAAAAAGGTAAAAAGGAAACGTTAAAGATATGTATTTTTAAAAGGGATAAAAATAATTCGAGAGCAGGACAGGAGGAAATGAGAAAATATACGGGCAGGAGGGATACCAAGTTTTAGTAGAGAAGAGTAGAAGGACGACTATTCAGCAAAGAAGGTGGAATATTCTAATAAAATAATTAGAATGCGGTAAACCGGACAAAATAGTATAGTTGCAGATGAATACCAAAAAAATGATTCAGGAAAGAGACTATGATTAAAACGAAGGCGGATAAATCGCTGAAGTTGTGGAATATTTGAGAAAGGAAAAATTGAGAAACCCATGGGCATAGAGGAAGGGACGGTAGAATCGAGTAAATACAGCCGAAATTAGAGAATGAAGAGTGGGAGTTAAAGGAGAGTCATTTATGGAAAGAAGAGCAATATTACGAACTGAAAATGTGCCGAAAAATCTACCACTAGGAACGGGAAAACAGACTAATCCACGCTTAATGCCCAAGTGTTCCGTAATCCACATCTCAATCGGGTGAAAAAGGAAAATGTTATGCGTAGGAGAGCGTAAGAGGAGTGAAGTACTACATTAGCGGAATAGGGGGAAGGAAGAATAGCTTGCAGAACATATTCAGAAACTGAGATTACGAGAACTGTACGAGAAAGTAGCGATTTAGGAAACAGAGAAAGTAAGGCGTAGACTACAAGTAGACCCCGAAAAAAGAAAATTAAGCAGGAGGAGCCTGATTTAAAGTACCCAGAATCTAATTGAAGGCGACACAGAAAAGGCGGAACCAACTTCATTTGGCCCTTTGGAGCGTCAGTAAATATAGAGATGTTTCCAAGTTTAATTTAAAGCTCATACCATATTAAAGGAAAACGTACCGATTAATTTAAATGAAAAATATTCGGCCCGCGCTAAACATTTATATGAAAATGACGTATTTATTACTATTGAAGAGAAGCAAGTTTGTTCTATGTTTAAACTCTTGCTGAGCTTAATCGGTGAGCATCATTTACGGTTCCCGATTTTGGCTCAAGAAACGAGTAAAATCCATTTTGAGGTTCAACGTTTTATCTCTTTTTCCGTAGCCGTAATTCTGTCGCAGTAGTAAATTAAATCACTATGAATCTTTCTTGCCGCGACATGATTTTACATTCTGATATCTAGGTATTCTATTTAATTTAACCTATAAAAACCGGAGTTTCACAAGGCTCCGTCCTTAACCCGGCTCTATTTAATATTGCTACCAATAATGATCTTCCTTCCGTTGTTCAACCGCCGGTGCAATGTTCATTGCTTGCCGACCATCTCGCCATTTTCGTTAATTGCAACAGCATAAAAATTGGAAAGAAAGTTCTGAATGGTGCTTTCAAAACGGCCTTCAAATTTCCATAACAAAGACCACGACGACTATTCATTTTTGTCGGGTTCGGGAATGCAAACACGAAATATCCATTAACCTATCAACTGGTCGCAGCTTCGACCTACTCTCTGATCAAACTCTATTCCGGAAGTCCCATATAAAACAATTAAATCGATCCTGCTTCCGGAAAATGAACCTATTAAGAAAATTCGCGCATACCTCTCACGGATCAGACCGTATCTCATTACTCCGTATTTATCGCGAAATAATAAGATCTAAATACGACTATGCTTCGGAGGTATATTCATACTCACTTCGTGAATTCGTTTCCTTCCTCTCGGCTGAGTTTTACGTAATTTCCTGCTACTTCAGTTCTTCTTAAAACAGACAATTCAACAGTAATCTGCTCTGACCCTCTTGCGGCTCTAAATTCTATATCCGACGATTTCAGTGATAAACAACACCTCGTTGCTAAGGAAATAGTCAAACAACAGGTATCTACATCGCCTCGCGCAATAACATTCCTCTGCATTCCAAGTCACTCGGGAATTCCTGGAAATGAGTTGGCTAACAGAGCAACCAAAGAAGCCGCAACGGTTCTCCCTATTCCAGAAATTCTGGTATCAGCTTCAGACTTCGTCCGTTACCTAAAATTGGCTTTGAGCACACTATGGAACCAACGTTAGTTGTCCATTCCGTATACAAATTAAAATTTTTCTTCAAAATAAGCAGAATGTCCGACCACGGAGGACTCACCTGAGCCGAAAAAGGGATGATATAACCGTTACCAAACTCCGGCTGGGACATACGCAACTCACGCATACCTACTGCGAAAGACACACTCTGGCTCCAATCTGCAGCATATGTAACACCGATTTTTCTGTTCTCCATATCCTCACAGAATGCTCTCAGTTCAATTCCCTCAAATTAACACATACCTCCTCCTTGCCTAATATCTTCCCTGATGACGACCCTACTATCCTTTCCAACCTAATCAGTTTCCCGCATCACGCAAAGCTATACTACGTAATATAAATTCCGTAATTCGTTTATTTAACACGTACGTCTATATTTATCCGTGCCTCTAGCCGATAGTTGCTGTTCATGGCACGTACATTTAAATAAATAAATCGTTCATGCCTTTGAATGGCGAGATCAAATTACAAATATCTTTTTTTTTTTTTTTTTTTTTTAATTGTATGGACACGCAAGCGGCATTGACCAACAACAGAAAAAGCTAAGCTATAAATCTAAATAGTTAGATGGTCAGAAATGGACGAAGGACAGCAATGCAGGCACCACAAAAGATGAAGAAAAGGAGAGGATAAAGGAAGCGCTATGGAGGGAGTAGGAAGACCTAATGTCAAGAGCTGGCCATATAAAAGGGAGCGTTCATTAAGAAGAACAAGACACTTGAAGAAAATATGATCAGCATCACATATACGAGTAGGATCACAATCGTGAAGAGAACAATAAGGAGACGGCGACAGACCAATGAGAAAGCGAGAAGAGGGGAAGAGAGAATGATTGATCCGGAAACGAATTAGGGAAACAAAATAGAGGAGCGCCGACCGAAAGGAATCGAATGGAACCAAGACAGGGAACGAGGAATTGGCTGAATAAAACGGTAATGCGAATGACGATTAGAAAATAGGGAAGGAAAAATATCCCGCCAAAGTCTGGCGTGATTGGAGGGGTGGATAAGGAAAGGATGTCTGAAGAAGGCAAATAGTTGCGGAATGAATCAAGGCGAGCAGCAGAGCGAACTAAAGAAAATTTCTTATACACCTATGTATGTATCGTAAATCCGTGAAAAAATAGAAACTTCCTGAAAAAGAATCAGAAGATATATATTGTGCAGACGTTTACTCGCTTACACACACACACACACATGCGCGCGAAATTTAAACAAAAACGATATAACTAAAAAATAACTTAAACATAAGCCACCATCGTGACGTTTTTCGGGTAGGATCCGGTTCAATACCTACCGCTGCACATTGGTACTTTTAAAAATTTCACTTGTGCTGAATTAATGTCTATAGTTGACGCGTCCAAAAGAAGAAAAAAACAACTTAAAAATAGGGGAAAAAACACATTATTATGCTCCAACGAGAAAAGGAAATAAATTCGAGAATTAGAACGTCACAAAAAAATAATAATAAAAAAAACGTTTAAAGAGTAGTAAGAGAACTGAGAAAAAATGAAAGAAAGATAGACACCCAATCACGACAGTTAAATATTGTTTCATAAATGTACGCGGTTTTGTACATCAGACCGAATAGATTCTATGAAAGTTGCAAGTTATCAAATTGTCTCGGGATTATAGAGGACTATAAATTCTTGCGCGCTAATTTATTAAATATTCTGCGATTGTATTACTGAATGAAATTTAAAATAAGCCGGGACAGTTCTCAACTTTTTTCTAAGTAATCTTTTGTTTCTCCTGTTTTAGTTGTTATATTAATAAAACTTCATCAAGTTACTGGAAAAAGCAATCTTAGAATATAATAATTTTTGAAGCTATCTCAAATTGTAGTTTACCAAATGCAGTGGGCTAGTCAAATTCTCGATATATTTTACAACTTTTTAAAAAAAAAACAACTAATAAAGTCTCTGTACAAAGAAGGTTTGTTCTGCATCAAATTTCCGGCATGTTACATTTATGTTACCGACACACACACACACACACACACGCACGCACGCACGCACACACACACACACACACACACCGTATAAAGTTCGAAATGTTGTAAAATTATCATAAAATATAAACATCCATATGTATGTGTATTATATACAGCTATAACTAATGATAAATATTTTAGCGATTTTCGTTTTATATCCGTATCTAACGATACATATGCGAGAATTGGGAATTAACGTGGAAGAAACAGCCATAATGTCTGCTTTGACACCGTGCGTAGCAATACTGATGCCGCCGATTTCCGGGATGATAGCCGATCGCATTGGAAATTTTAAGGTAGTAAATTAGTCAATTCACGCGATACTGTCGTTAATTTCACCAAGTAGTTGTATTAATAGCATAGTGTAATCCTAAACGAGACGTGAAACTTTTGAGGAATACTCTCAGATTGCGCAATGCTTAAACGGTCATTTTAATCGTAGTTTTCGAACAGATAAAATGTATACATTTCGACATTTCGGAAGCAGTGCGCGCCAACCGTAAAAAACATACTCCGACGACGGTTGCTGTGATCCTAACGAAACATCGAAAATAATATATAGGTCATGTTCGAAAACCAGTTGAGACAGTCTGAGACAGTTTTAAACATTTAATAACGGCTATTTTAATGCCTACGTACTTTTTTGAACAATTAAATTCTAGCGTTTGTTTAATACCGCTCCGGTGAAAATAAAAATAACATGCGAGAATTGAGCTTTTTTTTTTCACCAAAAAATTAATTAAATAATTAAATAAATAAATAAATAACTTTTCTAACCAACGTTAAAACTTTTTTGAAACATGTTATAAAACGAATGTACGTTTTTAGGAATCTTACAAATTAGACATTGGCAGATTGTGTCAAATTTGGAATATCGGCAATTTACCTGATGAAATTTTAAAACAATTAAACATCAACATAAACAATAATTAAGGGGAAAAAGTTTCCTTTTCAAATTAATCAAAGTTTGTTATAAAACGGAAATATATTTAAAAAGTTTGCAAAGTACGATTAATAGGATCCCGATGATGCATGCTTATTTTAAAAAGAGCGTTTTAGAAGACCGCGCAGATTTTTTATACTTTTTTTCCCCAATTTTTCTTATAAAACAAACACGAATTGAAGTGGAACACATGTCTTTGCAAAACCGAATAGATAAAGTTATCATTTTAAAATCGAATTAATAATTAAAATTGAAATGGCAATGACCATTTAAACTCGTAAATACGAATTTAACGGGGGAAAAAAGATTTTGAAATATTTAAGCAACATAAGTCGAAAGTATAGAACCTTTTTATTTTCTTTTATCTATCTTTTTCACTTAAATGCCGGAACCATTGCAGAAGTCATATGAGAATCGAA
This sequence comes from Icerya purchasi, assembly GCA_039619475.1. Taxonomy (NCBI): domain Eukaryota; kingdom Metazoa; phylum Arthropoda; class Insecta; order Hemiptera; family Monophlebidae; genus Icerya; species Icerya purchasi. The sequence goes on from CM077115.1 coordinate 488,777,477, forward strand.
ATGTTTATTGGAGGTCATTATTAATTTTGAAAGTAAGAATAACATTTGCAGACGAGTGTTGGAAAAATAATGTCCTGAAGGAACGGAAAAACTGAAAATGAATATAAGACGGAGAATAAAAATTCGATAGAACCGGAACAAGCTGAGATTTAAGGATGATTTTTTTTGAAAAAAGGAACGAAAAGAAGCAAAAAGTCGAGTCAAAATCTCATTACCCTCAGTGCCCATATGGCCGGAAACCTACAGAAAATCAATGCAAATGTGGTAACGAGATGAAAGGAAGTAGATACAGCAGCGTATGCGAAGAATGATAAAATTGGAAGAGTAGTGATCTAGAAGGGAGAAGAAATCTTCTTAAGGACACCGGTAGAGTGAGAATTAATTAAATAATTTTGAAAAAGAGGCGATCAAAAGAAATTAAAATAATGAAACGAGGACTAATCGTTAATTCATTTACAACAGAAAGAAGGAAGACAAAATGACTCCGAAAACTTAAAATCTAAAAAGCTTAAAGAAGCTCTAACGCTATCAAGTCCCCTGGAACCGTCAGTGAAAGATATATCCTTAACGTTGTTCATCCTCAATGACATTTGAAAAACAGAAACCGCATAAACCATCTTTTATATATATATATATGTATATACACATATAAATAAAATTTGTTCTTCGGACCTCCCCAAGAGGAAAGCACCTTGGACGTGCTCAAAACAGTTCGTCTATAATGCTCATTGACTACGTCATTCTTTTTTTTTTTTAAACCAGCAATAGCCGGTATTTACTTTCTTGCAAAAATCGCTAAACTGAAAACTATTTATAAATACGTATCATCATTATAACGATGACTTATACTTCAAATAATAACGTTACAAAAGAGATTATAAAAGAACGTTCCCGTAGAACAACACAGTGATTTCGTTTCTGTTCTTCTTACATTAGCCACCGCAAAAGAATGACGTAGTCTAATATATATATATATACGTACGGACAAGGGCGTCGCCAGCCGATGAGCCAGAGAGGGGCAAGATGAGTTGCCAGCCGTCAGGAGGGGGCAAGATGATAGAAAGAGGATATGAATTATAGGAAAAATAAAATTTATAAGTTGTAAAGGCTTAATATTTTATTAAACAAGAATAAAATCTTAATTAAAACATAAGTTTTCCAAATTGTCCATGATTACGCGCCTATGAATACTCATCAATGTCAGTTGATTAAAAAGTAGGGGGGGGGGGCAGCTGCCCCTCCTTGCCCCCCGCTGGCGACGCCCATGCGTACGGATATACACCGCATTCAGCTTATTTCTAACTCGACTCATATTTTTACTTAGATGTAGTGATCAAACTCTGCCTTGATATTACCCTTTCAACTGAAACATTTACGTCAATGCACACACTTAGATAAATAGTAATAAAAAAAAAAAACGCCTTATTTCTTTTTACTGATAAGGTTTTTCTTATCGAAAATAGTAACATACAATAAGAGTTAAATTCTGCTAAGAATAAATGTAAAATAAAAACAAAACTATAAATTGATCAAAATTTTTCTTAATTTAAAAATAATAAAATTACAAAGATCATTTCGTGTAAAAAAAGAGAATACTGAAATTACTTCATTCGCAGAAATATTTAATCATGGATGTGTATTTGGAAGATAATAATTTTTTTTATGTTTAAATTAATTTCACTGTATTTTCAGTAAAATGTCTATTATTTTGCAAAAACGTAAAAATGTTCAAATTTTACTACTTCATTTCAGGATACTGACACGCCTATATGTAAATCAACTCATACATTGAAACATTTTTATTGTACCGTGTTAATTTAACAGAAAATGAAAAATAAAGTAAAGAATTTTAAAAAAATAATTAAATATTTTATTTTTCAAAAAGTTATCAGTATTGGACGCGCTCGCGGTCTATATAAAAAATATGATTGACATTGTTGCGCAATTGAATAATTTACATGTCTGCTAAATACATAATCAATAGTAGTAGTATTATTTCTACTGCATTGTTATTTAGTTCTAAACCAAATGATTCTTTCATAAATTCTACAAATTTATCACGGGCACATGATTTAAGGTCAATATTGAGGTCACTACAAAGCACCGTAGGTATAGAACATAACTTTTTGAAAATTCCAAAAAGTTTTGTACTATATGACATTAAATTTGTAACGAAAAATTGACGTGAATTTTTCAAAAATGTACCACCACTAGGTGTGTTATATGTGAATAGAAACTATTAATTTTTTTTTATCATTAATTATAGTCTGTATAGCGCAAATGTGCTGTTGCGATAGCCAAGAAGTCGTGTCTAAGATTGCAAGACTTGACATAAAGCCAAGACTTTATTTCCTAAGTTAGGGATATCAAATTCACTGAGAGCTGATAAAAGCGCAAAAATAGGGTCATAAGAAAGAGAAAATGCAGACGAGTTTCTTAGTAAAAACATGATAACAATGGACGGTAGAATAATGAAAATATACACTAATTATCGGAAAATTTAGTAAATGTAGAAAATGTTTAAAACGTCTATTAATTCGGAATTAAGCAATATAGGTTCATAGCGACCAATCATAATAAAATATAAAATTATAATAATGAAAGTTTTCATCATTATAATTTCATATTTTATTATAATTGGAAATCGTGAATATTTTTCTTGATCTGAAACTAATCAGGGTTTGAAAATTTTTTAAAATTTATTAACAATATTCTTTGATTAATGTGTATTTCCTTTATTTTCACTACACAGGATAGCATATTAAGTGTTACAATATTAATGAGCGGTAGCATAATTTTTTTTATTTATTTAAGTGTTATTTATTATTCTTCGTGTAAACATATTTTGGTACAGTATAATATGTACGTACTATTGAAAGATTAAAACTATTACTTTGATATTTAAATATTACAGTTATTCCGTATTGATGTAATCATCCGCACCAGATTTTACCTTGATTCCTCTTATAAATCTGATTACTGCTTCGCAAAAATTTTAAATTAGTATTATTTTTTTAAAAATAATACAGGCAACTTAAGTTTGTTCTTCTATAGATATTATAAAAAAAAAAAACTATCATTGGAAATCTAGGGGATGTCTCCATGGCGAGGTCAGAAGAATCAAGATTACATGCGTAGATACATACATCTCTCTCTCTCTAGTCGTACTGCTCGATACCGAACATCGTGACTGCCTATTTGTACATTGTAGCTGTACATATGTAGGCAGTTTACATGAAAATTGCTATATACTACGCGAGTGAACACGCAAAACCACACTTGGAATCGATCGTAAATGTTCGATTTATCGCCGGACAAAACAGCCCTAAAGTACATCTGTCGGTATATTAATCAACGCGCGTATGGCGGTATATGTGCTGGAGAGCACTACCTTCCACGTGACTACTAGCGATTATTCAATTTAATTTCTGTAATAATTTCCGCCGTCGCCTGGAATCGAACTCAAGACTTCCGTAACGAAATCCAAGTGTTCTAGTACTAGGCTATCAGGATACGCGTACACACAAACACACACGCACGCCCTCACATATATATCTTAATTGCCGAATAAATAAATACTGTTACACATAATAACAGTAAATAAAAATTAAAAAAAAATATTATAAATATATGATTACACAAAACATACATGTATTAATATAAAAAGAATAAAGATTATTCGTAATTGTAATATTTACATACATATATATATATATATATATATATATATATATATATATATATATATATATATTAATTACAACGTAATTCTTAGGCTACCCCCCATTCGAAAAAATGTCCCAGAAAAATGTCCCAATCTTTCCATACATGCTCAATCGGATTCAGGCCTAGGGACTACGCTGAAGGATGAAGTACGTGTGAACAACTGGACAATTGTATAGAAACCATTGTTGCACAAGCCGCAATGTGTGCTTAGGGTCGTTGTCTTGATAAAATTGAAACGTTCGTAAAATGCCCATTTTGGTGGCGTTTTTCTTTAAATGTTTTTGTAAAATGTCCAAGAACACATATTGATTCATTTTCTCGTCAATGAATACCACTTCACCGACTCCAGCAGCCGATATGCATCCCTAAATTACACTACCACTTCTGTGATTTACAGTTGGTTTCAGGGTGTATGGTTTTAATTCTCTGTTCTTTTGTCTCCACGCTGTGGATCGTCCATTTGGACCCGAATATATTAAATTTACTTTCGTCGCGAAAGATCACGTTCCTCCAGAAATCTTCATCCTTCCGAAAATACTCCCAAGTGATTTGTAACCGTTATTTACGGTTCTTTTCGAAGATGTGTGGTTTTCTGCGAGCTGCACGTCCGTGAAATTCATTCTTCCTCAATATTCTACGCACGGTTTTCGCATTCGCTTGCTTCTTGCATTCACTTATTTCAGTCGTCAGTTTGGGAGCGCCTAGGTGTGAATTTTTCTTCACTTTCCTCAGAATTCGACGTTCTTTATGCGCATTGAAAATCTATGGATAGCCGGGACTGTTACAGAGATCAATTCGGTTTTCCCTTTTGAATCGTTCGATGATGTATTTTACCGTCCTCTCCTTGATTCGAAGCATCTCACATACTTTCTTGTATGATTTTCCATTCTCCCGGCGCCAAACCACGAGTTGTATCTTCTCCGAGGACGTTCGTTTACCGAGCATCCTTCCAATTTCAATCACACTTTCCTCCAAAAGTAATGACGACCGTAATCTAATCAAAGGCAACCTTTGCAATAGTAAATGTAAGAAAAATTTTAAAAAAACGAAAACACAATGATATCGCTGCTTGAAGTAAAAGTTTTGAGGAAAAGGCTAGCCATTTTTTACTTTTGAAATCCGTTTCATCAGTGAAGTATCCTGTTATGTAATCAGGTGTAAATATTTGCTTTCTGCGTGATCACAGCGAAACAAATATAACTGTCTACTTTATCATTAACTGTTTGATTAGTAGTCTATTAATGACGGTTTTTAACTGATAAGAAATATGCCTTGATTAATTTCAGTTTCCGCTATCTTAAAATGTTAGAAGTTATATTACTTAATAAACAGTTAATTTCAAATTATTACCGATTGAATAGATCGCTGAAGAAATTTAAACGTAAATACAGCGATCTCGCACATTTATAATGATTACGCGATTACACGACTACAGAGATTTTCTAAGAAATACCTTTATGCTGATTATGTGGCGTTCTTTTTAAGATCACCAGTAACTTTTGTTTTAATATTTTCTTTTTTTTTTTTTTTTTGGAAGTTCGAAAATTATCTCGTTTGGGGAACATTTAATTTCTAATGTAGACGTCAATTGTTTGATAAAGTCGTATGTTATTGCGTTCGTTTTGGTTTTTCTTTATTCTATTAACTGATAAACCGATCGATAATCTATTTTTACGTTGATCTGCGGCGTCAAGATGCAACGGAATCAGAAACCGCCTCCGAACACGACAGCTACCAAGTCGTCCCCTGCCGCCGCGCCAACGGTAGCAGCTTCAACCACTGCCAGAACTGCGTCTGCTGTGCCCAGCAACAAGTACAATAAGCCAACCGGTACCGGTGAGTCCGTTCCATTACCAACTACTACCGCTAAACCACAACCCAACGTCACTAACACACCGCACACACACACACATCTCACCACACACACACTACGCCCTCCGCCCCTCGACTCACACTCCCGCAGTCGTCCGCTACACACACTAACGCAAACCTTACCGTTAACACTAATGCCACTACTTTGCCTCAGCAAGCGACATTACCGAATATTCCTTAACCTCGGCAATGATTCGATTTCAGATGGCTCCGCGCCGGCCATCAGTAATATGTCCGATAATTCGAAAATGATTTCTTTCGCTAATGCGGTCAAATCGTCGAAAGCTAAAATTTCGCCGCTAACTTCTTTCTCGCCAGCCAATGACGAAAATGCAATATTGTTCCCGTTCATACCTCCATGTGCAATTCGACAAAACTTTGTAGCGATAAAAAACAAAACCGGCAGCGCATTAAACATAACCGCCGGATCTCGTATTAGTCGCGACCGAGTGGTAGTTTTCCTAAAATCAAAGGAAATTGTCGAGACATTTTTCGCCGATGGCGGGACAATTTCGCTCAATGGTCAAACAATTCAAGCCCGAAGACTAAGAAACCCAGCAAACAAACTACTTTTTCTAACGTATCAGCGACGATACCTAATGAAGCGTTGTACAACTATGCCTCTTCCCTTCTGTTAAAATTACTCACCCCTATCGCTATTCTTCGCGTGTGCCCGCTAGATGACGAATTTGGACACATAATCTCCTTCCGTAGGCAGGTTTACATTGAGCAGGTAAACTGTAAAGAAATTCCAGAATCTTTCATTTTAAAGTACAATGTCATCGAACATCGTATTTTTATCAACTTAGCTGATCATGTCTGTCCCAACTGCAAGAATAAAGGGCTGGAAGAACTCCCAATGGAGATCCCCTACCAGAGAAACGAAGCGGTTGAGGCAACAGATGAATGTCCCATCACCGAACAAAATACCACTCAACATAAGAGACCGCACCCGCCTACACCTGAGGCAACTCAACCACAACCGAATTTCTCAGCGCAGCCCCTCGTAAAACGTAGCACCCCCCCCCATCTCAGCATAATGATGTCGATATTTCCCCATCACCCGTTCCTCTTCTCCCTACACCCCAGCCTTCCACTACCAACACCGCCCACAAAAAAGTAAAGGACATAAATGTCCTGATGGGCGAAGCCAGGTCTTTATTCCTCCCTGACCAGGCGCCCTTCGCCTTTTTCTATCAAGAACTCCAGACGTTCATTGCAAAAATCAGCAGTGCCTCGGATTATATAAATTACGCACGTAATTTTACAACTGACCGAGAAGGTCTAGTGCACTTACTTTCCACAATCAAACCATATCTCGGAGGCGCAAGCATTAAAAATCGCTGCACTCGCGTTATCAAAAGTTTACAAGAACCACCCTCGCCAGAAATAACGTCGGAGGACGACAGCAGCTCACAAGCATGCTAACACGTCACCTTCCTCTTCTTCTTACCTTAACGGATACCCCATATCCACATAGCCTTTCTTATTTCCGTTAAAATGGCGTGCAATCATGTTATTATGCAGTGGAATTGCAGGGGCTTCTATAAGCACATAGAAGAGCTCAACATATTAATAAACACCTATTTTCCTGCCATTATCTGCCTGCAGGAGACTCACTTTAAACAGACCCACAGGCCGAAGTTAAAAAACTATAACCTTTTCCGTTTAGATGACGAACAAGGTTTAATCGCTTGCGGTGGGGTGGCAACATTTGTACATGTGAGCTGCCCCGCAGTCCATCTTTACAGCAATACCACGTTACAGTCGTTAGCAATTTCGGTTAAAATGGCAAATTCTCGTATTTCCCCATTGACTATCGCCAATTGTTATCTCAAACCCACCACTAAAGTTACACAAAATGAAATTCAATCACTCATATCTGTACTAGGCACCCAAGCGATTTTACTCGGCGATTTCAATGCTCACTCTTCCCTATGGGGAGCCGCATATACGTGTCGACGGGGAACTACGATCCTTAACAGTATCTTGTCCAGTAATCTAATTCTGCTGCCACCCCCAAATCACACCCACTTCAATTCCTCCTATAATACATTCTCTACAATTGATCTTATCTTTTCTTCCGCAGCACTCTTTCCTCTTCTCACAGTAACAGTCCTAGAGGACTTATGTTCCATTGATCATTTTCCTATCCTTACTTATTTCCCTAATTCCTCCTCTAGTAATAATCTTCTACGAATCCCAGCTCACTTCCGCTTCCGGAAAGCAGATTGGACAGCGTACAAATCTAAAGTAGTAGTTCCCATAGATTTTTCGCCTTCAGTTGAGCTCAATTTAAATAGACTAATAAACTCCATGAATTCCGCAGCTTTGGCCACTATTCCCAAATCTCGCCCCGTAAGACGATCCTGTCCTGTCCCGTGGTGGACGCCGGAAATCCAAGCAGCAATTTCGTTAAGAAAGGGGGCGCTGAGGAAATACAAATCTTCGAAGGCTTTATCTGATTTGATCAGTTTTAAAAAGCACAGGGCAAGAGCTCGACTCTTGATCCGCATAAGTAAACGTGAATCCTGGAAATCCTTTGTTAATTCGATCTCTTCGTCTACTACGTGGAAGAAAATTAAATCGTTAAGCGGAATTCCTAGTTCATCCTCTTCCCCATCCCTGCTAATAAATAATAGTTTGGTGGCTGACCCGCAGTCTGTAGCAAATGCTTTCGCGGCACACTATTCCAAAGTATCTTCCTCTTCCTCATACTCTGTTGACTTCCAATCTCTTAAAGCAGAAGCTGAGAAAACACCGATATCCTTCTCTTCTGAGATCCTTTCACACTTTCTGAACTTAATTACCAATTAACCTATAAAACGAGATATAGTGCCCCTGGCGCCGATACCATCCATCCTTTCATGATCGAACATCTTCCTAAAACCCAGCTAAATCGTTCCTTCTCCACATCTATAACCAAATATGGTCGACTGGTGACATGCCATCAGCTTGGAAAACCGCAGTTGTAGTTCCGATCCTTAAGACTAATGCTGATCCCTTTCTCCCCAATAGTTTCCGTCCGATTTCCCTAATCAGTGCTTTGTCGAAGGTAATGGAGAAAATGGTTAATAGACGACTCCTATTTTATCTCGAATCGAACAATTTAATTTCCTCCATACAGGCTGGCGGCCGTACACATAAATCCACTTTATCTCATCTTATTAGCCTTCAAAGGCAAATTCTTCACGCCCGAAGTAATGGTCAATGTCTGTACACAATATTTTTTGACATTGAAAAAGCGTTCGACCGTGTATGGCGGTACGGCTTGCTACTTAAACTGAAAAATGCCGGAATAAATAGCAAAATGGGCAATTTTATCCTACATTTCTTATCTAATAAAGCAATGAAAGTGAAAGTAGGCTCTGTGATGTCCTTTCCTGTTCCTATGGAAAATGGAATCCCACAGGGATCCGCACTGAGTGCGACTTTATTCATCCTATTTATTAACGACATTTCCTGCAGTATTAGGCCGCCAGTAACAGCCCGATTATTTATTGATGATCTGAATATATCAATCTCATCCAACCTTCTATCTAATGCCCAGTCCATCCTCCAAACGACAATTGATAAGCTATATACATGGGATGTACACAACGGGCTAAAGTTCTCCGCTTCCAAAACTTCATGTGTCAACTTCCACAGGAGTCGTCTGCACAGAGATAACCAAGAAATTCGCCTTCATCTCAATAATTCTCCTCTTCCTTTCTCCAGTTCTGTAAAATTTCTAGATCTAGTTTTTGATTCCGCTCTGTCCTGGTCTCCTCATATTTCCAAGCTTAAAAATAAATGTATGAAGAACCTCTCCATTATAAAATACTTGTCCAGTCCTAAATTCAATATTGATCCCAAGCTACTTGTCACCATTTATAAAGCCCTTATCCTTTCCAGATTAACTTACGGGTGTCAGGTGTACTCCTCGGCTAGTCAGTCGTTACTCAGGTCACTTGATCCAATACATCATACATCTATTCGATTAATTCTTGGTCTTCATCGAACTTCTCCATCAGCAAGTGCTTGTTGCGGCATACCCCCACTTCCCCTGATCCGTTCTTCTACTACCGCACGCGATTTAATCAACTGGTACCTTCATCGGTACAAAATTAATTCCTTCACAAACATTACTGATATTCCGCTCCCTTCTTTCCCTAATGACCCAATCCCTGGATTATTCAAACTAACTATTGATAGTGGCGTACAATTGCCAAATCCTGACACCCCTTATTACAAACTTCCCCCGTGGGAAGACATCCCCGCAAGAATAGACACATCTCTCTTGGAGGCAATAATTCGCGGACCGGGTGTGGACATAACTCAGCGCGTTGCCGAAAAAATCAATAGTTATCCCAACTCTTTGCACATATATACTGATACTTCCAAAGCAGACCCGCAAATTTCCCCATCTCCAACCACGTGCGCATATGAAATCGGTGGTGAAATCACTTCGTTGCGATTAAATGATTATTGCTCGGTACATGAAGCAGAATTGTATGCCGTATGCAGTAGCCTCGTAACTTGTTTGGAGTCAGGATGTATAGATAGAAGCATACTTTTAATGACTGACTCTTCGGCTTCTCTAAAATCGATTCCGTCACAGAACAACATGGATATCTTAGCCCTGAAAGTCAATTATACGTTGAAGCTGCTACATCAAGCAAGAAATCAGGTAACGCTCTTGTGGGTGCCGAGTCATGTAGAAATTCAAGGCAACGAGAGAGTTGACATGGCGTCCAAATCAGCTCTGCGCGCACCAATGCCATTTGCAGCGCCACCAATCTGCAAAGTGAAGACTTATTTTCATCAACGTATGATGGCTGAGTGGATCAGCCAGTGGCAAAGGGATCGATCTTTTATGAAGAGCATAAAGTTTACGGCTGATTCATGGTTCCCTCCTATTTACCTTACGCGTCGAGAATATGCTGTGTTAAATCGGTTGCGAGTTGGGCATACGGCGATCTCACACAATTATATACTTGAGGGTACCCCCCTCCCACCCACGTGCCCTTTCTGTTCCGGCCCTTCTTACCCTTCGGTAGAACACCTAATGCTACAATGTACGGCGTTCGACCGCTCCGCTTTTGCCAGTATTCCTCTGACAACTATACTGTCAAATGGCCCAGCGTGCATACAAATGCTACTCGCTTTTCTTAGGAACAACAATTTAATAATTAAATTATAAAATAGCCTTTTTACCCTGGCCCATGTGCTGTAATAACCATTGTAGTTAAAAATGGTGCATGGGCGCCACCGGGGAAAAAAAAAAAAAAAAAATTCTAATGTAAATAAAATTACAAAAAAACTAATTATACGTCACTTGATGAATAATTTACATTACAAAATATTATCCATTCTCATCGGTTTGGACCTAATCAATGTGTATAACTCGACAAATGTACCGGTTAACAAATTACATCACAGATAATTAAAATCTAAGCAGTAGTTGTAATTTCCGATACGGAAAATGTATTTGACCGTATGGCACCGGAGACTAATTTACAAGCTTCCTCAATATTAATTCTCATAATTGCTTAAATGACAAGAATTTCTCTATGTTAATGTTAACGATATCATGGCAGTACCTATGTACTACATTAGCTCAAGTAACCTTGGGTTTTATTAATTTTTATTTTATGAGAATTCTTCGAGCTCAGTCAAATTTGTATGCCGATAATGCCACTATCTATAATATTCTTTGTGTAGAATCGACACTCAAAAAAAACCTACAGCAAATTTTTATTCGCATTAAAAAGATACATAATAAAAAACTGAATAAACAAATAAATAAGTTTCTATTAGAACGATTTTTTATTTCCATTTAAATCAGATTCAGATATTTAAAATTATTACTGTTCTAATTTTTCGTTATCGTTCATTTTTAAATTTCACTGAAAAGATTTCCTCCAAATTCTCGATTATATCAGATTTCATGACCGCCCCTTCAGGCCATTTGCTCTCCCCGTCCTGATTATTCCTGTGATTTTATTATACTCCGCATACGCTCACTTATCCACGTTCTTTCTTCCCTTCATTCTATTCAAATTGATTTGCTATGGGTTCCTAGTCATTCGGGCATCTGCGGTAATGAAGCGGCGGACTCATTGGCTCGGGTTGCTGCCTATTCTCACTTCTTCTTTAAAAAGGTCCCATCGTCCAATCTTCTCCCGTTGTGCAAAGGTTTTTATCTCAGATTATGGTATCGGGTATATACGTTTCCTCTTTCTCTAACAATTGTTCTTTCTATCTGTCTGTTCAACCTAGTCCTCCTGCCAATCCATGGTTCTCTTTATTTCCTTCACTTCGTCGTTCTGTTGTTGTCTCCGTTATTCGTCTGCGCTCTTAAGCCATACTTTATTATCTTCCTCCCGTTTTCGTTTTTCGTTGGTTGCCTCTCCATATTGTCCTCTCCACTTGAACGAAGAGCATGTTTGCGATGCAGACCATGTGTTTATTAAGTGTTGATCTCTTTCTGCTGAGTGCTCGGCTTTCTACTTCTGCTGAGACTTGGTCTTCCTACTCCACATTGCGCCTCTTATGTCCTATCTTTTGCCTCTCCACAGATTGTTCCTATTATTTGTTCCTTTCTCCTAACAATACCTGACTGTATCAAAATATATGTGATTCCTTTCTATTCTAATTGTTTCTGGGTAAAGGTCCCCGGTTGACAAGCCCGAAAAAAAAAAAAAAAAGAAAAAAGAAAAGAAACACCTTTTCATATTTTTCAAGTAAAATACAATCAAATTAGTTCATATTATCAGTGCATGCTCGATAAAATAACTTTCACTACGTTATTAAACACAAAATAACATAAAACGATGATTATAAACCAAAAAAATACCTTTTGAATTCGCCGATTTAATCAAGTCGAATAGTCGAAAATTATATTCAGATATCCTTACTCTATTATCATTACCCGTTTTCTATTTTTTCTGTTCCTTTTTTTAATTTCATTAGATTTTCGTGGTTTTATTTGCTTTTTTTATTCTTCGTATTCGTCTAATTTATTATTATATTTTTGTAAACTCAATAATTATAAAACCTAAAAATCGATCCAGTACAGTTATTTTTCACCTTATTTAGTATACTCGGCGACCTATATTCACAATAATCTTTCATTCATTCATTTATTAAACATTTACATTCTTAATTTCAATTGCCGTTTCCTTAGTTTTTTCCCCCTTCATTTTTCGGGCTTGCCTTTACCAGTAAGGACAACACAATAAAAGTAGGGAAAAAATCGCCATGCGAATTGCTTATAGAAGAGGGAAATGACAAAAACCATTGAGTGGATAGAAAAAATAATATAAAGAGATGGAACTAAATAAAGAAAAAGCTGAAGAAACGGATTACAAATGGTGGCAATATGGTGAAGTAACTAAGAATAGGAATAAATCCCCACAAATTGTTCCTATTATTTGTTCCTTTCTCCTAACAATATCTGACCGTATCAAGATATAATTGATTCCTTCCTATTCTAATTGTTTCCGGGTAAAGGTCCCCAGTTGACAAGCCCAAAAAGAAAAAGCAAAAGAAAAAAAACTCCGATAGTGAAGGAAAATTGAAAATAAAAGACATTTAGTACGGAGTGAGAATATCAAAGGGCAGTAGGGTTTTTTTTTTACTTATTTTTCAACTGGGTTCGTTAGCGAGAACATTATTGACAACAAAATTCAAAAAATTACTATTCTAGGAAATAAATGAAAAATGAAATAGGTATTTTAACGAATTTCTGATCAAAGAAAATCCGAAGTTCAAGAAATGTGAAGGAGAAGAAATAAATGTATATTCTTTTTCGTTTAAGGACAGAAGATAAAAATAATTTGAGTGCAGAAATACCAACACAGAAGGAATTTTTTTTTTTTATATATATATATATATATGTATATCTCTAGCATACTATCTAAAGTGCTGTTTTTAGCTGCCAAGACTATTACAGCACATAGATTTGCGGTCAGTATTTAAAGATAATCAATTAGCTTGGTTGCTTTAATAAACTGAAGGACAGATGCCATTGCCGTCGATGATTTAGCAAGGATGCTAGTGACAGTATCGTTGCTGTTCCATGAAACTCAGTCATTTAAAAAGGCTGGGCACATATACGGTAGGAACGCTGTTTTGTAGATGGAATAGGCAGAATGTAGGGGACGGAGCTCCTCAGTATATATAGTCGTAGGAGAGAGCTATATGTCCTATTCGCAGCCGACTCATTTCGCAAAAATCTGCACGAGACATGTTTTCCATTGACCACCACGGCTCAGTTGTAACTTTAATGAATCTTGGAAACGTCTAGCAGGAGGCCCAGTGCTCTTTCAATGCGGATGAGCATTTTGCCAAGAAAAAAGCTGAAACACATGGTGTTGCGAAGGCGTTATAAGACATGGGAGAAAACATTGCTGCTCGAGCAGATATATCGACCCCCCACCCATAACTACGCTATTGAGCAGTGCCTCTTGGACAGTCTATACAACATCTGATGTATATGAATTACTGGATGTTTGATGCAAAAGTTTGATATTACAATTAGAGCGGCAGACGAGTCTGTTACCATTAGCGCTTTTTAAGTTGTAGGCTCTAGAGAGAGAAAGTACTGACAACACAAGAATATCCCGTAGATCTCCGCGTCCACGACCGCACATCTGTTATTGAGTCTCACTGCTTGTGATACACCGCATACCTCAAAAGCACAGGCACTAAGCGATGATCCGTCAGTTGAGCGGGCTTTAGCTGCATCTGCGTACAATACTAGATAGTCTGGATATTTCTCTATTGTAGCTCGTGCTATTTGCGTGATATCAGGGTGCTGGAGTTTATTATGTTTCATTACGAAAAAATCAACACAGATGTCTAGAGAGTACCATGGCGGTATCAGCGTGTTGAGAGCTTGTTCGGGGAAATTAATTACGCTTATTCTTCGGTCCGACAAGAGCTCTAGAATCTCAGGTAGTGGGTCGTTAGTGAAATTTCGGGTGCCGCTGAGGTCGTTTGTATGGCTAGAGATAGACAGATTAGATGTAAAATTCAGATAGGTTTCTCGGTAAGTGTAAAGTTTTTTGAAATATTTTAAAGGGGGTATGCCTAGAAAAGCGCACGGACTAGTAGACGTGGAAGATCTATGTGCGCGCAAAATTGTGCCAAGGGCGGCGTGGTTCACTGCGTCAAGGGATTTTAATAAAGAACGGCTAGCTGATGAATAGGTCTGTGACCCATAGTTGATTCTGGAGAGAACCAAAGACTTGTAGATGGAAAGAAGGGTTTTAATGGGGAAATTGTATTTTACATTTGCCAAATACTTGAAGATAGATAAAAATTCATAACATTTAACTCTGAGGCTGACTAAATAAGGACGCCACGTTATTTTATTGTCGAACAAGGAAATGAAAGAATATAAGCAGCACCATAAGAAGTAGAGATATCAAGTTTTAACAGCGAAGAGTAGAAGAAGAACGACTGTTCAGCAGAGAAGGCCACACATTCAAATAAAATGTGTGATCAGCATCACAAGGAAGTTATATAGAAGGGGGTGAAAAGAACAAAGTGGAGTAGATGCAGATGAAAACCGAGAAAATGATGCAGGAAGGAAACTCAGAGATTGTAGAACATTTAAGAGAGGGGGAGTCAAGGGACCATGGGGGAGGCGGAAAAGATGGCTGAATAGAAGGAGGCAGGATTAGAAAATCAAGAAGAATAGGAGTTGAGCCATAATTTTGAATGAGCGATTGAAGAAAAAAGAGCAATATTATGGGCTGCAAATGTGCCCCTGGAAATGGAAGAGCGGGCTAAGGAATTCACTGCCTCGTTGCTCTCAATACTCAAATGACCAGGCATCCACAAAACATCGATCTCGATCGAGTGGAGGAGGAAAAGATCATGGATGATGAGAAAAGACGATAAACATTTAAACAAGATATATAAGTTACTAGAAATCTTTCATTGTCATAAATATTTTAGCATAATAGTAGACCGACAGTATCGTGCAACAACCGCTCTAAAACTAGCGATGCTATCTACATACACGATGAAAAGATATGTAAATAAAGATACATTAAAAATTAAATATTTTGCGTTAGTTAAATCGAGAATAAGATACGAAAATAAATTTGAAGAACACAAATTACTCCTTATTATGGTCTGATATATTTTTAAAAAACACAGGAAAGGGCAAAAATTGCACATCGAAAGAAAATACAAATGTAATTACACAATCACGCTACGGACGTTATTCGAAAAAAAAAAAAAAAAAAAACTGCATCGAGGATGAAGTAAATAGAAAAGTGTTCTATTCAACAATCTCGTTTTCGCTATTTCCTTGTCTCCTCTCCAAATTGTCCTCTCCGTCTCAAATCACTTTCTGTCGAACGTTATATTCTATATTCTTGTCTGCTGAAACTCAACCTATTCCTTATTGTGTATTTTATATTTTTTCCTTCTCTCCGCCATCCATTATTTCATCCGTTAGTTTCTTTATATTTTCCATATCTGACCGAATCAAAATTTAACTAACGGCTCTTTTCTTTCTTGTTGTTTCTCGGTGTTGTAGGTCCTTAGCTGGCGTCCCCAAAGGGGGGGATATAAAAAAAAAAAAAAAAAAAAATGTAAAATATACAAAACAAAATAGGATCGTCATTTTATTACCAGAAAATATTCTAATCGAATCAACGAAATGATTAAGGAGGATGAAATTTTAAATATAAATATCACATTTACAACAAAAAATGTAAGAAAATTTTCGCAGGTATTACAATAATTATTTCGTTGAAATATAAAACAGTTTTTTTGTATATTAATTTTAAATGCTCTATCGAAGTGAAAAGGAACCGATAAACATGATTAAAGTCAAAGATGCTTTTAATATTTTGCTGTGATCAATTTTTATTCTGGAATAAAAAAGATAATATAAAATGAGACTAACAATAATAAACGTGCATTTTAATTGTAATTTAAAAAATCGGGTTTCTACTTTTTAAGCCGCAAATGAAACTGAGACAATTTTTTTTAAACACTGGAATTACGTTTTTGTTGGAATTCGCTAAGAACTTATCGTATAAATCATTTCCATTTCGTGCAAATCTGTGCAGTTTGAACTGCCTAATCTGCACTGAACATCCACGGTAAAAATAATAATAAATTATACGATAAAACTAATTTTTCAGTTAATAAAAGAAAAGACAAAACTCACGTAGCAATAGAACCAATAACAGCTACAAAGGAAAGGCAATAATGAACAGCGAAGATTGTTAAAATCGCTCGCATACCGGAAGTAACGTTTCACTGCAAAAATGTGAATTTCAACAGTGCAACATTGATGAAGGTAAGAATTGACAGAAAAAAGGAAAAGGCAAATGCAACAAAACATCGCGACAGAAAATAATGCAAAAACGATAATAACAGTTGGTGTAAAAATAATCAGTAAACATTGAATGGTGAAATTAATATGTCCGTAATTGTGTGTTTCAGATTTTACTGGCGTTATTTTCGGGGCTAGGTGGCCTCGTGGCGCTATTGCTGCTGTTCGTCCCTGTCGGGAGAGTTGCCATACCATTTCCAGATCAAATTGCTTTCGCGATGTACTGCTCGAATGAAAGTAGTAAGTTTTTACTCGTTTTAATTTTCATTCCATCGCAAACGGTAGTGACGAAATATTAATTTGAATAACGAGGTTCACAAAATTCCAAAAATCCAGGCCATATGTACAATAAAAACATTCGCGATGAAAATAGTCTGGAATTGTCGATAAATTTTGTATGATTAGGCTTCATTGTATTTTTTATTTCTTTCGTACATTGAACGTTAGTTTGAAAATTTTTTTTCCTGTTTTCGGATATATTTAATAACGGAAAAAAAGTTAAATATTCTTTAAAAATAAATATTACTAGTTAAAAAAGTAGCTGACATAATTCCTTACGGGTATTTTTCTTTAATAAAACTCTGATTCTGCTTCACACTTCTGTCCGTCTTCCCAAATTTTCCCCTTTTATTCTTTTCCATCACAAGCTTCCATTCTGTTTTTACGTCTCCCCAAAATTGTTAAAGCCACCAAATGTGTTACCAATTTACCTCAAATGCTTTCTCATATAACCGGTTATAGAATTTAATAAATACAATAAAATTCCTTATATGTCACGGTCAATCTTTAATCTTTACGACGAATCTGAAGGTCTTCGCGGAGTTATAGGTTCATGGATCCTCAGTTTAGTTATTCTCAATCCTTTAACCTTTCTTCCTATTATTCTATTTTTACTGCTGAATTGACTGCTGACCTACAAGCCATCACTTAAATTTCAACCTCCACAGTTAAAAGATCATGCACAATATTCTTAGTACATCAAAGAATAGTTATTAGCAGTATTCCTACTGTCCCACTTTACATAAAATTATGATCAATTTGAGAATTCCACTAAAAAATCTTATTATAAGAATAGCTACAATCAATGTTCTTTTATCTTCTATCGAGAACTTCTTCAAAGATAATTGTTCAGTTCCATATTGTTTAAAACTGATGTATACTTTCGTTAGTTAGGATTAAACTTTAAGTGCGATTCTATATTTTTCAATGGCCCAATTATCTACAATAAAAATCTCGATTTAAACATCAGGATTACGAAATAACTTACTGACATGTCCGTTGGTGCATGCAGCGAAGTTAGAAAAACCGGCTGGTATTCTTTTTTTATTTATCAAACTGTAAAAACCGGAATAAATACATTTTCGCGGAATGTTCATATTCAACGCATTTATACTATTTTTGTGAAATGTCTAAATATTTTTATGACGTGTTTTTTTTTTTCTATTTTTGGGCGCGTCAACTATAGACATTAACCCAGCGTAAATGTGGAGTGGGATTCAAACCAGGTACTACCGAACGAAATAACACTGCGCCTAACCAACTTCGCCACGGTAGCTGGCTTAATAAAGTGTTCATTCTCAATGATCGCGGTGAATTATTATTGTTCTATTAATTTCTCGCTCGTTTTAAAATTGAACATTGTTCTGTATTCTATAGAAGTCCATCTGGATCCATGTTATTGCCACCAAGGAAAAACTGGCAACTCAAATCATTCTATGTTTAGGATCATAGTCAAATGCATTAATCCATACTCTTACGACGTAAATTTTTTCTTTGTTTAGATCGATCGTATTGTGTAACTTGCCAATGCCGAAGTAGTAACACTGTCTTTATTCTCAACCGTTCGAAAGTAATGAAGATTTTTACAACTAATAGACTTCCACATCTTTTCCAAACACTTTCAATAACGGAGAGTCTGATATAGTTTAGCAGACAAACTTACCATTACAGTTCTTCCTCCCTTGCAAATATTCAATCACCGAACTTCTCACTCATTCCGATAGGGAAAGGCTGTGTCCTTTCTTACAACTACCAGTTTCGTCAATATTGCGCAGAAAAATCTGTACATCTTTATTAATCACAACGATTGTGTCTGTGCACTATTTTCTTCCCAATATTCTCGACTTTTAAACCATTCTTCTTCTCCTTTACTTCTTTAAACCATTCTAAACACTTTTTTCTATGCAGAGTTGATGAAACCTAATGTTCGGGACTAAACTATTTATTCGTCCCTTTAACCTGCTCTTCACTCTTGATCGTGGCCAGTTATTTTCTTGATCCTCTTTACTCTGCATAGGACCCTTACGTCGGCCGCATTTTGTCCTTCGTAAGTAGCTATAGTACCTATGTTCTGGGACACAGTTCCAGTTTTCGCCACCAGAGAATGTAGGAGCGCTAGTGTCGCATTAATGACAAAGCGGACGAAACGACAACGACTTGTTTAGAACCGTTCTCTCTAATAACTCATTTTCGTCACTCTAAGAATTTTTCTTATGATCCCAATCATAACCAGTCTCTATTTTCATCTCATTCATAGAAGTTGATTATACGATTTCCCTTCTCCAGATTCATTCCACCTTTTTATATGTTTTCCTTTATGTTTCACTTTTATTCGCTTGACTCCATTTGATATACCGAAATATATCTGTTAGGAATTAGACACATTTTATAGGTTAGATTTTAGCCCTTGTTTTCGGTAAAAACTTTTAAACTCTCTTCCTGTGAAAAAATAAAAACAGTAAAAATAAAGAAACAAATAAAAATTTCAAACTAAATTGTATTTTTAAGCAAATCTATAAATTGCATCAGAATTCGTTTGAGGCTTTTCCGATAAAAATCGATAAATCCCACTTACCTGTTACATGTAGGGTTTATTCGACGGATGAGATGAGAAACAATCACTAGTAAAATTCAAGCGTAGTATGTTTAAACTCCTCATCACGCACGTATCATACTGGTGATAAATTTTGGCTCCTTCCCTACAAATTCTGTTTTAAAAGTTATAAAATTTTTAACGATCAATTCTCTTAAGTTTTTTTTTAAATGATTTAGGCGGACACATGCCGAATCTATCGCCGTCGACATTGGGAAATCATACTCGATAAAAAAACCTGATGGTTGAATAGAACGATAAAACGAATCGAAACATGAGAAAGAATGAACGTTAATGTGCGAACTGAAAACGCACTAAATAGTCTGCAATTGAGAGTGAACTAACGAATTAGTGGATCGTGTCTAAATCATTACTCTGAAATTTTCGAAAGACCGAAAATTTTTAGACCAATTGAAATTGAATGTAAGATAAAATGGGGTAGCCTACAAACAGTATTCCGTAATTGGAAAAGTGGAAGAGAAAATAAGAAGAAAAGGTAGCTTACGAAGTATTTTTGGAATCTGAGATCAAGAGAACTTTAGGAAAAAACGTAAAGGAATATGTAAATAGTTCGACGTGGAATAAAAAAAAGCAGACAACTTATCGCATAAAACTGAGCGGAAGGAAGGAATTTAAAGGATTCCGAATAGTTTTAAGGAGATACAAAAAAAAAGAAACAATCCAATTCCTTTTTTTAAAGCTATTAGCAAAATCTAAAACGAGAAATATCGAAAAATTTCGGGCTTAGTAACTCATCGAGGAATATGAACAAGATATAACGATTCCTCATGACGACTATTTTTTGTTTGCATATTTGCAGTTGCAGTCTATTATTTCGTATTGCTAGCGCTGCACTAAAAATACGCTACCGACACAACTTTATGGAATAGAGCGAGTCTAGGCATATTAAATATTTTATCGAAGATTTGCCTATCTCACGAATGTAGAATGTAGTTTTCTTAATATCGTGCATTTCCGCAGAATACGTCCAAGTTTCCATTGGTAATCTGAATTTGTAACACTTATCATGAATTGTAACTGCCAAAGCTGTTATCTGCCGCGATTTTGAAACATCTGCAAAAGAACATCAAACTCCGGAAACTTATCGCTGTTCGGGAAGAGCCAGTGTCCACCAGTATAAACAGTAACGTTATCAGCGAATAAAAAAAACTTCACTGGGAGCTTAATTTGATTTACTTTGCTGTTGAATATTGTGGCACTTGGTAGTGATCGTTGTACTGTTGCTATTTTTAAATATCATCTTGAATCTTTTTTAAAGAAAACTTTTTATGAAGATCAGTAAGTTGCCGAAATAATTCTATGTTCGGTAAACTTAAAGAATCTTGCTCCTCTTGAAGCAGTCGAAACGCATTTTTCGATGAATGAATTTAATATTTCATGTACTAATGTGCTGTGAAATCCAGAGTACTTCGATTATATAGGAAAGTCCGAAAAGAAATTTCCGTTTTCCAAAGTCATAGTCTCAAGCGTTTATAATTTTTTCCATAAACAGTTTGTTAGCGAAGTCGATAACCGTTAACCAATAGAAGATATTTGTGTAATTTAAGAATCACAAGTATGTGTGCTTCGGTCCATGTAGAAGGAATTTTACGTTGTTGCCAAATAATATGGAAAAAAAATTTTAGAACTGACTGATGAGAAACATAAGCATTTCTATATGAATCGTATCTGTGGCGATTTCATGTGGTCGCTTTATTTGTTTCATTAATTGTTACCGGTAAATTACAATCTTCATTATTTTTCCTCGAGTCTTCATTTTTGGAGTTCTCTGGCTCGGAAATGAGTAGGCTCCGACAACAAGTCATGGACTATAGTTAAAATTATGTTCATGACGACCTTCTAGTATTTCAGATATTTTTGTTACATCAGTTACTATTTCTATTCCCATTTTTATAGCAGTTATTCCGTGCGGACAGTTACTTGCCGAATTCTGTTTCGGGCTGTAGTTGAATTAGTACGGGAATATTCACTCCAGAGATGTAATCCTTCCACGATTACCTTTTTACCGTTTGTATTATTTTGCACGCCACTGCCCGATAAATCTTCAAAGTGGGTAACTAGCTAATAAGCGTTGTTTTTCTTTTTGCTAGCTTATTTACAATTCTCCGCCAGCAAATGTTACGTGTTACCGTTTTTCTTTTAGATTGCGAACATTCGTACAGGCACGTAGATGGATTTGCTGAATTAGACACGTGTTTTTAATATGTATTTTATTATTTCCTGCGACATTATAATTGCTTTCATGTAGTTCTGTCTGGCTGTAAATTAACACGTGTTTCGGTTTGTAACATTATGTTTCAGATGGCCATTTTAAATTTACTGTGGCGGAAGGCGAAAAATGTTTGAAAATTTCCTCGAGCGCAATAAATGAAGGATCTTTAGAGGCGCCAACTGTTCAACCGCCTTTAGACTATGCAAACATCACAGTTGCTTTGAATTCGTGCGGTCTTCTTTGTTCCACTAGCGAGCAGGTAACCTATTCTGCTTATCCGCTCATCGTGTAAATCGATAACGTTTTTTTGCAATTTTTAACGCGAAAATTATTCAACAAGCAAACTTGAAAATATTCATCCAAGTGATTTCTGCCAACTGAATTAACCTTTTAAACGTCATATTTTATAGCCAAATCGGTTTCATCAATTAACGATTCAGTTATTGAAGCGAATGCGCTGCATTAACCAATCTAAGGAACGTTGTATGTTGAAATTAAAAATATTTAACCACCAACGTGTTTCCAAACAATATTCCACATTGATTTTATTTAAAAATACGTTAGCTATTAGCAAAGTAAATCCACCGAAAGAAAACAGGCATGCTTATCAATTGCCTATTAATCGACTTTTTAAAGTATGATACAAAAATGCAGTTGACAGCAAGGCTAAAGGATATTCTTTTTAATTTGACACTACTTTCGTTAACAGGCAAACCGTTGATAATATTTATAATGCACTGACGGCGTATTTGAAAATTTTTTAAAATTCTATCGCAATCCATTAATAATTCTAAATCATCGAATGCGATAATCCTAAACTGCCCAAAATGGACGCACCAAAGGGCAGCAGTGTAGGCACCACAAAAGATGAAGGAAAGGAGAGGATAAAGGGAAAAAAAACATTACTTCTATGTATACAGTATACATTATTTGAAAATAAAAAAGAGTACAGAACCAGTTTTATAGCAGCTTGAGGTTTGATTCTTTTTTTTTAACTAGCAATTATAATATGGGGAAAATAGAAAAGGCTCAAATTGTAAAATTTATGAACACAAATTTCGAACCGATTGTAACGATGGTCATCAGTGTCTTAAAATATTATTGCTTCGATTCTAAGAAAGTGAGTTTAATCGTTGCAACGTAAATTTAATGAAATAAATGCTGCCAATATCTCATTTTAAAAATAATTAAACGTTACGTATTTTTCTCGCATATATTACGATGCTAGCGGTTTTAGTTTTTGATGTACCTTAATTCAAATTTCGATTTTTTAATTAACGTATTTATGCCCTTTTTAATATATATAAACTCGGAACAACCCCAGATCCCCAGCTCTGTCACTTCTACACTTCGTATAGAACAACAAAAATTGACAGTATATATACACATATATATATGTATATATATATATATATATGTATACATAATATATATATATATATATAATATATACATATGTATATATATAATATATATATGTATATATATAATATATATATATATGTATATATATAATATATATGTCATCGCGATAGCCTAGTTGCTAGAGCGCTTGACTTCCGATATGGAGGTTACGGGTTCGATCCCGAGCGACGACGAACTTATAACAAGAATTAAAAAATAAATAAATAAATAGTCGCTAGTAATCACGTGGAAGGCAATGGCAAACCACCACATACAACATCATATGCGCGCTAGGTCAGCACACAGCAGACCCACACGAGACTGCACTGGTAGCGCGATAACAAGCGGCTATTATCAGTTCCGAATGTAGTCTTGCATGTGTACGCCTGCGTTGCATATATAATAATTGCTTAGTATACAACCTATGTCTGTACATCTAAAAAAATGTGCGAATAGGTTGTCCACCAACCGAATGGTTAAGGATATAATGATATATAATATATATACGCAATAGCCCGTTTTAAAAATTCAAGAAGTAAAACAATTAAAAATCCGAAAGTTTGGGCCAGCCCAGTCCCCTAGAACATGTATATATATATATATATATATATATATATATATATATATATATATACATAATTTCGGCCATGAAAGAAAAATGTCTCCTCCATTTCCATCAGTACCCTTGGGCTTAGTACGTTTCAAACATTCGCTTCATAATTCCCAACGCTCTGCCAAGGATTAGGCTTCACTTTACATTTATATTAATGACTATGCCAATGTCACAAAATCCCGTTACGTTTTTATCTTTTCTATTTGTTAAAAACGTCGAAATCAATTGAAATCAACTCATCTATAGGTATTATGGGGCAGTTCCGGGAGTTTCCCCTTTAGCGAATTGCAGAGTTTATATATAAGTATACACACGCACGCGCGCAGGCACACTCCCACATACGCACTGTATAATTTTCTGCATTTCATTATGCTTCTAGGAGAGTAATATAAATTACATTATGGAGAATTCTAAGAAGTACATGGTTACGATAGAGGATGAATTGAATAACAGTTCTGTCGAAACACATACGTACAACGTTAGTAGTCGCGATTTCGTCTTTTTATCGAACGGTAATTCGGCGAACGACAGTTGGAAAACGACACACGGGAAAGAAAATATCGACGTCCGAAGTTACCGTGTTCAGAAGAAAGTAAAAAATTTCCGCACTTCAGTTCAATCGTTTGCCCACAATGAATACTTCTTTCCGACTCCGGACCTGTTCAATTTCGCCTGCGACCTGCAGACCGAAAATGAGATCAACAACTGTACAATAAAGAAGTTCGCTCGCGACAGTGCAGCTTCTCTGCCGTACAAGAAATTTATCTTCTCCAGTTTGCGACCGATCTACAACGTCAGTAACGCCGATGAAATAACCGGCTTTACTTATCAAAATTATACCGAAGCTGCGCCTGTTATCGCCTACTGCTACCGGGAGGTACTTTTTCATGTATATACATAGATAGAGACGCAGATTTATTGTTTACTCCTGTTTTACAAGTACCCGTAGTATTTTTAATAATCAATTAAATGCAAAATAGTTAATACATTTAATAAATTAATTGAACTGAAAAAATATTTACATACTGAAACGGTACTATTCAACTAGTCGCCGCTTTTAATTTAAATCCAGGGATGCCAACCACGAGGTTTTACGCTCGTGGATTTTATTTATTTAGATTTTATTAAGTTAAGAATAATTTAAGTTTTTTGAAATTTTGAAGCATAAACAATATATTAAAATAAACTGGACCACACCTATCTTTCGTTACCGGTCGACCGCTGAAAAACAATGATTAATTCGGATAATACGGATCAAATTTAATATAAACCGATATATACAAATATAATACAAAATTCTACGTATCACTGTTGTCGGTGGATATCCGGGGTGATCCGTAGGTTGACGATGCGGCGGTCGGTTGTCACGGAACAATTGGATTCGTCGTTGATTCTTTTAACGGACGTTCGATCGTTTCCAACTATTCTTTAATAAGGTCGCGCATTTCGGAGTTTTACTTTTCGAACAAATAACTGTCTTTTTCAACTTGACCGAACGCGAAACTTCTGCCAAAACTAACTACTTCTCTTAGCAGGTCGCACAGGACTCCTCCGCAGATTGCTGGTAAACCCAAAACTAACGAACGTTGGCAAACGACTCGATTCAAAAGTGCGAAAACTAGAGACTAACTTCATCCAGCCAAAAGACCACTCACTTCCGTCTAAAAAATCTTCTTTTTTGTCGTCATTTCTATTCCGACCGCCTTCCGGTCCGTGTTGGCCGAATCAGGTAGATCTTATTGTTTTTTTCTGAACGGCGATTGGCCACCCCTCACCGACAACAGTTTCATGCGCGCTCACATCCGCACCCGCATCACACATTCCACATTATTTTTATTATTATTATTTTATTTATTCTTATTTTTTAATACCCATGTAATGGACACATTACAGATCCCCGCCCATCGAAAAAAAAAAAAATTTTATTTTATATAAATTTTTTTTTTTTTTTTTTTTTTTTTTTTTGTAATTAAAATTTATTTACATTTATTTACAGGGTAGGCAGTCGTTTAATAGCCATTTTAATTAATTTTATTTATTTCGACTAAATGGTCGCTCCATTCTCTTTTCGTATGTGTTCGACATGCCAACCTATTTTGCTTCGCCGCTCGCTTTACCTGCTCGGGCCTTTGCCCTTAGGACGGCCGTTGTACTTTGTTTACCAAAACACCGCTCACGTTTCTACGGCGCTCGCCTCATTGTTTTCCTGAGAAACTCTGACCATCGATTTTGTTCTTTTGAAAATGTTCCGGGACTATTGGCCAACCTACCTCACTAATGTCTTTCTTCATAACGACCCTTTTTTTTTTTTTTTTTTTTTTTTTTTTTTTTGAAATTTACAACCTTATTACCCAAAATGGTGCGGTCATTATCCGCCGTACAAATTAACTATTTACATTATTTACGCTTAAATTTAAGGCTAACGAATTTGATTATTCTTATTGCGGTACTTCAGGTTATCATTCCATACAGCCAATTGTTACTTGTTTTTTCACCCTTTTCACTTACCAATTCTTTCACGTGCTGCACACAGGTTAACTTTCCCATTTCTATGCCGATTCCTTTGAGGCTAGTGAATAAGTTCTCGTTTTTCCATCTCATTACGCATTTTTTCTTAATGCATTTATCGAGCGCCACATTATTAATCTCACCATTCTTGAATATAAATTTTACTTTAATTTCTACTTTTACCGCATTATTCTCCTCACTTCTTTTAAGTGCTCTTAACAGTTTGCTTTCATACTGTTCATCTTCGTTAATTTCCGTTTTGAATTCTCTAATACCTTTATTCATCTCCATAAACTCTTTCTT
Source organism: Icerya purchasi (assembly GCA_039619475.1). NCBI lineage: Eukaryota > Metazoa > Arthropoda > Insecta > Hemiptera > Monophlebidae > Icerya > Icerya purchasi. The sequence goes on from CM077115.1 coordinate 488,804,352, forward strand.
CCGAGTCGCACTTTCCTTCTTTCCGTCCTTTCGTTCGTTCTCAACTTCCTTTTTCTCTTCTATCTCAACTACTTTCGCTTCAGCCATGTGACAGATCTCCTTCTCAAATTTACCACCTTTTAAATTATGGTTATCGTTAATTTCAACGGGTTTATTAACTTCGTTATTAACGTCTTTAGATTTGTTACTAATATTATTATTACTATTTTGCTTTATTTCCTCAGATACATCATTAGAATTCGCATTTTGTTCATTAAACTTGTCGAACATATTGTTTAGTTCGTCGAATCTTTTAAATATTTTTTCGAATTGTTCTGTTAAAAATGCCATCATCTCGGTGGTGTCTATTTTAGTTGCCATGATTATCTTTCTGAAAATAATTTATTTACGTTAATTTAACATTTCAGTGTATATTTATTTGTGGGTTTCGTTCCCAACGGAAGAACAATTTTTCTAAGATTGTTCCCCACCAGGGATGCCAAATGAAACGGTACTATTCAACTAGTCGCCGCTTTTAATTTAAATCCAGGGATGCCAACCACGAGGTTTTACGCTCGTGGATTTTATTTATTTAGATTTTATTAAGTTAAGAATAATTTAAGTTTTTTGAAATTTTGAAGCATAAACAATATATTAAAATAAACTGGACCACACCTATCTTTCGTTACCGGTCGACCGCTGAAAAACAATGATTAATTCGGATAATACGGATCAAATTTAATATAAACCGATATATACAAATATAATACAAAATTCTACGTATCACTGTTGTCGGTGGATATCCGGGGTGATCCGTAGGTTGACGATGCGGCGGTCGGTTGTCACGGAACAATTGGATTCGTCGTTGATTCTTTTAACGGACATTCGATCGTTTCCAACTATTCTTTAATAAGGTCGTGCATTTCGGAGTTTTACTTTTCGAACAAATAACTGTCTTTTTCAACTTGACCGAACGCGAAACTTCTGCCAAAACTAACTACTTCTCTTAGCAGGTCGCACAGGACTCCTCCGCAGATTGCTGGTAAACCCAAAACTAACGAACGTTGGCAAACGACTCGATTCAAAAGTGCGAAAACTAGAGACTAACTTCATCCAGCCAAAAGACCACTCACTTCCGTCTAAAAAATCTTCTTTTTTGTCGTCATTTCTATTCCGACCGCCTTCCGGTCCGTGTTGGCCGAATCAGGTAGATCTTATTGATTTTTCTGAACGGCGATTGGCCACCCCTCACCGACAACAGTTTCATGCGCGCTCACATCCGCACCCGCATCACACATTCCACATTATTTTTATTATTATTTTTTTTTTTATTATTATTTTATTTATTCTTATTTTTTAATACCCATGTAATGGACACATTACAATACATGCATACGTGTGAATGCATACAGGTAATTCGTTAAATTTCACTATTTTCGGTACATGTGAATTCCGTACGTGTTGAACATTAATTCTGAGACACTCATGTTTGCTAGCAGGTTTCAAGGTGATTCTGAAATTCCTTATTTCGTATTAGGTCACTAAAACGAATTAACCTAAAAAGTGAAAATTAATATTATAAATTTTAAAATGACCATTAACAACTGATGATATGTATTTTTCGTTACACGAACGACATATGACATTCAACGATTCACAAATGAATATGTAACATTATCTAGATTGTAAAAAACATTAAAAAATGAATATACGTATAAAAACGATAAATATAATAAATTAGTCCGACCGGTTTCGTCGATTGTTCGACATATTCAGAGTCCAATTTTTATGAATTGTTGAATGTCATATGTCATTCGTGTAACGAAAAATACATATCATCAGTAATCGAATGTTTCCTCTCCTTCTGCTCCTGGCTTGGACGGCCTTTCTTTCTTTATTCTTAAAAAACTCTCTCCTTCCTCGCTGCTCTCCCATCTGAATATTTTCAACTCTTTCCTACCCTCTCTGGTTTCACTCCGAAGTCTTGGAACGACTTTATCGTCATTCCAATTCCTTAAAAAAAATCAGTGTTCTTTCCGTCCTATCTCCCTAGCCTCATGTATGCGTAAACTCTTTGAAGGCTTAATAAACTACCGTTTCGTCTAGTGGCTTAAGCATAATAGTCTAGTTCCTTCAAATATGTTCGGTTTTCGCCCCGGGCTTGACCCGGTAGATTGCATTAGTCATTTCCTTTCAGATATCTGTAAATCCTTCCGATCAAAGAAATTTACTGTCGGTTCTTTTGTCGATGTCTGCTCTACATTCGATAATATGCATCTTCCTTTTCTGGGCTCCAAACTCCTCTCTCTTAATCTCCCACCGGTTTTTACCACTCTTATACTCAACTTCTTTCAACATAGAACTCTTTATCTATATTTTCCTTCTCTTTCCACCTTCAGATGCGTCTATCGTGGGCTTCCCCAGGGTTCCTACCTTAGCCCCACTCTTTTTAATATTTACTCTTTCGATATTGCTTCGCTTCCTATTCCCTCTTTCTCTCTCCTTTTTGCTGATGACATTTTAGTTTACTCCACCTCAGATGATCTGTCCTCCGCCACCAACGAGTTAAATCATTGTCCCTTCTTAGCAATGCTCTCTCTTCTCTCCGCCACTCTCTTTCCTCTTCTAAGTCTTCCTGCATAATTTTTGCTCTCCGCCCTTTAACCGTGCTTTTATAAACATCAGAGTATCTGGTATTCCTATTCCCACTGTTAATTCCATGGGTTACCCAGGTCTTTTCTTAAATAGTCGCCTTACATTTCATGAACATATTAATTATATCTATAATTCCTCGATCAAAAGACTTAATCTCATCAAATCATTATCTCCTCTTAGATGGGGTGGCGACCCGTATATTCTTTTAATTCGGTACAGATCAATTATTCGGTCCAAACTTGACTACTGCTCCTTCATTTATGGCAATGCCTCCAAATCTCTCCTTCCGAAACTTGACTCAATTCAAAGTTCCTGCCTTCGCCTATGCATTGGCGCTTTAAAATCTTTTCCTATTCCTGCGATTTTATCTGAATCTGCCACTCAACCTTTATTCATTCGTCGTTCACTCCTCGGTTATCGTTTTTTAATAAAACGCCTCCCTACTTCTTCATCCAATCTTATTTCTTCCTATCTTCATATCAAAAATCACTGGCGCTTGACACCTCATACAATTCCGATTCTATCGCATATAGCTGCTCGTGTTTCCAAATTTTCGACGTACGTTTTCTCTTATAACAGTCTTCCTTATTTTTCTTATGATTTTAATAGCATATGGCTCCCTTATCGATTTCTCCCGATCCGAGCTAATTCTTCTCCTCACAATGTAGTCAACTTCGAATTACTTCAGCTGCTGGAATTTTCTTTTCCTTCCCATGTCTTATTCTTCACAGATGGCTTCAAAGGTGATATGGGCGTGGGTGGTGCATTTACGTCTCCTATGTTCCTGTACTCTGAGTCTTTCAGACTTCCCTCTTTCTGCTCTATCTTTTCGGCCGAATCGATCTCAATTCTTCGTGCCATTGATTTTGTATCCTCTGCAAGTGGGGTTCACAAATTCCTAATCGCTTCCGACTCCAAAGGCGTTCTTCAAACCATCTCCTCTCCTCCTTCTCATACTCCTGACGGGGTATCATCCTCTCTACTCGATCTCTTGTCTCCTCTTTGTTCTCATCCCGTTACTTTCTCATAGACTTTCTATTGGTTCCTAGTCATTCCAATATAGGGGACAATGACTCAGCCGACTCTTTAGCCCGCTATGGTCCTTTCCCCAACTCTTTCTCTTCTTCAGACATTCTTTCCCTAACATGCTCTACTTATTCCAGACTTTGGTTGGGCATCTATCCATCTTTATTCTCAAATCGCTTTTCGCAGTACCGTCTTATTCAACCGGTTCCTCGTTTTCTGCCTTGGTTTCATTCTATTTCTGTCTGTCGTCGATCCATCGTTGTTTTCTTAATTAGACTCAAAATCGATCATTCTCTACTCCCTTTTTCTCGCTTGCGTTTTTCTTTAGCTCTTTCTCCTTTCTGCTCTCTTCATGCTTCTGAGCCTCCTTGTATTTGTGACCTCTCTTCTATTAGTTTAAAGTCAACTTTGGTTTTATGCCAAAGTGGTTTCTAGAATTTCGTCTTTTTCGTGATTTCTAATTGTTTAATAAGCAATTAATTATGCTCCGACTTGTGATTCGACAAAATATAAACATCTATATAATTCCTCACGAAGAAGCTTTTTTGTTAACGATATTCTCTTACGGTAATGTAGGACCCGGCCTCTTTACCTTAGAAAATGCCTATTATGTTTACACCATTTTTTTTATTTTATTTTTTTGTTTGCATATATATTTATTTCCTATAAGCATAGACATGTAAGCAGAAAAATCTATTAATATATTTCTGTTTATGTGACATTATATACTCTTTAATTAGTACTCCGAACACTATATTTATTTCTCTCTTACCCTAAAATGATAATTAAATCCTTGATTTTTCATTCGGTTACCGTTTTAGCGCTGGAAAACATCTGCCACAATATCGTACACGGATAAGCAGTCTTCGAACGAAAAGCAGTTAGAATTTAATCAATGCAAGCCGCACTGCATTATGACCACATCGCGTAAGAATGTTTGTAAAAACCGTTTTAATGTGATTGAATACGACGTGAAATTTACCTTTACTTGTTATTTGATGATCAGGCTGTTGATCGGTATGATTGGAGGCACAGCATTTGCTATGTTCGAAGGTAATTTAACAATAACAGTTAGTAATAATAATAATAATAATAAGAGTATACTACATACATATACGAAGTTGCTTGTCTAATAGATAATGATGTACGTATCCACTCTGAAAATATTAAGTATACCTGTTTGCTTCTATGATTTACATAACCAGGCGCGGTAATTGCAATTTTACGCGAGAAAAAGGCGGATTACGGTCTGCAGCGCATATACGCTTCAATCGGCGGTATGATCAGTTCACCTCTGTCCGGTTACCTGATTGATTATTACAGCAAAGGAAAAGGATATACTGATTTTCGGTAAGTAAAACGTATAAAGTTCCGTCTCTAAAAATGCATGCTTGCTAGTAGAAAAATAAAATGAAGAGAAGACGAATTAAGCGAAAGAGAAAAAATAGATAAAGAGCGGTTAGCCGAGAATTGTTCTGTGTGAATTACTTGCGGGCAGTTTATAAGTGATTTACAGTGATAGGAACATTGTAGTGTGAACAAATAGAAGCAGGTTGACTTTTAAGGAAATAACTATGCGAGATTTTAGTGTAATCCAGATGCAAACAAGCAAGCGCAACTTCTTTTCTATTTTTTAAAGTGGAGATACTCTAACGAGATGTGGAATCACGAATGGCGTGCAGCTTGTTGAATGATGGCGTTGCTGACCACTTGAGGTTCCACAACTTACACTGGAATTTTTATAGTTGTTTGAAGTGTAGGCAGTTGAGGATAAAGTTCAAACATCATGAGCCTTCTTTAGCTGCTATATCGGTAAGATAATTTTCAATGGTATTAATGTGGGATGGAATTCATGCGAATAGAACTCAAATATTAGATGTCACGATAGTGCGGATTATTTCTTTTGTTATTGAATGTTGTTTGAGATTATGTAAATCTTTTAAGCATTGTAGTGTTACAAAAGAATCTATGCAGAAAATATGTATATTGCTTGTTTCCATCCTTTGCAATTATATCCTTGATAGTTAATTTGATGGAATACATTTCTATGGAAAGAATTGTAAAGTGCGGTAAAAGAGAGAAGCGAAGAGCGATATCGGTTGAAGGGGAAACTCCGCATCCGACCCTATATTTGTTTTTTGATCCATCAATAAGTATTCTTTTATGATGAGGATATTAGAAATCATGTCCTTACTAAAATGTGTTCAAGTGTTCTATGTTTTGTATATTGTATGAGAATTCGCAATTTATGTATTCTGGATGATAAACTAATATTTATCATATCATTCTCTCGTTTAATTTCGAAAGGTCTACCGGTCCCTTCGTTACATCCAACCTGTACTCCCCAAAAGTATAACAATGTTCTATTTTTTTAGGCTTTTAAGCCATCAAGCGATTCATATGGTTGTTCTGTAGTACATTTACTTTTTGTATATCATCACAGTATCGAAAATTATATATATATATATATAATATATATAAGACAGACATTAATTTCAAAACGGCTCGCTGATGACGACTGGCAGCGTAATGAGAATTATTTTTCGGCGCACAACCGACGCATTCAACAACAAATGTTGTTTAATTCTGAATCTGTATTGATGATGCGTTCTAAAAGTATTTAAAATGTTTGTTTTAGACCAGCCTTTTATTTTTACGCTTTTCTAAAAGTGTCCACATCGTTCTTAATGTTGTATATCGATTTGGAATTTAAGGCACCGGCTAAAAATGTTGTTAGTGACGTAATGCGCGTTTTAAGAAAACTGGAAGTTATGGCTTTGCTATTCAGTAGCTTCATATTGGGTAAGTTTCGCACTGACTTAAAATATACCGCACAACTGCGTGTTTTATGTTAAAAGTACACATTTTTTATCGAATAATCCTACTAACTAATAAAAGCAATATCATGTGTATACATGAATTCTAGTGTATACATGGATAGGATTTCTATACGTGCCATTTCAGTAGTAGGTACATTCGTAATTAATAACATCTCAGATTTATTCATTTTAGAGATCAGATGTATTTAGTAAACCGACAAGCAAATATAGTACATTTTTTCATACAAATTATAAGTTTGGCATTCGAAATACTAAAAAATACACCCAAAATAACTAAACCATAAAAAACCAAAAAAAAAACGAACTCTAATGGCGAGCAAGAAATATTATTGGCCTCGCATAATTGTGAATATTTAATATCGAAATGCAATATTAAAAACAAAAAAAAAAAAAAAAAACATTTTAGTTTAAGAAGTAATATTTGGGTCGCATTATTATAAACAAATCGTTTTATTATATGTCCTTCTTTTATCCCATTAAGAGTCTCTCTTAGTGCCAATTCCCTGGGCCTGGAATGACGCCAATAGTTAAATTTCTTTTTTCATCTTTTTAATTAATTAGGGGAACGTCTTACAAGCTTCATGTTCTTAAAACCGCTTGAAGATATTAGATATTGATTAATTTAAAAATCGTTTTATACCTATCAATAAAATGCGCCTGTTTTGTTTTTTTGCGTATTCAATTTATCTCATCGCACGTTTTTTTACGAATTAAATATGAAAAAAAAGCAAGAAATATATGTAAAATAAAATGAATAATTATTTCGACAGCGTTATCACTTTTAAAGTCTCTTCATCACTACTCTTTTTTCTTAAACAGTTATTTTCTACGTATAATGAATTAGATCTCAAAAAAGAATACACGGGGGGTCGCCCTCTTTCGGGCGTGGATCGTTCGGGCGGTAACGAACGAGGGTTTTTACTCTTAATTTGTAATATCGTATATATTTCTCGCCCAGCATTAACATAAAAATGTGTTTATTTATGTGTTTCAATGTTTTTGTGCTTTTATTTGTCTTTTTCGATATTTTTTTGAAACCTAGGTAACTTCGTCAAGGAATTAAAAATATAATTAAAATTATAGATAACAGAGGAAACTTCAATAAACGTATCCCCAAATAAACTTGCTAGATACGAATGAAAAAGAAAATATAACGTATATATATTAAAAGCAAATTCAAGTTGATGTTTTGTAATTTTTTAAACATGGCTGACTATACATAAAACAAAAAAAAATGAAAAGAACCGATTTTGACCGATTATTAATATTAATCATATTCATCCGCTTCGTATTACTAATGCCAACGGAACTCTTAAATTTAATCGCAAAAGTCTGTTTATTTGTATTTCACACCGAAGTCGTTATTTCAAAAAAATGAACAACCGAATAAAAGTGATGTAAAATATGTATTTTGTGGTTATTATATATATATGTATGTATACATAACATGCTATACACGTGAAAAAACTATTAACGAAGAGCGGTATTTGTTGTGTGGAATTTCTGATAGCAGCGAATGATGTAGAAATAAATTTGGCAACTTGTGTTTCCCACTAACACAAATGATAACGTTTAACGGATAATACCTGAAAATCACCGCAGATAGTTTGCAAAAAGTTCCGAGTTCGCTACGCCCGAAGTTATCAGCGCCCCAAAGATTCACGCCCGAAATACATGACCCCTTTTCCATTCTTGTTCGCTTCTCAAAAGTATTAAGCGTATTAATAGCTGCATCATTCCTTCACAATCTGCTTCCTAATAGAAAATAATAAACCGTATATTAGAATTAAATTTTTCTTAACGAAACCATTTCCTTTATTGTGTGTGACACTTTTCAGTTATGTCGCTTTTCACAATCGTAAACTGCTGCCCGACAGTACCTTCAGCCAGCTGATTAAGTGTATTCATTATTATATTTACCTTCGGAATCAGGAATGATACAGTTTTGTTTTTAAAATGGTGCACGCATTCGATGTTTCGTGAATAGCGATCAATAATAATTTTGTAACGAAATACAGGTACCGCTTGGGGTTACATAGAGAGCTTTTTGTTTTGGCTACTGCAAGATTTGGGAGCAAATCGTTCACTAATGGGCATCACCATTACGGTTGGTGGAATTGCTGGAATTCCTTTGCTGATTTTATCTGGACCGATTATCGATAACATCGGGCACGCTAATGTTATCTTCATAGGATTTATATTTTACGCAATTCGGCTCGCAGGTAAATCACCACGCTGTTTACGAACATAATAAATTTGTAATGATATATGAAATTAAATTGCAAATGAGCATTACCGCTTGGAGTACGATTGTAAAGAATTGTAAAGTTTACGTATATTTATAATTGTGGCTAAATAGACACAAAAAGTCTGGGGGGGGGGGACGTACGTTTGATTTAAATATAAGGTAGCCGTTGATAAATAGTAAAATCCGCCACAGTGAACTCCTCATCATATCGGACCTAAATCAACCGGCTGCAGTGATCTCGATAATTTAGCCACAACTACTGCTGATTACTCGTTTTGTTATTATAAACAGGCTATTCTCTGATAACATCGGCTTGGCAATGTTTAATATTTGAAGCGATGGAATCGGTGACTTCATCTTTAGCATTTACTGCGGCCGTCACATATGCCGCTAAGCTATCAAATACACAAACGGATTCAAGTATTCAAGGTGTAATAGGTGGATTGTATTTCGGCGTCGGTTAGTATACACACTTATTCGTAATTATCGAAACCAAAAACCAAAAAAAAAAAAGAAAGGATCTCTTTATATGCGGGAAACGTATACGCACGCAGTTTACGCGTTTTAAGTTCGATTATTTCAAAGACCACTGTCTAAAATCACGCAAAATTTTTCTCGTCATTCCTTCATAGTTCATAAATTCTTCGTGTCCGCAAGCATCATAAATGAATTTTTAAACTATTATCCTCCTTTCTCGTTATTTGTATAGGGCACGCGGTAGATATAACGGGCGATTTTTAAAATATCATATATAGGGTACAAAAATTAATTGAACACCAAAACCAAATAGATCAGAACGTTCTTCATTAGGGTCAAAATTAAGTCTAACAAACAGTTAATACGTTTACTTCCGTAGAAAAATTTAGAGCTCACATGTCGCCGTTTAATTTTTTTGCATTGTTTCAACCGCTTTACAAAGTTTGCAACAGCTTACTCAACATCTCAGGGGGTATGGCGGAAATTTCACGGATTTGATGAAATTAAAAAACGAATACCGTGATAAAAATTACAATAATATTAAGCTGTGGAAATGCTTAATTCAATCTAAAAAATAGGGTCAGAGGCTGCACAGCGTCTACTAAATCTGAAATAATCGAATTGGTCACTACTTTTTCGATTTTGTGGAATATTTAAGGTAGCCATCATCTTCGATGCTGTGGAAAGTGCTGTCGTACGCGGTAAAGGCCTACACATATGTATAAACTTATCAAGCGCACTCAACTTTACGTTTAATTTGCAACTCAACAATGATCCGTTCATTTCAACTGCGAGAAATAAAAAGTTACGTAGTTTTCTCAAGTTGAACATTTTTACACATTGTAAATTATCATACTTCAGTGTTAGACCACTCCTCAATATTACTGATGTACCTATAACTCGGAAAATGTCTGTGTTTCGTAAAAATAAATGTTCACTTTTGATTTCGTATGGGTTAGTACACACCCGATGTATCGGAAGCCAAATATAAAAATGTCTATAATTCAGTGGCTTTCCCGTAGGAAGGGGAGATTGTGTTTTTTTATATTCGTTACTTAATAAAAAGGTTCTCAAATTTTCGTTGTTTTTCTTTTTTTATTTCGCATATTTCTACGCTTGTTTTAAACGTTGTTCTCACCTATTTAGGCTTTTTTTTTGTTTCACATAATGCGGTTTTTAGTAATGGGTTCTGATCGTATAATTACCAAAACAAATTTTTTTTCTTTTTCAACTCGCTCTTGGCTTTGACCCAACTGTAACTTTAATTTTTTCGCTAACCTATATAATCAACATCAATTCACTATTTAAATAAAACTCCCCTCTAGGCATTCTAAAAAATCTATTTATAATAAGTCATATTAATTTTACTTCTGTACTATTCCATCATCTGAAATATCATTTATATGAAAAATTGTTTTACAAATAAAAAGTAATAATATAGCTTTTTTGGGGGGGGGGGGGATTAGTACACGATGCAAGTAAATTTCTGAGAAAATTGTCAAGGAACGAGTAAATTTTAAATGTAACGGCGCTCAAATTTACCGTTAATTTTGCAGGCAAAGGAACTGGTAGCTTAATCGGTGGCTATCTAATTAAATATGTCGGAAGCCGTAATACATACAGGATATTTTCGATTGCAACGTTCGTTTTCGGGTGCGGTTATTATGCGCTGAATAAATACTACATTTCCAAACATCCCAGCGATGAAAACGAGGTTTTAAATAATTACATTTTTATTCCTTTTATTATTTTATACCATTTTAAAAAGTATGTTTTTAAAATGTATTCGTTTATTTCCACATTTACCGCGATAGCCTCTTAATAATTCTCGAGAATTTCTTTCAACTTACAACTTTACGTTTATAAACAGTGGTTTTGTAAAAATAAAATAAAATCGGAACGAATCTTAACTAAGCGTCGCTAAAACATTAAAATTCATAACGCACGACAACCTTAACGGCTCCAATAAGGACAACCTTAACGGCTCCAAAAAGGACAACCTTAACGGCTCCAAAAAGGACAACAGGTTCCCTTCTAGTCGTCGTTACCTTTCTAGATTTTTCTTCTGCCTGTGAACACAACTTGAATTCGAAACAATCACCTTAACCAATCAAACACATTTTAAGCTGCACGCTTTACTTTGCAGAGAAGCAAATTACAAATTAAGTTTCCTAGAAGAAGGACGTTAATATCTTTACAGTATATTAGAAAATAACGGTGGTATTTTTTATTTTTTGTCACACATCCGCTGTTCACAAAATATATGCGAAATAACTGAGATAATCGTTAAAAATGTCAAACTGGATTGTAGTTAAGATAAATGGGATGATGGTAGTGCGGCAGCTAATGTTATTTAGTTCGAATGTGTAACAACGAAACCCCCAAGTTCCAAAACACAGTCCATTTTGAAGAACCAAAACTACAAAAACCATTCTTCGAAAACGAACTATTTTACTTTTGATTCGTGTCCGTAATTTTGCTTAAAAGTATTAAGTAAATCAATATGCAACTATAATTAATTTGTAAAGCGTCATTGAAATTAAATTTTTCAACGTTTACATTTCGCGACAATTTTAAAATCGTAAACAATAATTTAACTAAATGTAAAAATGTAAAACAATTAATTAAAATAGTCGATTTTCTTGCCGTACGATTATCTGAAAAAATGTTTTCTTATGCTTCTGAAAAATGAATGTAATATTCCGGGGCCTAGGCAATTCGTTACATCGCTGCTTCCCTCCGATATACCAAAAACCGCGATTTCTTATTCACAAATTTTTTCCTAGCTTGCAATTTTATTACCTTTTTTTTTTTTTTTTTCGATCAACAAGAATTGCAAATTACAACAATTTATAATGCAATTCTATGCGGAATAGAGGTATAATTTATCTAACTTTTCAGCTAGAAAAAATTAACCTTACGCGTCGTAAAAACGGTAAATAAATACTCGTATTTTTAATTCGGAATAATTGATTTTATTATAGAGCAAGGACGAAAATAAAGTGGATTTGTCAAATTTAAGCGGAGATACACCGCCGGCAATTGTGCCGAATGGCGATGTAACGGTAAACAGTATTAATAAGGAAGAACTTCAGAAATCATCGAAATGTAAGTTAATTAAAAATATATTTCGTTAACATTTAATCAACAGCGAGAGAATGAAGTGAGCAATGCAAAATAATTTTATCCGATATATAAATCGAGTATTGTCGCAGGGTTCGCACGCACGCCCAACGCTTAATATTTTCACAAAGTTTATTCTACAAATTTTTATAAATTCCCAAAAAAAAATTCTACTACACGGTACATTTATAGTTGAAAAAATTTATTTATAATTTTGCTGTTTTTGTTGATTGATCAGACAATTTAATTATTTTAATAATTTCCAACACCACAAAGTCACCATCCAATGAAATTCCAAGAATATTGAATAGATCTCTTCTGGCAACAGAAGCCGTGTTTATAAGCTGGGTATAATTGTAGATGTGAAATTGATAACGTTGAAAGTAACAAGCATTACATTTTTTAAAAATGAATTTAAACTATAAAAAAGAAAACAAAAAAAAACGATAATTATACTTTATTTCAAAATTGAATGTTTAAATTAATTTAACTGTTGCAACAGCCGAGTAGTCGGTGAACATGTTTGATAAAGAACGGCATTGAGGATCTGAATATTTGCCAGTAACATTTAAATAACTAATGTAGAAAACATTTCGTTTTTACTTTTTTTTTTCAAATTGTCTAATGAATAAAATTAAAATATAAATAATTCTGAATAGGTTTAGTATCTCTTCATATATGCTACATCTTTAATTCTAGAAAATACCGCTGAACAATACTCAACTACGTAACGTTTATCGTTTCTCGATAATACAGATGCCACTTACATCACCAAAAAAATCTTATAACTGAATTTATATCTTACAACGCTAGATAGTTTGATTTTTTTTTTTCAACAGGTGAAACGGTGTATGCTCGATACACTCTAATAGTTAAATTATATCCGGAAATTTCTTCAATTTCTGAGATTTTCGATGAAGTTGGTTAACATGTCAACTACTTACTTGTAACACGAACAAAACAGTGCAGAATAAAGTACAGAATATCATTAGTTGTGTAAGGTCAACGCAGTGATAGAAAATTCTGTCTTTCCGCCTGCTTTATAATTTATATACCAGAAAAATGTTCGTTCGAATTCGCATAAAGTATTAAAGCAGTAATTTTTAAATTGCCTATAACGCGGGGGCGTAACGAAGAGTCAAAAATTATTCTTCTGCTTTTGCAAAGAATATCCAAAATTCGCACCCCTTTGCGTACGTATCTCAATATTTTTTACTGATTAACACCGAAGTCTCGGCTCTTTTTTATACAAACTGCCTATAGTTTGTTTGTAAAGGTTTTCTTAAAAGACGCGATCATTAGGGAAGAACTTATCACAGTCTATTTCTATTTAAAAATCTATCAGCATCGACACGTTGCTTCGGTAATTATGCCAATACTCGGCCGTCGTAAAAAACTAAATCTGAACAACCACAAGTCAGCATTAAAACGCAGTAACCTTTTCTCGAAAACGTATTTCAAACATAGAAAACAATGTAACACGGAAAATTAACAATTCACGAAATTAACGTTTGCGGACGATAATAAAATATAGTGAGACGGTTATTATTATACGTATTCGTCAAGCGTAAAATTCCGAATAATTGCAATAATCTGTTGAACTTCCGCGCTTCCAGATTGCAACAAAGAATTAGCACCAATTCGCAATTTACGTTCGATTAATGCAATAACTGAAAATATTTAATCGTCGTACGTTTGCTGTTACAGCGACATAAAAAAATTACACGGTTCATCGTCGTTTTCCAAAAACCGACGAATACGATTATTTTAAATTAATGCACATTTTTAAATTAATCGGCCATTCGTATTAGAAGCCAGTAATTTCGTAAGTCCTTATAAATCGGTTAAAATGAAAACGTCTCGCTCCTTATCATTCCTCGCGAATGTGTTACGGGTTTGCTGCACATAAAAAAGGAAAATTTTACGTTCGAATAATTTAAAATATCTAACTGGTAACATGTTTAATATATGTTTACAGAGCAACTTACGGATACTGCAACAAATGACGGAGTGAAAGGACATGTAGCGGGGTACAAGTTTCTTTTATCGCAGCAATGTTTATCATATTTTACCGGCAAAATTAAAAGATACGCAGAAAGTTTGTATAAAACGGGGCGACCCAAAACATTCCGAATTCCGCGAGTAATATAATTATCGATTAAATTACCATTATAAACAGATTTAGTTAAACGTTTATTATTCCCTCCGTCTATGATGAACCCTGCATGGTACTTCTTCTAGAACATGATACCGACACCGATACAACTCTGTTCCTCCTTCACGACGAGTAGAGCTTTCTGCGATGGTGTGACTGACTAAAACCGATGTTCCAAGTCGGGTCTCGGGAAGATCGTAGATCCTTTTCTTCATTTTTCTCGCGTTAATCCGTATTATTGTAACATATTTTATCGCTCAGTTTTCCGACGTATATTAAAAATAATCACGAAAATAATTATTTTCACTCGAAAATTTATTTTATCTACCGAGTAATCCCTTTTTCTTCGCCGCCTTACTTTCTGGCAGACGATAAAACAAAAAAGTGTACAGATATCACGAATGATAAAGGAAAATATTCACAATATGTTTCTTTTGTCGCTATCTTATCAGTTCGCTTGATTATTAATGTATCCTTAACGCTTCTTCTCCATTATCCTCATTCTCAATAAATTCGTTCAATTTACATGTATACGCGCAGGTCTCCCCTCATTGATTTACATCGGCCATTGCGCCCTATTATGGACATCGCTATTCAACTCTGTACGTTGTTCTCTACATACACAACATCCATCGATCAATCTTTAATAAACGGCACTATCCAACGGCTGCGCTCCCCTTACAGCACTTGTGAACGTTTTTCTCGTTTACGTACGTGCAAATCGCTTTCATTAATTGCTTGACCGATGATATTAGCAATAGTGACGAGATTGAAGCGTCCATTAGAACGTTAACAAGCTTTTTTCCATTACACTTCTCTGACTTCTGATAGAAACTAATAAAATTCTCCTTTTCATTTGACTAATGAATCGCTATGTAACATTGTAAACTTCGAATACGGAAAAATGAATCTTCGTTATGACCTCATCTGGTAACAATACGCCGCTGCATATCAGCCTGTTCGATAGCTGTTTTTCTTGGAATACAATCAGTTTGACCGTTCTTGTCTTTCTAAGCTGCGCGATATTTTCATTACTCCAATTCCGTTAAAATGTCGTTCGATTTTACATTAAAGCAAAAAGAAAAAATCTAAATACGACAGTTTGCACGGGACAAAAAGAAACCTTTTTATATTATTGAACTACTAGAGAAAATACCTGAATACTAAATACCGTTTTTAGTATGATACGTTGTTATTTTGTGAATAAATAAATAATTTCGCGCACGTAGTTTGTTTTTTACTTTATTTTATCGTAGAATAACAATCTTTTGAAATTATCGACAAGACGTTTTGATGGATTTATAAAATATTTTTCTACATGTGCGTACACATATATATATATATATTTAATAACATTATTTTAATATCAACATCACTACTTTTTAAATAGTGCAAAACAATCTCTCAAAGTACCAGTTTTCGCAGATCACTATTTGGAGTAATTTGTGAAAGGACTACAACTAGATTTTAGTAGTTAATTTTTCAAAATAAATTTAAAAAATATTCTCTTTATAATTCTTAAAAAAAAAAAAAAAAAACTTCACGATCCCAATATTTAAAATACATTGTATGCAACTCAATGAATTTATAAACAAAATAATAAAATAAAAATAAAATTAGTCTTTTTGGAATATTTGGTTCAATATTTAATACCTTTAACCAAAGACTTGCAAATTAATGCAATTTTGGTTATTCTTTTTTTTTCACATTTTGTATTAAAAAGCTTTGAAATTTTTTTTTCGCGTAAATTTTCGTCAAAAATCGCTTATTTCTATGGACCACTCTAAAACCGTCTGATGAATCACACTTTAAGAATCACCATAAGTAAAATATTAAATGCAAAGATAAAATTATTTTTTTTTTTTTTTTAATTCGCTCAACTATCACAGTTTTGATTAGAAATTCGTTAGTTTAACTGTATATACTATACCAATTCCAGCTAGAATAAGAAGAGTTGTTTAAATATACTGTAAACAACTGTTACATTTTACGCATCCTACATTTGTTTCTTTAAAGAGATGATATAACGGGCCTTTTATGCGGGAAATCTCAAAACTCAAAAACGTCTACCTCGCTTCGTCGAAAGAAGAATAATACGTTATATAGAAAATGTAAACTTTAAGACGGGATAAAATGATTTATCTTGACGGATATACAAAATAGAGACTGGTTTAAAGGGGAACGATTTATTAAATAAATTCTTCAACTTTTCAATATTTCAAATCAAAGGAAAACCTTAACATAGAACTGATACGTTTCGTCCGTGTATTAAATCGAAAAAAGTGTAAACTACTTCAAAAAAAAAAAAAGTCTAATTTTATTTGAAAACCGATTGAAAATAGTAAAAATTTTTGTTCGCAAAGTGACTTTGAAATACCTCGAAAAAGAAGGATTTTGATGAAAGTTCTGTTCATTACAACAAATTGATTTTTTTTTGTTTTAATATATTAATCACCGCGAACAAATTACCAAAGTTAAACACTTCACTTGTAATAAATATTACATAAATTTAAGAAAAGTAATTCCCAATTTTATTGTAAAAAAACTAAATTAAAATGTGAAAAGTGAACAAATCGTGTACTTATCATTAATAATACTGTTTTACATCGGTGCACAAATAGAAATTAATAAAAAACTTATTTAATTTTTAATGGACTCGACGTTCATTTAAAGAAAATAATCTCAATTTTATCGAGACATACAATTTATCATACGCACACATCGGATTTAGATAAATTATTCTATTTTGACAGATTACGAGATGCATTTGTATGAAAAAGAAAAAACACTAAACGTGTGGATCAAAAAATCTGATTTAATCTTATTTTATAATAACGGTTAGTTTTTCAAAAATCATTTAAATAAACGCCGAGTTAAAAAAGTAAAATAAAGAAAATATTATACTTAAAAATTAAACGATCATTTTATATCGCTCTTACAAATATATCTTTTTGTACGTAGAAAGTGGTTTTAAAACAAATCGCAATAGTTTGCCCATTCGAAATTGTATCTTTTTTAATCGCCGTAAAAAATCATTTTTAGGTAACATAAAATATTTTTGATTTATTTTCAAGTAAATGCCAGTGTTCCAGAATATACACTGTGAATATACCTTCAACAGTTATACAATAAAATGAATTTATCTACATCGAATTTTCTTTTACATCCTTCGAAATTCATATATCTTATCTTACCAAAAATCGAACGCTCCGCCCAACCCTGATCATGTATGCCACAAATAGACCACATGCAACCTGTAAATTAGAAAATGTTCAACAAATTACTAATATATCAAATTAAACATGTTCTAATAGAACTACACTAATAGTAAAATTTGTATAGCATGCTTTTAATAAGCATCGGAAATAAGCGAAATTGAAGTAAAGAATTACCAACATATCCATTTGGATCATTTCCGTCTAATGCGTACATGTCGTTGAACCGAATTGCTATACTTAGGGCTTGTTCCGGACTAGCAGTCCATTCAAGAATCTTCTTTGCCCAATACATACGCATAAAACCGTGCATTTTACCTTTTGTCATCAGCTGTTTCTGAGCCGCATTCCACAATCTATCTTTCGTTTTACATTCTTTAAATTCCTCTTCTGAATACAAAAATTGTCTCTTATCGCGCCTGAAACATTACCGAAACATTATCAAAACATTACTTGTAAAACCGAACTTAACTGTGCCGCAAGATTAGCTTGTAATTAATATACTAAAATTCTTAAAAATATACATAAGAATAGATGCAATAATTTTCCAGTGAACTGGGCATATCGTTTCAAAAACTAAGAAAAATTATAGATATAACTTATTGCGAAATTCAAGAAAAACCGATTAGTAACTTTTCACATAGAATAGCACGAAATAACGTTTCGACAACTGTTACTAAAAAACATGGCTGACATACTAAAATGGCGTTATAAAACATTTTGCACTAAACCGAGAAGTATTAAATTGTAAAGAATAACGTTAGTTTCTTAAAAACATAAATTTTTCCCAATAGATTAAAAAATTACGTAAATTTCAAAACGGCACCTTATTAAAATATACTAAATGCAAAGTGTTTTTAGATAAATTCTAAAAGTTGTTTGTAGGTCGAAGCAGCAGAGCAGCCCTTTGTTCAGTTACCTTATTCATCATTTTATATTTTTACAGAGCAGTTCCTAATACCGGAAGAATTTAACTTCAAGATGTTTAATTTAAAAAAAAAATTATATATATATATGTATCATAAACATTACGGTGAGCATATTAAGATCTAACATAAAGTTAACTAGTTCTGTTTTTGTTTCAGTTTTATTAATGCTGCACTGAAAAATTCTAAAGGTAGTAAAAAAAAAAAAACATTTTTTGCAGTTTATTCTTAAAGTGACCCCCAAAAAAGAAAAATAAAAGAAATTTATCATTAGTACATTACAATAAAAGATTCTAAAATTGCACACAAAAATTTCCAGTCTAGATCATCTATAACTAAACTAGAAATTTCTAGATCTATAAAATAGTGCACTTTAAAGTAACGTAAACAGATGAAACAAAATTCTTATATTACAGCAGTAGTGGCTAACTGCGGATATATCCAGTGTATGGGGTTGTACTAAAAATAGTGTTAATTAACTGACAGCATCCTTATCATTTAAAACACATTCGAATCAAGTACCTTATCTAAATATACATTTTAATATAAACTCCTATTTTTATAATTTCTTTTTTCAAAATAATGCCATACATTAAACATTGAGTTGCTTGCTGCATCCATTAAGGCCACCGTAAGATTCGCTATCTAACGTTATATATTCTCTATTTAATATATTTTTCTTCTTATAAGAATGTTTATTTCACACTCTGGAATACTTAATTTCAGAGATTTGTATTTCACTCTTCTAGTAATAGGTTTTTGAAATGCATTTTTTTTTTTATCTTTCCCAATATCTTGACAAGATCTCCCTCCAATCAAACAGTCTTTTGCAACACCCCTATTTCTTCATTTATCGCATTTAGAACGCTGTTACAATTCCACAATACAACAGCGTTCCATCGATTTCAAAATACAGTACTAACTTATCTGCACGTTACTGCTTCGATTCTTTACTAATAATATTACATAATAAACTTTTGTGTTTAATTTATAAAATTAATGGTCTGCATAGTGAAAGAAAATTGTTACGAAATCTGACAGTGAGATGTATTCAATTTAAAATAACTAAATATTAGAGAGAATCGCTAGCACATGAAAGAGAACTGGTTTACGTGAAACCATACGTCTCATGTACAAGGCTAACGTGAATTTGTAAATTCCATCACGTTAGTCGCATGCATTCATATGTTTGCATATTACAACAAATTCAGGCTACTTATTCATTAACATTCATTCTAAGATTGTAAAGACACTTACTTATGCTGAGCTAACGTAGTACGAGCCCAATTTTCGGCGCCATCAATGCTATCATAATCTTCAGTATAAAAACAAAAATTATCTGATAACTCTCTTCTTATGATTGCTTCTTCGCAAAATGCCGCCACACCTTTTTTATACTGGCTTCCCAACTTCTTGACAGCCAAAATACTTCTCTGCACGGATATGTGACCTAGGATGAAACATTAGACAAATTATTTTATTCATGTTCCACTTCTTTCACCATTGGGTAGAGTATCACACAGTTATTTAACACATTTTAATATAAATTCTCAATGTAACCTAGTACTAAAAAATATAGGTGCATTACGATATGTAAATTTCAAAAGTAAACTCATGCTGCTGTTAAAAATAGTGCGCGTACCAAAGTGAAACCAGGGAGAAAGATTTGATATTACGTCTTTATTCGGGTCATTTCGCAATTCATCGTAGTATTTCAATTTTTTTCCTATAAAATCGAAAAGCGTTTCCATTCCTGCCTTATAACCAGCTGTAATAGAAGAAACCGGACTCACGGTTTTATTAACTTCGGTATCCTTTTCAATTTGATCCCAATTTGTCGACTATAGTGATCAGGAAAGAAAAAAAAAAAAAACACTGAATACACGATTCAAATACAAATAACATATTTTATTGACCGTTTTTATCAATAATTAATAACGTCAAGAATTAGTAAATCTTTCGGTACTGTTAATACTAATCAAAAATTCAATCCAAATGAATGCGAAATATTTTCTAAATTTCTCTATTACATGAAATAATTTTTTACAATAAAATACATTATTTCATAATTGTATATAATTTTATCTGGATGGCGCTACATTTTTTAATTATCTGACTACAAAACATTTGCATTGCCATTTTGTACTCATTTTAATGATTTAATTAGTTTTAATTGTTTTTTGTTTTATGTTCGTGCAATTTAATTTTTAAATGCAATGAGAAGACCGAAATTGCAACTTTCAGAAGAAGAAAGAAAACAACGGTTACATTTTCATTTTAGTTTTACAATAAACACCTTTTTATTTAAATTTCCTATTAAAATCCGGGGGTTGGCGTGCTAATCGCGCAGGACCAAAGCCCCCCCCCGTGGAATCCCGTTTCATCATCTCAGATATTTGTTCTTTCATATTTTACATTTTCTTACAACTACTACCCCCTCTTGGATATTATAGTGTCGATCGTTTCTGAAAAATTTTAAAATAAAACTAAAAAAACAAAATAAATAAAATCACTTCAGAATAAATCCTAATTACAGTAGAACTGTACTCGGCTAAATCATTAATCAGAGTTGTTTGGAGTCGTAATAACCGATTTTTAAAATACATATCGTTAACTTTCGAAAAATAAGTTAAAAATGAACATTTCGAGGTAACGCAATTTTAAAATTTCACTCAACTCCATATTTTTAAATAATTATTTTATTAATAAATTATTTATTATTTCATGTGTTTGAAAGGTAAAAGCAACCGTTTTTTTTTTTTTAAAGTTTTGACATTCTTCTCCATTAAAATACTAGATAATTCTTTCATTTCTGTACATTTATTTTGTATTTATTTATCAGATATAATATTATTTATAGCAAAAGAACAAGAAATAAAGTATCACAAATTCAATTTGTTCAGCTTAATTTCTAAAACTTACTTGTACATAGTTACAACTTAAAATCTACTGTAAAAAAAGATAAAAATGAATCAGTAATAATAAATGATTTAAAAAGAATCTGCATAATATTTCACAAGTAACATTAACTAGACTTTTTTATCTTATTTTCGGATATTTCTAGTTCATTAGAGAAAACCTTTTTTAACTAAATAGGCACTAAGTTACTCGACTAACTTTTGCTCCTTTCAGTTATCGTAACTTCTTTATCATTTTCACCTCGGTGTAACATTTTATGAAAAGAGTGAATTAGACAAACGCTTTTAAACTTTTATTTCTTTCATATTTAAAATTTAATTTTTACTTAAATCCTTCGACAAATTAACTTTAACCGACTACTATTTAAGCCTTTCAAATAGAATAAATGTCCAAAAAATATTTCGATAAAGGACAGGCACTTTTTTCTTACGGCTATAATAGCGGTTATAAATAAATCAAGAGTATACAGTTTCAACGGTTTTTAAGATTCCTATCAATTTTAGAATAAACTGAGTTACTGTACAAATCACTTACACCAATCGAGAATAATGATAACACTATACAAATTAGTACACTCTTCCGGAAAACAGGAACCGCGAGAACCGTTTTTATATATTTTTTTGACATAAACATAAATAAACTCAATCGCAGAGAAAATTAAATCAAAATTTGACGTTTTTATAGAAAAACACAAAACCCTCCTCCGATAACTAAAGAGGTGTCAATATTCAAGAAAACTTATCCAGAAAATCATTAAATACGAAAAGTGACACTAATACTATTTAACAGCGATCACAGGTAAAATGACACTTCTCCATATAAAGTGGAACTCAAATTTTAAAAAACATAATGTTACAGTAATCCCAAAAATGACGATTTTTGACTTATCTAAATATCATTGCGAGGTTCTATATACCGACCAGTTCGAATAAACTGATTCAACTTCATCGGATGTACGATGAATTAAAATCAGAATTTAATTTTTCGTACTGGTTAATATATAGTTTAACAATTAATTTGATAATTTATATTCATTACACAAAAGTTTAAGGAATAAAGAACGCAGTTACGTTCAGTTAGTTGTTTATATTTTTATTTTGTAACAGTAATTGATTTCGAAAAGTTAAATGATTTAGCGTAAAAAAGTGAGAAATTTTGAGGGTTTTGAAATACAGTAAATTCGCGGTTATCCGGACTCCATATTGTCTGGATCAATTTTCAAAAAAAAAAAAAAAAAAAAAAAAAAAAAACCAAAGCGCTTTTATAAAATCCACAGCCATATGTATGCAGTACGTTTCTGAATATTTGTTTGTATTCGCTGCAAATGAAAATGCTATCTGCGGCAATAATGTACTGCGACTCATAATGATTGTAATGTGAGGACTGTCAGGTTGCTTTAAAATCAGTTGATATGCTTGATGTTATCACTTGGTTACTTGAGGAATGGGAAGAGATTAATTCTATAGCACTAGTGCGGTCATGGAAAATATTATTAGATCACACAAGTCAGTTATGACAATGTGATTTGGGCAGTTCAAAAGACAACGAGGAGCTTGTTTCTCTAAAAAAAAAATATTCCAGGATGTGAAACAGGTAGTAATAGGACTGACGTTACAGAAATATCACGGTACTCAACGAGGATTCAGTTGAATAAAATATGGATAACGAGCCCCTTCAGTGTTATACCATACGGTGAAGGACTGAAGGCGATCGAAGAAGCGCTGGAGTACATTACTCAACAGGAAGACGCGTCACCAGCTGATATCATTTGTTTACACAAGTGGCGAGATATATCGGCAGCGAAAGACACAGACCTTAATCACAGACTTCTTTAAAAACTAGTTAATGTACACTGTAAGTTAACTTTCATGTTTACTATTTTATAGGATAAGTTAATTTTTATTTTTTCATTTAATTTGCAGTATTTAATCTTCAACTCCGGCGTATCCGGATTTTTTGTCATCCGGACCGGCTGGCCGCCCAATTAATCCGGATAATCGCGAGTCGACTGTACACTCTATGACTGTGGCAATTACATTAACAAAATGTTCTTTTTTCTTTAATTTTTAAAACTGATTTCGTTCTAGTACAAAACATAAAATAAATATAATTGAACAACTGTTTCAACTATTTTAGTCATAATTAGACTTCGTGATAATAATAATAATAAAATTTCATCTGAATCTGTTTCTTTACATTTATATTTAAAAATTAAAAAATTAAAAACTAATTACTTTTAGCTATTTTGTGGAGTAAGAAGAAACTTTTAGTATGTGATAGAACTAATAATTATACATACGCTGATATCCCAGGTGCAGTCATATGGATGTTTTATGACGGATGGAAAATTTGTTAAAAATTCATCTAATTTATTTGTAATTTTTGGTCGAATCGTTCTAGCAGCATATTCTCGTTTATCAGAAGCTATCCAACACGGAACAATATTATGAGCATCAACCTTGAAAAAATGATTATTACAGATAATTATTACAAATTGAAATTTCGAATAAAAATATTTTCATTATACGAATACATAGTTTTTTTAAAAACAAAATGAAGTAGTTTGAGTTTGTAAACTGAACCAAAAGTAATCAACCATTTTTCAGCTATTAATATCGTGCGTTTTTTTTTTTTTTAGTCCAATTTTCAACTCTCGACCTGTTTCTCTAATTTTAATTTCACCGATACTTCATACCTTAGATACCTATTTGATCGTATTTTATGGATTTGTACGTATACATCGTTGTTATAAATCAATAAATGTTCTACATATATCGAGTATAAACAAAATAATTACGTAAACGTTTTCGAAATAAAATAACTCGGGCTGGTTTTGATTTATGTAGTCATGCAACTATAAAGATGTGCCTAGAATAAAAGTGTAACTAAACAAATATAAAAATCCTTTTTTACAAGGATTAAAACTAATAATTCAATACTAAACACTATTATCTAAAACTTAATAATCATTCCTTTTAATTTTCTATCAAAACCATAATTTACAGCTTTGGATGTTACATCAAGTATGCGAATTACAAATTAGTCAACGTTATGAATACCTAAGTGACTCTTCATTGGACATCAGTATTAATGCCCGCGGATGATTTTTTTATGAACTAATTACTATCCTTTTCAAACATGCATAAACATGTTTTCTCGGCTAACCGATATTCAACGTACTACATAAATGCATCCAAACAAAAAAATTCCATGATTATTCATGCATGGTTTAACATGTAAAATTGTGCCGCTCATTACTTACAAAAGATGCATTTCATCGTTTAACATTGTTGTTCATACGAGTCTGGCCTAAGGTATTTAACAAAATATACATTTAATATCGCGATAAACTCACTTGCATTAAAGGAACATCTTCTGATAAATTACTTAAAAAGTTTTCAATCCATTGTTTATGTTCTCTTAATGGAGAAAAATCAGTTACAACAGCTCCTATACGATGCTTATGCACAATTGGAAGTAAAATATCATTTGCTAGACCAACTGCAAAGTAAAACCCAATGTTTAAAGCTTTGCATTCAACTTCAACCTCTTCTAATCCTAATTAGGATATTAAAAAAATCAAAATTATTAACTAAACACTTCATCGGCTAAATTTTAATTTTTTCTATTTTTAACCGAACTGTAATAAGTGTAAGATAACAATACCATCCGCTCTTAAAAAAACTGCAGTATACATTTAAATTCAACATAAAAACTGTTAATAATTCAATTGCACTTTGTAATATTATTCCCTTGTTGCATTTTTATTGCATTGTGAACAATATACCAAACAAAAATATAATTACGTTTTTAAGAAAATATACTCACCTTTACACATGAAATCAAAATGTCTCCACATTTCATTCAAAAGTTTCGAATAACAAAAGCAAACATACAGGGGCACTTTATTTTTAATAGCTAATTTCTGCGCATATAGCAATGCCCAATTATCTGAAAATAATGCAACAATACATAAGCGCCGTATATTAAATTGTTGACTATATATACAACGTGAAACTGGATAAATAAGAACCTTGAACACGCTGATCACGGAACATCCAATATATTACTCCTGTACCCCATTCCGGAAACATATTTGCCTTTGACAATATGCGTACTCTTTTTTTCTGATACTTAAACTCCATTACCGATTTGGATGCCTAAGTGTAAAATCAAATGTTACAAACGTAAACATTTTTTTTTTATTTACTTTTTTAGCCCATAAACCCAAGTAAATTAAATTTTTGTAAGATTCATTCAAACGATCCTACCTGAACGAAACATCACCGGCTAACCAACTACGCCATGGTTAGCTGGTGAACGTAAAATCTAAATAAGCTTAAAAACAATCCATTTAAGCAAAACAATAAACACGTTACTTCAACTTGTATTGTTTAACCGCAATATTTAAAAAGTGTAAACCTCGCTGTATACTTACATTTTCTCTCTCGCTTTGCACATTTTCAAGAAATTCAGAGATATTCTTTTTCGACGAAGATGAACCAAAATTAACATTAACATTACTTTTTTTAACATTTATTGAAGCTGAATCAGCTTTTAAATTTAACTTACGTTTTACAGATTTCATAATAATATTAAAATTTAAAAAACCAAAATATTTACATTTGATCATAAACAACCGATACCGAACAGCTAGAGCAATACTAATCACCTATGATAAATTGCGCCATTTCGCGAAATTATCGATAATCAAAA
Organism: Icerya purchasi; assembly: GCA_039619475.1. Taxonomy (NCBI): domain Eukaryota; kingdom Metazoa; phylum Arthropoda; class Insecta; order Hemiptera; family Monophlebidae; genus Icerya; species Icerya purchasi. The sequence goes on from CM077115.1 coordinate 488,830,631, forward strand.
TTGCAATAAAATTGAATACATATATTTTTTTAACAAAATAACATTTGATAATGCCTTTAAATTATAACCATAAGTAAAATGGAAATTAATTCTAAAAGTTCAACTATAAAACTAAATAATATAGTTTTTATCTACTAAATTTTGAGGTTTAAAATAATATGACAACTTTTGTCAAAACATAATCATTAAATTATTAATTTAAGCTGAAATATAACTACATTAATTTTTAAATATATATTTTCAATTTAAATTTTTTGTTTTAAACCGTAAGTATATTTCTTTTTATATCAAATTAAAGCTACGTTTATACGTGAGCGATTACTGAGTGTATTATATTTTAATTATTTCAGCTTCCTTCCAGTATATCAAACATCAACTTGTCTGTTGAATGTTATAAATAGATAAATATTAGAGGTTTTTGCTATTTAATAAAATGATAATATACAAATAAGTATGTAAAAATAAAACAATCAAATTTTACTACTGTTGAAATATTTTTCTTCGAAAACACCACTTCAGTCTAATGTAAATATCAATAAACTTATACGACATCGATGGTCGATGTATTTAGGGAAAGGTTGGAATAATTTTAAAAATTTTACTGCCTACAATCTATTATGTTCATGGCAATCTTTGTTTTACAAATGGAACCACAAGTTGCCCTACATTACTATGTTATTTGCTTTCCGTTTTATTGTAATCGATCTGCTATGGATTCTTGGACATTGCGGTATTCCTGGCAACCAGTTAGTTGACTCGTTGGCACGTTCGGCGGTGACCAATGGTCTATTTATTAGTAGATTTCTTGCTCAAACTCTCTACTGTCCCTCTTATCGTTCCCAACACGATTTTTGAACCGGATTCTATCCTTCATTCTTTAACAATTCTCGATCTTTTTACCTTTCTGTACAGCCCTTTCCTTTCTCTCTTCTCCCTGGGTTAATCTTTTCCCCTACCTTAGCCGTTCGATTATTTCCTCTATAGTTCGCCTGCGGTTTAATCATATCCGGCTTCCCTTTTCCGTTTTTCTATTGTTCAATCTCCTCTGTGTCCTTATGATCCTCCAGAGCTCAGTTATACCTGCGATGCGAATCACGTCTTGTTCGAATGCCTCTTTATTTCCTCCGAACGTGCTACTCTGTACTCTAATCTTCTGCGCTTTGGCCTTCCTACTCCTTATAGTGTCCACTCCATTCTTCCATTCCCCTCAGTTCCTTTGTTAGCCTTCTTTATCGCCTCAATTTCTAATCTCTTCCTTATATAATGTACAACTCTACATTGGATAAGTTCCACTATTGACGTGCACAAAAAAAAAATAGCTTCGATAGATGGCTTAAAGAGTGGATCGTGTCCTTGCTTGTTCATTATACATTTAAAAGAAAGTGAGAGGAGGAGGGAAGCGAAGAGAAAAAAACAATTTTATTTTGGTTTGTACCCTTATTAATTTAATAAATTTAATAATGGCCAAATGGTTTGTCTTCAGGTCGGAAAAAAAAGAAAAAAAGTTAATTGCTATCGTACAGCATATGATGTAAAGTGGTGAAGATTTACTATGATAAGTAAGACCAATAAGACAGGATATGAAGGGGATAGTAAAAATAAATAGCTGTATAGTGACTATACATATACCAGGTGAGTTAGGTGAAGATAGAGGAGGACACATAAAATCACCCAAAAACGAAGTGAGGCGTATAGCAAACCCGGGAAAAAAAGATTAAGTGGATGTATGGCAGGCCCAAAGAAAATGAAATGGTATGTAAACGAGCCCGAAAAATGGCGTGGTGTCATAAAGATTGAAGTGAAAGTAACAAAACTTAAAGGGGCACAATGGGCTGTTCATAATGAATAAGAGCGCCTATGCAGTAGCAAACAACAAATTAAAAGAAAATGAATGTAGGAAAGAAAACAACAAATCAAAAAATATATTATAAGGATATTTAGGCTGACAGCACGTTGGAAATAAGCTGCTAATCGTTAATATAGCCCAACGCTCGTTAAATTTTAAATAATTATTAAAACAAAACTACAAAATCTAAATTGAAGGTTGGGCGGAAGAGCAAAAAAAATTTAAATAACCATTAATAATATTCTTAATTAAAGTATAACAAACATAAACGAAATCTTACGTTTTAAAATAAGCCCCTGAAAAATTTAATTTAATATAAATTAATTTTCGAGGGAAAAAGCTATTAACAACTATAAAATTTAAACGCTTAAATTTGACTTGTATGCTGAAAATATAAGAAAACAAAGTCCAGGTTTTATTGAAGTGTTTAACTGCCAATGAAACAAGAATATACATACATACGGCGGTAGGTAATATTACGTGCAAAGATAGAAATAATTAATTAAATTCGATCGTAATAATGATAATAATAATTCGATAATTTAAATCAACACAAAGTACTATGAACAACTTGAAGCTAACTAAATAGATTTTTGATGCATACAATAAATATAAATATAAAGCCGATGGGCCAGAGGAGGGCAAGATGAGTTTACAGCCGCCAGGGGGGGGGGGCAAGATGATAGAAAGAGGATATTAACTAAAACATAATTTTCGTGAGTTTCTGGCAAATTTCTCATGATTACGCGCCTATGTATACTCATCATGGCCAGTTGATTAAAAAGTTTCAAGGCTCCAGGGGGGCAGCCCCCCCCGCCCCCCGCTGGCGACGCCCATGATAATTAATAACAACGCGCCACTGGTACAAAAAGTAAACTCTTCTAGGATGCTGATTGCACGATACAAAAACCACAACAAATCACGCACACACAATTTACCGTCAACCTAACATGTTGTCACTTACAGTGAAAGACGCAGGGAATACGTACATTTTTACTTAATCAATAAACTTCCTTAAATTACAGAACGGCTCTTTTCAATTATTTTTATCGACTTTTCTAGAATTTTCACAACGAACACCTGAACACGCTAAATGCTTTAATTTTAGAATTACTTTTTGGACGATCTATTTATTTAACAACATAAATGGAGCAAAATATTGCATAAGATTGTGCGTGTAACAATTGCCATGAACGCTACCTATTCTGTACCGCTAGAATGTACGAATAGGTAATCATGTATGTGTATGTATATAGTTTTAAACAAATGAATTTTTTTCTGCAAATTCTTGTATAATATCGTTAAAATATACCGAACAGAGAAAATCTGTTTCGACCGTTAATCTTGATAATGCCGATAATCTATCATCTAGCATGGTTGATCTGTACATGTTTTTTATTCTTTTTAATATCGAAAAAGGTCTTTCCGCCTCACAATTTGTAATCGGTATAGTTACAAATAGTTTATATGCAATATAAATGTTTGGAAAAACATCTATTATTATACGTTTAACCATCCATGTCGAAGGTGGAAGCCTCTTGGGGGCCCCTTTATAAGACGGGGCCGGGGCTGCAGCCCGCTAGCCACCCCCTAAATCCAAGCTTGGTTGAGATGTAGTTTCCTCCTCCTTATTACATTTCTTATATGCTGTCTTTTCTTCTTCATACGTTATTCATGCTATCGGTTCTTCGACACTAACAATATTCGATCAGATAAAAATTTGATTCCGTTTCCTTCAATTGTCTATGAGCGAAGGTTCCTGACTGATGAGCTGCTCAAAAAAAAGTTTACTTAGATGTTTACCATCTATTGGCCAACTGGACTTGGCTACTTGATTTGATTCTTCTTCTTAGGAGCAGGTTTAAAGCGAATAACTTATCACGTTAGCTTAATTCAAGGTTTGTTCTATTAGCCGAAGAAGTCCCTTGTTGTGGCGTCAGAGATTGATTTTCTCACTCTGAGACCTTCTTAATATAGAATTTATATTGCCTGGATTAGAATTCTGAATAAACCTCTGGCAATTTGAACACTAGAAGTTCTATTGACGCTCATGATTTCAAGTAAGAAATTTGTATCATTATTTTTAGCTGAGAATACGGGAAATTGAATTTTATAGAGTTTAATTTCTGAAAACTAAGAGACGAAATTCAGAAAAGAATTAAGAAAAGCAAATATATTTTGGTTCCACCGATTTTGATCTCAGTCAATAAATGACTTTTCACAGGAAAACGGTAAAATTTAATAAAAACTTGGAAAAACCTAAATCGAAAAGAATATTTCATTAATATTTAATTAAATTTAATTACATCGTTTAAAAAATATTCTAGTACACATATAATGCTCATTATAATAACAACAATACAGTGAGACAAAACGGAGACAGAAATTCCAAGTTTATGTAAAAATTTCTACAATTTTTCTTTCCTGCGCAGTCTGTACAGTTCAAATTTAATGAAAATAGGTGTAACTTCTCTAAGGTAACCGGACAAAAATTTGTTAAATAAACAACAACTTGAAACGCAAACGTTCTTTAATTACTCGCTTAATTTGAACTTATTTGTAGTTTAAAATTATCAAGTTTGAATTCATTTTAATGTAATTTCAAAAAAGAGATTACAATCGTCGTTAAAAAATTCATTCCACTAGTACAGCATTAAAAATAGAGGAATAGAGGTTTCATTTTTAAAACCACAATTATTCTGTAAAATTGTGTTGGTAACACTTAAAACAAAAAAAATACTACGAGTAAATACTTTCTTTGAAACATTGACACAGTAATTATTACCATTAGAAACATAATTTTAAAAGTATATTAGCTTGACTAACAGTCACGCAATGCGACTAATTCCCTGTTTACTTTTAAGTAGTTTCTGTCCTAATTTGTTTTTATTCCTTTTTTTGAAATAAGGCTAGGAAAAATACAAATTTTTTCGTATCCGTATACATTATTTACAAATTTAAGAAAAATAGAAATCATTATACGCTATTATTTGTAAAATTACAAGTAGCATGAGGATAATTTTTGTTGTGTACGTTACTGCGAAACGCACAATATACGATAGGAATCTCTGCAAATGGTTCTTTCATTATTTGCATTTTGACTCAAATTTATCACATAAGTATATCAATGCGTTGTGCAAATGTAGAAAAATTAACCGATGTTATATTGAGAATTGATGTTTCCAAACGGCGGTGCTTAATTTAGTTTTTTTATTCTCATATCTACAAATTATTTTTAAATAAAAATTTTACTTTAACAATGTTCCTTAATGTTTATAGTGTTTTCAATAACATACATTTTTCCTTTTCACAAAGTATACTTTTTATTAGCTCTCCTCTCTACATTATTTTAGTTCTTCCTCGGGTTTTCCGAAAAGAATTTAATTTATCCTCAACCCTTTTCACTATTTCTAATATAATATTCGTAGTGTTCCTTAGGATCCCCAGTTTACGTCTCATTTTTTCCAGTACATATGTGTATATCTTAGGCGCCGACATTGAGGATGCAGAAAAAACAGCCACTCGATCAATATTATAACCAGGGTTTATAGCCATACTCCGAGTTTGGGACAATATCGCATTCACTGATATCTCACAACAAAAAAATGAAATTAATTTTAATCTCCCTAACCATTTCGACTATTGGAATTTTGTTTTTTTTCTAACAAACGTGTCACAGGTAATATTACTGTCACTAACATTGCACAGCTGAAACTGCCATTTTCTGGTATTGCCAATTTTTGTTCTGTTTTTTTTTGTTTCTTTTTTGATTCTTTTCTTTCTCTACGTTATTATGATACAACCGGAATAATAAACAAATTATTTGCTTTTTCCTTTAACTTAAAGAATATTGTATATACATTATGTAATAACGAGTACAGGAAAAATAATTTTTCTCATCCGCCAAGTTTTTCCCAAATCATGCCTATGATCCGTACATGTATATATATATATATATATATACATATATTGCAGGGTTATACTTTCGTACTTAGATTATAAAACCGAAGTTCCTAAATTAGTTTTGTTCAAAGTATTTCGTTAAAAAATTAGGATCACCATTTGCCATAATCGTGCCTGTTCATTGGCGTAACTAGGTGTAATTTCTGGGAGGGGCCTAGCCCCTAACCAACATTTTATTAGGAGGACCGGAAAGTATTGCCGTTTTTTTTCGAATGCCATCATTTATCTGTCATTATCAGCTGATTGTCTGCTTGTCTACCATACTCACCCGATATTGCGTCATCAGAAAGTCTTATACAGTAGAATTTGTGTAAATATCAAACAAATCGACAGATGGTTCAATAAATATAACAGTGTTATCCCCATGTTATTAGATTATTTATTAAAATCATATTAAATATCTAAAAATTATATTAATTTAATTTTTCTATTTTTTTCAGAAAAATACTTCAAAACCATATCAACAGTAATAACTTTTTTTTACATAATCGTTTTCAGTGCGAAGCTCGTAGGTATTTGAGAACCTCTCTTGCGTCGTGGTATTTTTGAGCCACGTTTTCACTCTCCTCATGGCTGAAAAACTTCTTTCGCACCCAGCTGAGTTGACTGGAAGCACAATTGCAACTTGTAACAGTTTGTAAAGATTAGGACAAAGGTCTTTCTTAACCATTTTCAGAACGGTCTCTATTGCGTGTCAACCTCGTTGGTTACCATCATATTTCGTATTATCATTTGTTCAGCATGTAAGAAAGCAAGATCAATACCGAGGACATCGTTGTAATTTTCAATAAAAAAATTGCCATTTTCAAAATCTAATAAACCCGTCTTTCATATTCATTATTACATTATCCATTATTTGCAAATAAATATTAATCTTGCAATACTCACTACAGCTCGTGTCAAATAATAGATCATTCGAAATTCCATTTCCAAATGTAGACTCAATTAAAAAGTTCTTATTTCTATCATTCTGTGCTAAGAGCGTTTTCTTTTGCTTACTCTTGTAGGTTCTAAAGGTATTTCATGATTTTTAGCACATTCTTCAATCTGCTTCTATATTGTGTTAAATTGACTTCGGGTTTCTTCAAAACTCTTAATGATGCCCTCAATCATATCGCTTGCTTAGCCAGCGTTGCACTTTTGTTTTGTTAATATTTGCTCAATACATTGACCACTGAAAGTACTGAGTGAAACACATGTAAACAGATTACAAATTCTGGTTTCGTAATACAAGTCAGCAAACCAAAGGCTTCTACTGCATGTTTGTCCTGGTTTTTGTTGATCACATGCTCTAATACTGTTTTAAGAACACCGTAGTTAGTTATCACTGATTTGCAGTTTTCATATCGACAACTCCATCATGTATTGTTCAGGTCCCTTATTTCACAAAGGGATTTTATTTCAATAGCATCATGAATTTCCTGTAGGTGAGCATAGTTATCGGGTTATGAAAAATGGATGTGAAGAGCTTCGATACTATTAAAAAACGTTGTTGCCGATGAAACATTTGCACATGAATCCACAATGACTAGATTAAGTGTGTGTGCTAGACAGTGTATGTAAATCGCATGAGGGTGCACTTACTTTATTATAATTGCTTGTAGGCCTTTAAGTTACCAGAGTAACATTCTTTCAAGGCATATTTTACAACGGAGAAATTTCATCATTTTAGTAAATTGAAATTTATGAAAATGTGAAATATTCTTCATTATGTAGAAAGCTTTTGAATATGCACATAAATCCCAAATTTGGATATATTTAAAACAAAATATAATATTATATATTACTATAATTTTTTCGTATCAATTTAACACGGACGTATTTAAAAATGACTTCAAAGTTAATGTGCATTTTAATTTTACATCGGACGTTTAAGGGATAAAAGGATAGTTACTTTAATATTTAATTATAATAATCGAAATTTTAGTTTTTAAGCCAACTTCTAAGCCTGCGGAGGAACGGGAAACGCACAAACCAACCGACTTGTACAAGAAGAAAATAAGTTAAAAAACATATTTTCAACGTGCGTCATCGTCATCTTCTTCTTGCTTTTATGTTTTGCTACTTTTTTCAGATTTCGCAAAAATTAGAAAATAACGAACAAAGAAGCAGACCAAAATCAAAAACCAAAATCGAACCAACTCGAACGACGCGCAAAAGTTCAGTGTGAAAAATAAAATGTGTAATCAAAATGAGGGGCAGGCGAAAAGCATACGGAAACTTTTTATGCTTTTTTTTTTCTCTCTCTGGCCGGTTGGCGGTAATTTGAAATGCGCATTGAGCCCAAAATTTTTGTTGTTTTTGAATGTAAATTCAGCAAATTCGTTTTGCGTTGCTATGCAAATAAAACAAACAAAAAATAGAAAACAAATAGTCAAAAACTTAGGACAACCAAATTTTTTGCATCTTTCTTCTTTCTCTTCTTGCTTTTTCTCAAATTCTCCACCATGCGCTACCCGCTGTCGACGCCGCTGCTGCTGCGGCTTCTATGCGTCGCACTGAATGTCTTTGAGAAAATAACCACATGTTGCTCTCTTAGAATAAGCCAAAATTCAAATGCGCTCAATTTTTCGTTTGTTCTTTTTTTTACAATTTTTATTAATACAATTTTTTATTAATAGCAATACAAAGAAGTTTTAATTTTTGATTATGTTACGCTGTTACCGCCACTTTATGTAATCATTTTTAGGATTCCGTACACATGTAAGGTACGAAATCCTAATAAGATGGTTCAGAAACGACAAAAATATCAAATAAAAATGAATAACTCACGAACGGTTTGACTTGTAAACTTCAAATTTGCAACATAAATTACAATAAAAATTCTCTTTAAAACGATCTATAAGTTCGACCGATTACCCTGGGCGCCAAAAAACCCAAAAAACCATCAAGAATATATAATATGGTATTTAAAACGACCTCAAAAATCACCTTTAAAAAATCATAACTCATCACCCGATAAACCTATAAAGCTGAAATTCAAAATGTAAAATAAAATGCAGGAGTCCTTTCATAAAATCAAAAAATTACAGTACAAAAGTTATATAAAGTTGCCGAAAAGTTCAAAAATGCGCAAAAAATGCCGTATGCCCCCTCCCCTAGCTCCGCGAGTATTATAACTGAAAATTTTGAACGCGGTTAAAAATATGCGCATCCCCGTATATTTCTCTAGTTTGGAACATCCGGATTTCCAGCTTTAAAATTAGACCCTCAGGGCGCGGAAAGCTCGAAATTTTGGAAAAAAATATTTTCTTTCCCGGGCTCGTGATATATCGTTGGAAAGATCGCTATTTTCCTGGAACGAAACCGTATTTCATTTTCTTTACGAAACTTTTCAAGTTGCCGAAAAGTTCAGAAAAGCGCGAGAACTAATATGTGCCTCCTGTTTGCGACGCGAGTATTACAGCTAAAAATTTTGAAAACGGTTTGGAAATATGCACATCCACGTTTATTTCTCTGATTTGGGACATCTAGGTTTCCAACCTTAAAATTAATCCCTCAAGGCTCTAAAAGCTCAAACTTTTAGAAAAAAATATTTCTTTTTCCGGCCATATTACATATTATTGAAAAGAGCGCGCTACACGTTGATTAAATGGAGAACAAACGGATTTTTATAATCGTTGAATCGAACTTTGACGACTGATTTGGTTCTCGGGCCTTGCTGGATCGTATTCGTACGTATTTTTTGTTCAGACCGCTATTTTTTTCAACGACTCGATTCGCAGTCTCACTGACCTTTTATTTCGAACAATAGAATACTCGAGAACTAACTTCAAACTCGGCAGAAACGGAACTGAATCTCCTCTCTAATTTTTCCGCATTTACCGATCTATTTTCTTCCAGAACTGTCTCCACCCCGTCGCAGACCTGCTAATCATCTCTTCATCTTACCAATCATCGCGCGCATCCCTTCTCTGGCATGATTTATATCGATCCCCAGCCAGCGACAGGTCCCCACACACTCACGCATTTACCCCCTCATTACAATGTAATTTTAATTAATGATATATTTTTTGTTTTTTCCATGTAATGGGCACATTTCATATCCCTGCATCCCGAAGAAATAAAAATTTCTGCTGAAATTTTTATTTGATTACCTTACCGAACAGCCATTGTTTTACACTTATATATTAACAATTATTTACATCTGGTGGATTTTTTCGTTTCTTTATTTACAGTTTCGCAATTCTAAGTATAGTATTTCCAAGAAGATTGACCACCAATCGAAAGATTGAAGAACAGAAGAAAAAGATTTAGAGTTATTATTATTACGATTATATTTATTTATTTTTGTTCTCCAACCGCCGATAACTTCCGGTCATTGTCAGCTTCTCCGTTCACACTACAAACTATCTATTTTTATTTCTACATTAGATCCCGCTTTATGGACATTTTCCTCTACAATTGATGTTACATATATTCGTGTACCAAAGCACATCTCCTTTCCGTTGTGCCTTTTCGGGGAGTTTCTAAACATACGCCGGGTATCATCAGAGATTGACCTTTTTATGTTCATCAAACGCGGCTCAATATTTTCTACGGTTCGTAGGATGATTTCCTTTTTTTTTAAATTTGTGCATTCTCCTTATACTGTTAGTCGCACGAAAGTGGCTCTTGTTTGTTTCTTTCTGCTCACACCCTCGATACCCTTTGTTTCGTGAAAAGTTCGTATAGGTTGACGATACTTAATCGTTATAGCCGCTATACAACTGGTTTTCTCCGTTCAACGTGCTGAGCGTTGTTTTCCTTTGGCCGGTCGCCCAGATCTCTTTTATCATTTCTGGCTGAGCAATAAACGAGATTAGTTCGCACCGATTAATATTTTATCAATTTTCGACCGATCGATTTGCGGTTTTTTACAATCAACCATTTTAGCGGTTTTTTTGTGTCTATATTTAGTCCTGGATATTTGGAAGAATTAATACATATCATGTAGACTAGAACATTTTAATACAAAATAAATATTTAACAACATCTGTAATTATTTTCATCTAAAATATTTTTTTTGAAATTAATTAATTTTATTTATATCGTTGCTTTTTCTAATTTCTCTGATATTTTATTTTTGTTATTTTTGAATCTATTTCTTTTGCAGTATGACACTGCGTGATACGTGAAAAATAACTGAATTGAAAATATCTGTTTTTAGTTAATTATTGCATAAATGTAAATTATAGTAATTTTTATTAAAGCATACTTTATAGGAATAGAGAATGTGCTAAGTGAAAAATACAGGATATTACAAACTTAAAATCGGATTTCTTTATTTTGAATTTAGTATTATGTAAATGAAAATTATAGTTATCTTTAATTTAACATACGCAATAACCTTGAGCGCATGAAACATCACGCTTGACTGAACTTGTTATATCATCAATTTATTTTTACTTATATGTTGTTCTTTAAATATTCAATTAAAAATAACAAATTTTATTATACATTTTAAAATCTATTCTCATTATGATTTATTTATTTACGTTTTTAGAATTCAATGGATTTAATGTTTGATTTTATAAATAACAATACATTTTTCACCAATATTCATACTATTAATAATTTCCATCACTTTGATTTATGTATTAATAATTTACACAAATTAATTACCCCCTATATGAACATTAATGAAAATTACATATGTTATTGATTATACTGGTAATAAAAAATTTTGCGTAAAATATTAATGAAATACCTAAAAATATGGAGCATATTTTTTCTTTTTTCTTTTAAATATAAAAACACCCTAAACAATCACCAATATTTATTTGAAATTTTTGATTTTTTTCATATTCTTATGTATTTATAATAACTACTTTAGCTCCAATATGAAGGGATTAAGCCCCCCCCCCGGGGGGGGGGGAGGACACGGCTTTGATGTTTGCAATATTCCGCAATCGTTAAATCTTAAACTTCGAATCACGTACGAATTACATATACATTATTTTAGGAAATATTATTTTCAGTAATTTTCATAGCGCACTAAAATTAAAATAAAACAGTACAAACATCTCTAAAAGTTAAATCTTTCTTTTATTTTTTTTTTATTCGACCTGGAATCACATCGTTTACTACACTAGTGTGAAGACTCTTTAATCAAAGACAGCAGCCCAATGTATAACGCAAACACAATCCACATTATATTTATCGAATCATAACCAATCATTTATTGTAAGTAATTGTAGCATTTCATCGGTTTTCGCAACTTTACAAAGACGCATTTGTTTCTGCAAGACTATGTAACAAAGATATTTCGTTAAAAATGTCTACTTTCTAAAATTCTAACATTCGCAAAATATAAAATGACAGCAGCGCAGAGACGTCAGAAATAATTGGGAACTGTCGTGACTTGCTTTTTTCCCTTTTCTTTTTAACGGATGAAAAAAATGAATAATACAGAGAGTGAACAGAGTTTAACTCAGCAAAATGTGTTTATAGCTGTCAAGTAATCAGTGAATATTTAATAGTGACGATCGGAAAGACTGACATTTAGGCGAACAGAAGAAAAAAGCAGTAGACGATTTACGAAAAACATTCTGAACAACTAGTTGGTCCGTTTATGCAGGACAGCAGTTCTTGCCGACTGTGGATCGTTAGTGACCGACCATGCAAGCCGTTACGCAAGAGAGAGGCATGGCCGAATTTCTGCACTTTTTTATTATGTTCATGAAGTTGGCAGGACTTTGGCCGTTGGATACGAAGAACGCGTTCGCTCAACTTTCGCTTCAAGCTGTCCGAATAGTCGTTGGCATTATTCTAGCGTACATAACGTTCGGTTTACTAATGCAAGCCATTTTCTACTCAAACTTAAAGGAAATCGGTTTAACGGTTGAAATAGCGACCATGACTTCGACTGCTCTGTACAAGATGACCTTCATCGTAACCAGTAACGACCGTTTCGGGGCGCTCGTGCGACAAATGAAAACCCACTTCAAGGCCGAATATCGTCGAAAGGAAACTGCGGTCGTGCGTATTCTCGATTCGCACACTAAATGCATACTGGGCTCGATGTTTTACGTGTCGTACGGTGTCCTCTGCATGATTATCTGGGCGTTTATACCGCTCATTCAATTCTACGTAGACGAAAAAGTCAACTCAAGCAACATCGCGAATTCAACGGCTGCCGCTTCGAAATCTACCTACGATCGAATAATTGCGTACGGACTACCATTGTTCTGCTGGTACCCGTACAGTGTGGACAAAACTCCGCTGTACGAGTTGACCTACACGTTAGAATTCATCTCGCTGTACTCGTCAATTTGGTTCTATTTGGTGAACGACTGCTTTTTCTTCGGCACGATTTACTTGGTCAGCGTTCAGTACAGAATTTTGCGAGAAATGCTGCAAGACCTGAACAGTATATCGATCACTCGTGAAGAAGAGAAAGGTTCGACACTCAGAGGCGCCGTTAAACCGGGAAGTCAGTCTACACTCGGTAAACCGTTCTTTTAACGCAATTAAAGTTCCTCTCCTAGTTTCGTTTATTCCGAATCTTTTTTGCTGGCCAATTAACGTTGATTAGGTTCTGTGGAATCATCTACCGATCTAATTTTTCAGCCATTGCGTCCATTCTAGTAGGTAAACGGTAATATGGGTCTAACAATATTGAACGAGGACAAAATAATCAAGACTGCTAGAAATATTTTAAAACTATGAAGTTGAAAAGAATTTTGGCAATAAAAAAAAAAAAAAGAAAAAAAAGTGGAACGCAATGTTATGAGCAGAAATACGAGGGTGTTTTATGAATAATTATAGTGTTTATTTCATTAAGGAGGAATGCCGATTCTCGATTATTTTAGATCGGGGTTTCTCGAGATTATTTAATATCTTTAATTTAGTTATTTAATTTATTCGAATTCATCAGCAATTTTCTATACATTATCAGTGCTCTGGGCAACGGATTCGAACCAGTTTTGCTGAACGAAACATCGGATATATAACCAACTACGTTCTAGCGTGTTTATAATTCTATCGACTAAACTTTTTTCAGACGGTCGATTTAATGAAATTTATGGTTCTACAACTTTTCTTGCTTATTCACAAATTTTTACCGCAGCGATTTGATTTTCAAATTAAGTTGCTCCCGGTTCATCGGATCAACGAAGTATTTCTCAAAGTCTTCTGAATTTTCTTCTGATATTTAAGCATCAAGATGACCCCGATTATTTGACTTTCTTTTCATTTTAAATTTATTCAAGGGCGTCGCCAGCCGATGAGCCCCCCTGGCAAGATGATAGAAAAAGGATATGAGTTAAGGGGAAAAATAAAATTTATAAGTTGTAAAGGCTTAACATATTTTATTAAACAAGAATAAAATCTTAATTAAAACATAATTTTCGTGGGTTTCCGGCAAGTTGTTCTACTACTTTATTATAAAAGTTTTCTAAATTATGATTACGCGCTTATGAATATACTCATCATGGCCAATTGATTAAAAAGTTTTGAAGCCGCAGGGGGGAGGTAGCTGCTCCCTGCCTCCCGCTGACAACGCCCATGAATGTATTACTCATTTTTAAATCCGCTATACTCGTGAAATTATCAACTTTCATCGTATTATCCTTCATATATTATCAGTGTTTCTTTTAAAGCGTTTTATATCATTCTGAATCTTTTCAAATCATGCTAACCGAATTATTGAATTATTCATACGGACTGGCCTAGTGCGTGCAGTTCTTTAAAGCGTTGGCCATAGTTTTCAGTAATATGGAGCTAATATATGCAATATCTGTTTTTTGGCTCTTGTAACTGAGATCTATTAACCTCGGAGAATTGGTTTGGTCCCATTTCGCTTATTTCCCATTTCAGCTAAATTTCGGATTTCATTAAAAACAGGCAAGTGTGCGGATAACACTTCGAAGTGGCAACAATGGATCAATAGTTTTCGAAATTCAGGCTGAAGTCTAAAAGGTGATACTGAATTTCGCGATCATTAACAGAGTAGCCCGGTATAAAAGACTAAACGCAGCACTTTTCGTGCTATTTGATTCCGCTATTACAATTTCTTTTTTTCCCTTTCCGCGGAAAAACAACAAAAACGTTTAATAGCGGAATCATACGACATGTTAAAAATATTTAATATAAACATACAAAACAACGACTAGAATAACAAATATTTGCAAGTAATTCCATCCGAAATTCAGTACTACATTTCTAAAGTGCCACCACCCACGGTTAGTATGTAGGAAATTTTATTGATATTTAGTGCGCTATGTACTTGAAAATGCACATTTGAAATACGAAGTTCCAGAATGAAAAAAAAAAAGGGAAAATACTTTAGATAAAGAGCGATTTGTAAGCGAACAAATACTTTCATTCAAACTGAAAACAATATGCACGTTAATGCTGTGTTTTATCTAAATTCCTTATTAAAAAACAAATACGGAATCATTTTTTTTTTCTTTCCGTTAATTATTTTTAGGCTTGGGAATTTATTTTTAATGTCTCCTTTTTGAATCTTAAAAAAAAGTAGAAAGTGCATTTAAAGAATTAATAAACGAAAAGTTAATGCGAATTTATCGGGTACAACTTAATCATTTAATCGTATATTTTGGATTTTTCGTGAGCCAATAAATTTATTTGCAATTTCTAATTTTTTGTTTTAGATTAAAACTAGAAAAACTGTTGCTTTCAGTTTACTTATAACGAAGTTTTTATGAAAAAATTGAAAATTACTTCGTTCGTTTTTATAGAGAACGTTTATTTAGCGTAATTTACAAAAATAAGTACGCCTAATGATTAATATACAATTACAGTATTCATTCATATAAAAGAATCGTATAATAATGTAAACTTAAATTTTTTACATGATTATACCGAAAGGTTGAACATGTAGATAGGAATCGAAAATTTGGTAAACTTATAAAAATAACCAAGTAAAATCAACATAGTATTAGAGGAAGTGGATAAAATTCGAAATAAAATAAATTAGAGAAAAATCAGAGTCACATTTATAGCAGAACTGTATGCAACGATAAAAATGGAAAATGAAGATTAGGAAATAAAATAAAACAAGTTAACTCTCTAAAGTTGATAAACTATTGAAAATAAATCATCAAAAATATCACGATCTGCTAGGTACTCATCACGTGTTGCTCGTGTTCTAAGTAATCCGTTCTTTCGAATTTCTCAGTTCGCATCATGTTCGCCTTCTTATCGTAGTCACTATCTTTAATCCCTCTCTACTTCCGCGCGTGGTAAATTAATTATCTAACTATCGTTTCGTTTTCGTTAATCGGCGAACCGTTGCTCGCTGATGAAGATATTATTGATACTATAACTTCTTCCTCTCTCATCTACTATGTACCTCACCGACCAGGCGACCCGTCCAACCTGCGCAAAATAAAATTAAACAACGAATTATTCCGATTACAACAATGATCTGCCCCAAAGAAGAGCAAGTAATTATTTTGAATCATATTCAACTACCTTCTCTCTGTCCATCACCTTGTCGGAAACGCTATAAATATTACAGCCGCCTCCCGAGTTAATAATAATAGGGTCATCACTTTTTTCTCTAATAAAGATCCCATGAAAAGGTTCCTTCAATCTAACATATTCTACCGTATTTTCCTCCCTTCGGACGATTTCTCTTGTTTTAGATGTGGTACAAAAGACCATAAAGTGGATGCCTGTAATCAGTTTATTAACGAAAAAGTAGAGAACTTAATAGAAAACACAGAAATAGTGACAAAACCGCTCTATCTATCCAACAGTCACAACCCCTTCACCACGTTATAAATGTACCATTCCTCTAACGTCAACAAAAAAAAAAAAACGACCAAATTCAGTCAACTATGGTCCTCGCCAAAATCCCAAAATTAATGAAACGTAAAAAGAAACGCATTAGAACTAAGTCTAACAACAATACCCAGTCTCAATTTTCTGACAAACCGAGTTCTAATCCATACAAACATGAATCAGAACAAGATGTAGATGAATCTTCTATAAGAGAATTTATAAAACCAATTTATCCTAATCAATTTCACTTGGTAAATGAGCTCGTCTAGCGGGGGCCGCTCAGCGGCCTCCTCCAAAGATGCTAAACCCAACAAATCGGATCTAGCCCTTCATTAGTAGATTTCCTGCTCAAACTCTCTACTCTCTTTCTTATCGTTCCCACCACGATTTCTGGACCGGATTCTATCCTTCATTCTTTACCAATCCTCGATCTTTTTACCTTTCTGTACAGCCCTTTCCTTCCTCTCTTCCCCCTGGTTTAATCTTTTCCCCTACCTAAGCCGTTCGATTATTTCCTCCATAGTTCGCATGCGGTTCAATCATAGTTTGCTTCCGGCTTCTCTTTTCCGTTTTTCTATTGTTCAATCTCCTTTGTGTCCTTTTGACCCTCCGGAGCTCAATTATATCTGCGATGCGAATCACGTCTTGCTCGAATGTCCCTTTATTTCCTCCAAACGTGCTACTCCGTATTCTAATCTTTTGCGCCTTGACCTTCCTACTCCTTATAGTGTCCACTCCATTCTTGCATTCCCCTCTCTCAATATAGTTCCTTTGTTAGCCTTCTTTATCTCCTCAATTTCTAATCTTTTCCTTGTATAATATACAATTATTTGCGTTGGGTAAGTTACACTGTTGACGTGCCCAAAAAAAAAAAAAAAAAAAAAAAAAAATCATTCAACTATTTTTTTCGTTTTATAAAAGCGTTCGATCAAGTCCAAACAAACAAAATTCTGCCCACAGTACAGAACTGGGACATCCAAGGCCACTTGGCCTCTTTTATCCAGAATTTTCTCAGCCCCCCTCAAATTTTACAAATTAAAAATTCACTCTCATCATATTTCAACCTCTCCAACGAATTCCTCCAAGGATCTGTTTTGAGTGCTGCAAATGGCATTGTAAAGCAGATTTCTCCCCTAATTAACTGTGTAAACGTTAATGACAATGCGTATATTTAAGACAGGGGTGGCCGACCCAAATGATCTTGCGGACCACTTTGGAAGTGTATCATAACTCCGCGGGCAGCATATAAAATCATATATCCCCATATTAGATTTAGACCCACTATAGATACACTTAAGAGTGAAACATAAAACTTGTTATATTAAATGTTCCAACTGGCCGCAAAAATGTTCAAGGCGGACCGCGGGTTGGCCACCCCTGATTTAAAGTGTATCTTACGTATTTTACTTTCAATTTTCTGCTTTCTATTTTGCATTACACTAATAACAATTGTATTTGTTCGCATTACCATGACATTACCAGAGTAGCAGTGACACATCATTATTATGAATATTTACCATTGAA